>JOMC01000034.1:1657-460662 GCA_000812125.1 Aspergillus ustus | reverse complement strand
GAGAGACGGGGGGGGCGGGGGGGGGGGGAAATAAATACCTGTGGATGAGCAGACATATACTATTCCAACCAGGAAGACGCAGACTCCATTAAGGATGAGGGCATATGATGGGACACCAAGGGATGGGTGGATGGAGGCGAGCTTTCGCGAGAAGAACAGGGCTTCGTCGCGGGCGAACGACCAGGTGAGTCGGGAGGCGGTTTGATGCACGGCGTTGAGGGCGACGCAGGAGATGGTGAAAAGGCAAGCCATGAAGACTGTTGCGGCGGCTGGGGACTGCGTCGCTTTCTCCCAGATGAAATAGATGGGGAACCTATAGAGTCATTAATTATTGTCGTCATCAGCGTCGTTGGGCTACTCACCCGGTATTGGTGGTCAACGATAGCTCGACGTTGCGGTAGCTGTAGATGATACCGATCGAAAAAGGAAAAGCAGTCATGAATCCGACAAGAACAGTGACAAGAACTGCCTTTGGTACGACTCGTTCCGGGTTAAGACATTCTTCTGCAAGGTGGAGAGTTGCGTCGAGACCAGAAAGCATAAACTGGGGTGTTGAGAGGCCAGTTAGGAAGGATATACCGTCGGGCCAGCCGCCGGAACCGTTGACGAGTGTGCCCCAGACTTCTCGGGAGTCAACCTGTACGTTTGAGCGAGCAGGGCATGCAATAGTTATGACCACAAAAGTAGATATCGAGAGCAGGACTAGAAACCATTAGCGAAGTTATAAGCGTGGTTTCAACAACGTACAGCCAACATTATACACCCAGAGGGTCTTGTTGGTGAGGAAGGCATTGTATAACACGATGACTATGTTGAACAGCTGGTAGACAAGAAAGTAGTGCCATGTCTGAGACTCATACTCTGGCCTCCAGCGGATAATGATCGCCATGAGTGAGTTCGTCGCGGACAGCGCGATAGAAGCACCCAGACAAATCCAGGAGAATATAGCGGCAAGGCCGCTAAAGTACGAAAGACTGCGACTCCACCGACGAGAGGCTAGAATTGAAGTAAAGTGATACTGTCCACCGGCCGTAGGGTAGACGCTTGCTAGTTCAGCCAGGGTCACACCCGTGCAAAGCATGGCAAAGGTGACGAGGATGATGCCATAGAGCAGCGACACGGAACCTCCAGACTGAATAGCAATGGCGAAACTGGCGGCAATAGCGACCCAGCTGTTTGAAATGTTGTATCCCACGGCGATGATACTGAGAATGTTGAACTTACGCTTCATGGGCATGTCAAGCTGGCCGGCAATGCCCATCTCGCCTTTGGCCATCTCGGTCTCGGGGATTTCGGCTGCATCATTGCTGGGTTTGGCTGTTGGTGATTTTGGTCGTTCAACTGAGTCCATGACTTCTGTTTCTCGGTGGGTCAAGGAGAGGAAAGAGTACAGGCTTCGCCCACGGTAATAGATTGGATTCCGCGGACAGTACCAGCCCACCCGGACTCATGTCTTTCTGCCATGGGCAGACAGATATTAAGAACAATGTCCGGACAGTGTTCGCCCTCGGAACCGTTACATAATTTCCTGCTGCCTTGCGGCGATCTGATAGAGAGATACTCCATATCATTACTCCGATAAAGTGATATCGGAATGAATCTTGGAATTCCGAGCCATCTTCGAGCGCATATCTCAACCAAAACAGGCGTTATCAGACAGCAGCACCTTCAATTGAGCATAAGAGCGGAAATAGATCCGAAATAGATCCGAGATGCTTCTCCTTTTCGGTAGTGAGAGTGCGGGGAATGACACTAGTTCCTTGGATCCGTGTCGTGAGAGGCGAGATTTGGCCCAGAGGCTGGAGGCCAAAACGCGGGGTCTGGAACTGCGGAGTTGATCCGCGCCAGCATTGATCCTGATCATCATAAAACCTGCTGTGTGGTTGGCCCTGGTCACGCTTGAGGATGTTCGCAGTGGTTGAATTGCCCTAGGAGCAAGGGTTAGCGTCGCCAATTATAGTGATTTTCAGCTTTGACCTCGCTTGGATTCGCCCGGCTGGCAAATAATGAGTTGCGACAGGCCTCTGCAATTTAGAGGATCCTGGGCTGTTTCAGAGGTGTTTGTGAGGATAAATGGGAACGGAAGTCCGCGCTGGGGGTTGCGAGACGAACTTGCCCGGCTCAGGCAGGCCTGCACACCTTTCATTCCCTCAAAAAGGAGGATAATGGTAAAACCCACGATGCTATCTCCGTATCAGACATCAAGCATAATGTGATAAATTTTTGACGCTTTATCAAAGCTGGATTTGCCCTTGGGCGATGGAAAGAGAAATTCTTTTGGTTATGCCGACTCCTGCATCTTGGCAGGCAGCTGGTATCTATCGATCTATCAGTTGCCCGGGCTTGGCCGTCCAAGTGGTTCTTTACTGTGTAAGTCTGTCCCTGTAGCAAGATGCTTGAAAGCCTCCTCCATGTATATGCTCCGACTGAGATACATGACCACGAAATCAACACTTGGTCAATACCGAAATCAAGGCGACAACGATGCCTACCGAGGTCAAGTAATTTAGTTTCTTAGCCGCCCCTTGCTTGCAAGCATCTCTTGTCAACGCTGTGAGAGGGATGGGGGATGAAGAAGCTGTCTATCAAACGCCTTGAGCTGTATGGATACTTGATACATAAGCTTAATCCAGGAGCATAACTGCACTACGGAATACTACCTAGGGAAACAGGTATGTAACAGGACAACCGAAACAGCCCAGGCAGAGCGGTCGCACTACAACAAACCAAAATTCTGCCTAAGGCTCAAGGCCGCGATCGCTTAGGGGAGCTTGACGGCTGATTGGGCCGCCAGCGTGATGCGGAGAAACCTCCGAAATGACATCTGACCAGCGACCCAACCTTTGCTGCGTCCAGAACACCAGTGTCCTCCTCAACGAGTCCTCGGAGCTGAACGTCCGGCTGATGGTAATTCTCCGGCGTATGTAAGCGCTAGGTCGACTTGAAGACATGATTACTGTCTGATGGATGGCATGCCTTACATGGACCATCCATGGTGGATGCAAGGTGGATGCCAGACATCTAGTACACATTTCCCCGGAAGGGTTAGATCCCGGGGGGTAATGTAGTGGGGCCACTAACTTAGAATCACAAGCCCGCCAGCACCTTGAGGTCACCTCATCCCTCCTTCAATACGAAATACGAGGCCAATGGCCGGGTTCTATGTGCGCAATCCAGACTGGACCTGATCTTTCGGCCCTTGGAACCGTTTTCAAAGCACCTCCTCGGGCTCGCATGTAGTGGGATTTGCGCAGCGTCGTTGTGTTATTGTCAGATTAGTATCTTGATGTACTAGGAGGTGTACCCACTGTGTTCCCACTGCAGCATCCAGAGTAAGAACTCAATCCGCTGTGGGTGACAACATCAACATTCTGCAGACAGAAATCCCCCGCTTCGCACTACTTTTTCCCGTTTGGACAAACTCCAGCGCTGAGCTTATTTGCCAAGGGGCCTATCTCCCCGAAAAACATGGAAGCGGATTCTGGTGGTCCAGTTCTCCTCGAGGGACTGCGGGCTGCCGCGAAACGTAGGAGGTAGGCCATCGGGCCGGCTCCTCCTGGTTCCTGCCTGCGAGAGTCAATTAGTATTTGCGCATATTCTTCGGATAGATGGCTTTCCGCGATCCGTCCAGCTTCCTTCTCTCTCCATCATCATCATCAGTCACTCGTTACTTCTCCCTTCTCCTCGCCTCTTTTAACCCTCCTCTCCCCCTTGGTGGTGCATAGGGTGTACAGAGCTAACCCGATCGAGCTTTCCTGTTTGCTCATCTGCATCTGTCCTCGCCACTCCAGGTCTTTTTTTCAATCTCTTCATCACCCTTATTCTCTCTCCCGAGTATGCCTACGGCAGCTTGACCACAGTTCGATGTCTACACAGCCACTACCTCCAGCGCCCTATGGGGGGGTTGTCCCAACAGGTGCGGGGCAGCGGGCCCTAAACACCATTAGCAGGATCACCGAAGACACAGGCGCCGGGCAAAGCTCCAGCTCAGCCAAGGAGAAGGCAGACAGCTCTGATATTACTTATGCCAATTCGGAGCATGACATTAGCCACGAAGGTGAAGAGAAGATTACTACGCTTGCGCGAAACCTGTCACGTCTCTCGCACAAGAGCAGCACTGTCGATGGCACCAATACTTTCCTTGACACCTCCAGTGACCCCGAGTTGGATCCTAACAATGACAACTTCAACGCTCGCAAGTGGACCAAGAACTTTCTCTCCGTTACCTCTCGTGACCCTGATCGCTACCCACGTCGTACGGCCGGCGTTTCTTTTCGCAATCTAAGCGCCTTTGGCTATGGAACTGCCGCTGATTACCAGGCCGATGTCGCGAATATGTGGCTCAAGGGCTATGGTTGGGCTCGCAGAAAACTTGGCTTCGGAGATCGGGTTCGAATTGATATCTCGCGCGACTTCGAAGGATTCGTCCGGAGTGGTGAGATGCTGGTTGTCCTTGGGCGACCTGGAAGGTAACACAAATCGGCGCAATCAAGGTTCTTGGTCTATGCTTACAGTTATTTTTCTCAGTGGATGCTCTACGTTTTTGAAAACGATCGCTGGCGAGACCCACGGTCTATGGCTGGACGAGGGTACGGATATCCAATATCAAGGAATCTCCTGGGATGAGATGCATAGCCGCTTCCGTGGAGAGGTTATCTATCAGGCCGAAACGGAAATTCACTTCCCCCAGCTCACTGCCGGCGAAACACTACAGTTTGCAGCCCAAGCGCGTGCGCCCGCGAATCGGCTCCCCGGCGTGACTCGGGACCAGTACGCCCTCCATATGCGCGATGTTACCATGGCTATGCTCGGGCTTAGTCACACGATGAATACCCTTGTCGGCAACGAGTTCATTCGTGGAGTATCAGGCGGCGAACGCAAGCGAGTCAGTATCGCCGAGACGATTCTCTGCGGTTGCCCTTTGCAGTGCTGGGATAACTCAACAAGAGGTCTTGATAGCTCGACAGCTCTTGAGTAAGTGGAACCCGTGAAGTATGACTGGACTCGCAACTTTTGCTCAAAGTTGGGAATTCCAGCCCTCGATGAATGATCAGCTTAAGTCAACTAACGATGTTAGATTCGTGAGAAACCTTCGCCTTTCGACTGAGTATACCGGTTCTACCGCCGTTGTCGCGATATACCAGGCGAGTCAGGCAATTTATGACGTTTTTGATAAGGCGATTGTACTCTATGAGGGCCGACAGATTTACTTTGGAAGCGCTCCTGATGCACGCCGCTTCTTCATCGAGATGGGCTTCGATTGCCCCGATAGGCAGACAACAGCTGATTTCCTCACCTCCCTAACAAGTCCTACTGAGCGTCTAGTACGAAAGGGCTACGAGAACCGCGTTCCTCGGACTCCAGATGAGTTTGCAGCTCGGTGGAAAGAGAGCGAGGAGCGCCAAAAGCTGCTTGATGATATTGAGGCCTTTCAGAATGAGTTTCCCATCGGCGGCGACAAACTACAAGAATTCAATCGTTCCCGGGCTGCGGAAAAGGCCAAAGGGACTCGTGCCAGCTCGCCGTACACGTTGTCATACCTGATGCAAATACGTTTGTGCTTGTCCCGAGGTTTTCTTCGTCTGAAGGGTGACATGAGCATGACTCTCGCAACCACCATCGGCAATAGTATTATGGCGTTGATTATCTCAAGTGTCTTTTTCAACCTGGGGAACACGACAGAAGACTTCTTCTCCCGAGGAGCCCTGCTATTCTTTGCCATTCTTCTCAATGCTTTCTCAAGCGCCCTGGAAATCTTGACTCTCTGGCAGCAGCGGCCTATAGTGGAGAAGCACTACAAATACGCACTATACCATCCATCAGCAGAGGCGATTAGTTCAATGATTGTCGATTTACCAGCAAAGGTACTCGTCTCGATTGTGTTTAACATCATTCTCTACTTTATGACCAACCTCCGGCGCACTCCGGGACACTTTTTTATCTTCTACCTATTTTCATTCACGACAACGTTGACAATGTCCAACATTTTCCGCTGGATCGGGGCTATCTCTCGGTCCATGGCCCAGGCAATGGTTCCTTCATCTATCTTTATGATGGTTCTGGTCATCTACACTGGCTTTACCATTCCTGTGCGGAACATGCATCCGTGGTTCAAATGGTTGAACTACATCAACCCAATTGGTGTAAGTACATCACAGCTCTCTATATCGGTTTCATACTAATCCGTTCAAGTATGCGTTTGAGAGCCTCATGGTCAACGAATTCAGTGGCCGAACATTTAAATGCGGTCTATATACGCCTGACGGGCCTGGGTATCAGAACGCCCCCCGGTCGTCGCAAATCTGCTCTGGGCGTGGAGCCGTAGCCGGTGAGGACCACATCGACGGCGATCGTTATTTAAACACCTCGTACGAGTATTACAGGTCGCATATGTGGCGGAACTACGGCATTATTCTGGCGTTTATGTTCTTCTTCTTGATAACCTACATTGTCTCCAGCGAATTTGTCCGAGCAAAGCCTTCCAAGGGAGAAATCCTCGTTTTTCCGAGAGGCAAGATTCCCGCCTTTGCAAAAGAGATTCGGCGTGACGAGGAAGAGACTACCACAGAGAAGATCCCACCGTTAGCCGAAGAAGGAGACGATCATACCGGGGCGATTTCTAAACAGACTGCGATCTTTCATTGGCAGGACGTCTGTTATGACATCAAGATCAAGGGCGAAAATAGACGTATTCTGGATCATATTGACGGATGGGTGAAACCTGGAACGCTAACAGCCTTGATGGGAGTCACCGGAGCTGGCAAAACTTCGCTACTCGACGTCTTGGCTGACCGTGTCACTATGGGTGTGATCACTGGTGAAATGCTAGTGGATGGCCGCTTGCGCAACGATTCATTCCAGCGAAAGACCGGCTATGTCCAGCAACAAGACTTGCACTTAGAGACTAGTACAGTTCGCGAAGCACTTATTTTTAGCGCGTTGCTCCGCCAGCCAGCAAGCATCCCATGGCAAGAAAAGCTGGCATATGCTGAAGAGGTTATCAAGATGCTTGGCATGGAGGAATACGCTGAGGCCATTGTTGGTGTCCTGGGAGAAGGACTGAACGTCGAGCAAAGGAAGCGCCTTACCATTGGAGTTGAACTTGCAGCAAAGCCAGACCTTCTCCTCTTCTTCGATGAGCCTACGTCAGGTCTTGACAGTCAGACTGCCTGGTCCATTTGCTCGCTGATGAGGAAGTTGGCGGATCATGGACAGGCGATCTTGTGTACTATTCACCAGCCGTCTGCGATTCTCATGCAGCAGTTTGACCGACTTCTATTTCTGGCCAGGGGTGGCAAGACCATATACTTTGGCGAGCTTGGCTCGAACATGGAGACTTTGATCAAGTATTTTGAGGACAAAGGCTCAATCGCCTGCCCCAAGAACGCGAATCCTGCCGAGTGGATGTTGGAGGTCATTGGTGCCGCTCCAGGGTCTCATGCAGATAGAGACTGGGCCGAAGTCTGGAAAGAAAGCCCTGAACGCATTCAGGTGCGTGAGGAGCTTGCTCAGATGAAGGCAGAACTCTTGCAGAAACCAGAGCCTCCAAAGACCCCGGAGTATGGAGAGTTCGCCATGCCGCTCTGGTCCCAGTTTCTCATTTGTGTCAAGCGAATGTTTGAACAGTACTGGCGCAGTCCGTCGTATATTTACTCCAAGGCCGCCATGTGCATTGTCCCGGTAAGTTGAGTTGCACCCATTGTAGTATTCACATGCTGATAGCATTACCAGCCGCTCTTCATTGGGTTCACGTTCTGGCGCGAGCCCGTCAGTCTTCAGGGCATGCAGAACCAGATGTTTGCCATCTTCATGTTGCTTATCATTTTCCCAAATTTGGTCCAACAAATGATGCCATATTTCTGTACGCAGCGCGCATTGTATGAAGTCCGCGAACGACCCTCGAAAGCGTACTCGTGGAAGGCTTTCATGATGGCCAGCATTTGCGTCGAGCTTCCTTGGAATGTCTTGATGGCTGTTCCAGCGTACTTCTCGTGGTACTATCCGATCGGTCTCTATCGCAACGCAGGACCAGGCGAAACCGCAGAGCGTGGCGGGACGATGTTTTTGCTGATCTTGATCTTTATGCTGTTCACGTCGACTTTCAGCTCCATGATCATTGCCGGTATCGAACACCCCGATACGGGCAGTAACATTGCGCAGCTGTTATTTTCGCTCTGTCTTGTCTTCAATGGGTACGTTCTCTCTTTTTTTCCGAGACAAAAGGCATACGCTAACAAGGCACAGTGTGCTTGCTTCTCCGCAGGCCCTCCCCCGATTCTGGATTTTCATGTACCGAGTCTCGCCCTTCACGTACCTGGTGTCTTCTGTATTGTCTACCGGGCTGTCAGGGACAGAAGTGCATTGCTCAGATATTGAGGTGCTCCATATACCACCACCGGAGGGACAGAGCTGCTCCGATTACCTAGGCCCCTATGTCGAGATGATTCATGGAAAACTGCTCGGCGACGGCCCGAATGGGGACTGCCGGTTATGCTCTGTCTCCTCAACGGATCAATACCTCGCACAGCTCAGTATCAACCCTGACGACATCTGGCGCAATGTGGGTCTACTGTTTGTGTACATTGTGTTCAACGCATTCGCGGCAGTTTTCCTGTACTGGCTGATTCGAGTGCCGAAGAAAAAGTCTCAGCAGGTGGAGAAGAAGTAAACAGGAGAGATAACAGGGCGCCAATCCAATCCGAGCTACAATGGCGCAGAGCATTCTTGGCGGGGCGTTTACTGTAGGTACTCGTTCCAAGTTATCATCAACGACCATGTAGAGTTTACACAGATATGCGGATTTACTTTTTGTCGGCGATCAACAGCAGACTGTATGTATGGCTAGATGGAACGAATTAATTATTCTCACCTCTTCTTTCCACGTTTCTTTTCGTTTTTGCTAGTTTTCTTTTTCTTTTTCTTGAGCTGCAATGCAACTGTCAATCGTCACAGAAGAATGCACGCCCAAAGTCAAAGCCCCTCCTCCCTCACCTTTTGAGATCCAATCTTCTGTGCCACATAAAACGCCATTTTTTTTTTCGCTCTCTATTTATTATTTATTAATATTTATTAATTAATTTCGTTTTTTTTTTTTTCTTTTTTCGCTGCTAAGCGCCAGGAATCCGGGGCTTGGGCACACGAGGACGCCACAGCGTTTCTCCGTCGTAGCGCCGTCGCCGCCCGTCAAATAATAATCCATACCACATGGACTTATTAGATAGAGACCCGATTCCGTAAGAGTCAAGAGATCGAATCCATCCATGTGGATATAGAATTCAATAGTTAGTCCTGAAAATCGAAACTACGTTGTACTACTACTTAGTACTAAGGAACCCGAAAGTCAAACCACGCGCCTGCTCCGCGCTCTACTCCGCTCCACGCCCACACGGGCCACAACGATCATCCGCCTGGCTCTGGGCAACGGCGGCTGTTTTGTTTTCTTTTTGGGGCGGGTGGGTGGTGAATTGGTGTTAATGTTGGTGTTGGTGGATCAGGGTCGGAGCGGTAGCTCGATTGGGTCATGACAGGACGATGCTGTGGATAGGGTCATCAATATTGGGATAGGATGGACGGAATCAGCCTACCTAGCTAAGCCTTACTCCGGTAAGTGTGTGCGAGCCTATCACTCACTCTCTGCCTCCCAAGCGGAGGGGGGTGGGTGGGGGTGGAGAGAGGGAGAACATAGCCGCCGCGCCACACGACTGCACAGGCACAGAGAAGAGAAATAATGCAAGGCATCTTCGTCTTCGGTACTCCGTAGTGCTTCACTCCACTACGGATACATACTACAGAGAAGATAACCACAAAAGTCATGGTCTGGTCTAGTGTGGTCTTCAGCTCGCCTTTCTTTGAGAGACGACCGTTTCTGGCGTTTTTCGCTGCCACCTAGGCAGTACTAGACTGGACCCCCACACCATTTCTGCCTCTCCAGATTCCGAGACCGAGATTGAGACTGAGACTCCTGCTTGGAAGATTCGGTGCAGGTTCAAACTGCAATCTGCAAGAATGCATGTCTCTCTCTCTCCTCCCCCCCTCTGATTTGTTTTTCGGACGATTTTCTTATTCGACATGCTTACCTTAGACTCCTTTTGATCCATACTCCGGACTCTGTATCAGAGCGCTATCTCTCGACTGGCCCCCCGGAACCTTTGGGCGGCGTGGGAGTGCTAGCTGCAGATGCCAGACGGTAGTCCAGACCTCCTGCATCTGATTCTGCATCAGCGTCATGCAAGAATCAGGGGGCGATGGGTGAAATTGAGGGTTTGATGCTATTTTGGGGGGGTGAAGAAGGGTGATGGTTGTTGACTATCCATAGTCTGTCTTCCAGAGTTGGTCTGCATTTCTTTGTATACGAGAAAATAGTCGACGGGTATTATTATTGGTCGAATATATCCACCCACCCAGGAGGACGGTTGGGTGATGTATGTACGTGCTATCGAGACGGTGGTGCATTTGCAGAGAAGGGTGGTGGTGAAGAAGATGAACCATGTTCAGCTGAAGACCCGATGCTCGGACTAGTCTGCGGTTGTGCGACGCTGCTACCGCTGCTGCACTGCGCGGCCTGCGCCCAAGGCAGATCTCATTCCTCTCTTGGGCCCTTTATGATCGGAAATTTCTGATGGATCATTATTCTGCTTTGCACCGTGCTCCGAGTCCCCGACTGGGTAGTCACTTCTTGTTTGGCTCGCTTGGGAGGAGCCAGGACAAGGGTGAACGGCGAACGTGCGCGCGCCGCGAACCTGGTTTGGGGATCTGTTGCCGGTACCATACCCTTGTTGTTGATGGCTCGATTCAATAATTGATATTGCGATTGGGACTGAAACTAGTTCGTGTTGAGTTAATTGGCCTTTCCCACGCGAGTGCGCCAATCGGTGGTGCATCAGGATGAGCTGGATCTGTCTACTATAGTGATCGGCAACGTGCTGAATCCATGCACTTTACACTAGACAGAACCGGACTGTCCGAAGGCGCAACTGCCTTCGAGTTGTCAAGATTCAAGATTGTGCCTTACTCGGCTTGCAGTGGGGCTTGGCTTAGGTTTGGCTGTCTGGCTCTGGCAGTCTGGAGTCCAGCTCCGGAATTGGCAGGTTGGCGAGCAGCCGAGACGTCATGTCGGAAGTGAAGGGTGATGGGCGGGTGAAAGTCGAGAATCGAGTAATTCTGATCCGAGATCATCCAAGTCCAGACTCTCCAACTCCAGATCCAGATCCACGCAGTTGAATTAGGGTGATGGGGCTTCCTTAGGAACGGAGAATGGAGATCCGGACGCAGCGCTCCACTGTGGGCTGTCTTTTGGTATGACTATGAATCATGCAAACACTGGGCCGGAGAACGGTCTTCCTTTGCTTGTCAACAAGAATCCAGCATTGGCAACCCCATGTTCGAAAACGTGGACAAAGTCTTGTGTTTTGGGGGGCGTTTGCTCTTTCCTCTTCATAAGTCGATATGCTCAACAGTGACTGGGTAACGTGACTTGTTCTGATAAACACCGGAGAGGAGAGTCGAGTCGAGTCTCTCAGTCCAACAACAAAGATAGTCGAGCGGCTCGCATCGGCGACCAATGTCAAGCCTGTCAGACTCTCAGATGACATGCCGATCAAGGCGGATTCTGTTGGATTTCCTCGTTCCTCGATTCGTCCCTCTCCCTGCAGGCCAAGTCCCGCCGTCGCCCATCCAGACCTCTGACTGAAGGGTGCTCTTTGGGTGAAAAAGCTGGCACGACGGACACTGCCCGGCCTAGCGTATCCACTCGACTAAGCAGGGTCCTTGATTGGGCGCATTGAAGGGTTTGCGGTAGGCGAAGTTTCCCAAGGAAGGTTGGGGCCAACGAACCCTCCTCTCTCATCTGCCAATCCTGAGATGGGATGACGACATTGGCTAGGCTCATTCGCTTCCAGCTCGCTGGAGACCACACTCGTCGCCCACTTGTCCCGTTTTGGCCATGATGAGGCTCAAAATCCTCCCCTCATACAAACCTCTGTGGCGTAATCTTACGGTTTCCTGGCCTGACCGCCCCGTCCGTCAGCCCATCCCTGCATCCCTGCTATGCAGTGTCGTTCCCATACAGTTGTATTATTACGTTCTGCCCTTGAGTCGCGGAGAACGGTCTGAAATAGGGGGGAAGGCGGACAGGAGAGAAAAAAAAAAGCGAAAAAGAAAAAGAGAAAATTGAACTGAAACCAACGCAATGGGCGTCCCTGTCCATCTGGGCTTGGTGCCGGCATGCAGGACTCCATACACCCACATCGCCGAGACCAGTGCACGACTGTACATGTTCGGGTTCCTGATGATGATGATGGAGGGTGCAATGATCCTTGAGGCTCATTCCGGGGTCATCCATTCGTGCGACGGCCTCTCATCGCCTTTTTTGAGTGCTGGTCTTGATAGACAGGAGAAGCAAGTATTCTCCCATTGAAACAGAAGGGATAAATGGGGCCATGGACCCGCTGTTTGCACATATGTTGAACTGATATTGTTCCAAGCCAAAAGCTTTGTTGCCGACTCGTGTACTAACATCATCCTTTGTTTGATATCTTCATTGCATACTTCTTTCACTGTTCCTGTGCCTTGTCACTGTGCTGTGTCTGAACAATGGACGGCCACTATCCGTATCCGACCGAATTCCATACCTATCATGGCCCTGGTCCCCTTGCCATTGATCACGACCCGCAGCTCTACGCCCATGATGACACCAATCCGCTGTCGACGGCGATGCCGAACCCCATGGTAGCCTTCTCGTGCGGCCACGACGCTGCGGGCAAGGGACCTCACCTGCCAGCCTTTACCCCGCAATACCCGCTTCCCCCGGTTGCTGCTACTCATCAGTTTGAGTACTGGCATCCTCATCACGCCCACTTTGACGGCAGCGTTCGCAGCGACTCACCTCGATCCGACGGCCAGAGCAGCGGGTGTCTGTCCGCCTACAGCTACGACGATGCCGTCTCATCTACATCTGGCTTTGAGAGTTCACCCTCCCCTCCAGCATACCATGAGCCCATCCCACTGGCGCCCTACGAGCTGGAGCCACAAAGCGCAGTCAGCGAGGCTGCTGCTCCGTCGATGCTACACCAAGGCAGCCCCATGTTCATAGTCTACCAGAACCAGCACCCCATCGAATACGCCTCGACAACCTCTTCCGTCTCCGCCGCCTCCCCGAAGAAGGAGCGCACCAAGACCACAACCAAGACCACGACCACCCGCAAACAATCCACACAATCCAACAACCGCGTTCAGAAGCAGCGCAACAGCAGAACCCCAAAGCAGGCACCCGCCCGCCCCAAGGCATCCACCTCCCCCGAGACAACCGCCAAACAACCCACCAAGAAGTCTACGGAACGCCGCTTCCAATGCTCCTTCACCCGCTACGGCTGCACAAGCACATTCCCCTCGAAGAACGAATGGAAGCGCCATGTCAGCTCGCAGCACATCCAGCCAGGCTTCTACCGCTGCGACACAGGCCGCTGCAGCCTGAACAACCGAGAAGCCAACACTAAAAACAGCGACTGCCCCTCGCCTTCCTCCTCGTCCCTCGACAACAATAACCAGCCCGCCCTCCTCGTCAACGACTTCAACCGCAAAGACCTCTTTATCCAGCACCAGCGCCGCATGCACGCGCCCTGGGTAACATCCAAGAGCCAGCGGTCCGGCAGCGGCAAGGCCTCGACCGTGAGTGAGGAAGAGAAGATAGCATTCGAGGCGAGCCTCGACGAAGTCTACAGGCGGTGCTGGAAGCAGCTGCGGCGCCCGCCGACGCAGAGCCGGTGCGGGTTCTGTAGGCAGGAGTTCCACGGGGTGAATGCGTGGAAGGAGGCCATGGAGCATGTTGCAAGGCACTTTGAGAAGGGCGATCAGGGCCCCGAGGAGGAGGATGTCCCATTAAGGGAGTGGGCTGCGGAGGAGGGGATCATTCGATTCGAGAGGGGGGAGTGGAGGCTTACAAGGAAGTAGGGAGAGCACTCACACCGTCTCTCTCGCCACATCTTTCTCTTCCTCTCTCTCTCTCTGTCTCTCCTAGTCTGTTCTGATTTCTGTGTTGGCGTTATGTTCTCGCTTTCGTTTCTCTTTATCTTCCTGGGTTCTCTCATTTATTTCCTCACCTCTTTGTACCTAGGTCCGCTCGTTATTTTTGCATCGGCTTCATCTGTTTCTTTTTCCTGGGTTACGGGGTACGGTGTGGACACGGACACGGATACGGATGGGATAAAGCTCTTTGGTTACGGTTACGGTTGCGGTTATGGTTATATTATTGATATGGGAAACGGCAGCGGCAACGGCAACGGCAATACCGATGATAGCGATGGCGATATGCGATGGAATTCGGCATTATTAGCACGATACAACTTCCTTCCTCAACGATTTTACGACGTGATATCCTCCTGTACTCAATAATGACAACAATGGTTTCTTTTTTCTCTCTTGCACATTTAATGTTTTTCCCTTGTCCCTTTTTTTTGGTTTCTCAGATTGGGCTGTTTCTTTATGATTACGCTGGCGAGAAATAAACTGGAAACTACTAAACTCATAAGCATGGTGCGCTGGGAATATAGATTGAGCTGTTTTACTGGAAAATGAACTTGAGATTTAATGCTAATTGGAGCTTCCACTATCTACTCCTAGATGACTTTAGAATCATGTACTCTGCGTCTTAACAAGCACGGGAAGGTAGACTTAGACTACTTACTGCTGAACTACTACTAATAGTGAATGAAAAACCCAGAGTACCGTACCTGGTACCTACAGTAGCCTCCTCCTCCTCCTCCTCCTCCTCCTCCCTCGTACTCGGTACTTGCCTCACACCTCGTATTCCATCCGTCGGTTGTACCTTGTTCATCCTTGGGTCCAAAGAAGGACGTACTTAGAAGTACGTTAGCCACCGCCGAAAGACCAGACAGTCTACCGAAGCAAAGCGAAGCGAAGCACCGCTAAGATCTCACCTAAGACCCCTCTTCGTCCTTCGCCCGTGCCCAGCAGGAAGCGCCCCGTCATCTTCAAAGTTCAAACTTTGACCACCGAGTAGGCTCCCCGAGTCGATAGGTACGTACGTACGAACGAACGGACGGACATACATACACGCGCGCGCGAGCCCGCGCAGGCAGGCATTGCTACACGTTGGTCAGGGGCGCCGGTTTCTCCAAGCCTTCGAGACAGACTGAATCATAATCCGCATCACCGTAAGCGTAGATTCAGCAGCATCGATCAGCATGTGCCCATTATATGCCCTGCCACGCATTACACACCACACCACACCACACGCCCATCTGTCACATCTAGGCGCGGGCCACTTCATTTTCTTTTTGGGGGTGCGTTTTGGACGTTTTGCCCTGACGTGCCCTTTTTTTTTTGCTGCCTTGCCTTGCCTTGCCCTGTGGAACGCAAGATACCAATCTGAAGTTGGATTGGGTTGTACATGGACCGGGCTGGGGCGTGCAGAGGGCGGGCGGGCGCCTCTGTATGTAAGAGGCATTTGCTGACGGATCGTCGAGTCGATGCGTAGCCGATTTGAAGAGAGGGGTGGCTTGGCTGAGAAATATCGTTGATGTTGTATGTGTTTAACGATTGGAGAGCGTGTGTTGTTCGATTTGCAATTAAATTATGCTTCTGTGTAACTTGGTTGTCGCAAATGCAGGACGACTTCTGCGTGCCAATTATATATAGTTTAGTTCGTTCATGTGGGAGATCACAGTGCTGTGGCCGAAGCTCGGCGTTGGTTTGCTGGGACGGCAAGGGCGTGAGTAGATAGTCCGTTAGACCGTGAGAGAGTTTTGAGACCCCGAGTATCAGAATCTGCATCCCCCAAGCGCCGATTCGAGGAGTTGGGAGTTGATGCAATGATGTTGGCAGTGATGGGTTGTTGGAAAGGACCTCTAAAGCGCATCCGAGCCCCACCTTCTTCGGGTGCAGAATAGGCACGAGTTTACTGTACCTCCGCATTTCCAAACTTATCCCGACGCCAACAGGAGAGTATCGCACCCACGACGAGTATAATCGCAGTTCAATCAACAACATCATTGCCCTACGCCTTCTCAGTAGCAGACATACACGGGAATCAATGTCGCGCCGATAATACACACCCCATCCTCGATCACACGGCCCGCGACCAATTCCACCCCGAAGCCGAAGCCAGGCACACCCATCCACATTCCTCTCCTCATAACAGGCACAACAACCATGTACGTTCTTCTTTAGTACTATCATTCACACTCTGCCGGCGAAGTTCCTGAGGGCTAACAAAAAGATCAACAGGGCCGTCTACTCTCTAATCATAATCAACAAGGCCGGCGGCCTCATCTACCAGCGCGAGTTTCAGCCCGGCCTGCTCAAGCTCTCCACGAATGATTACCTGGTTCTTGCGGGAACGTTTCATGGGTGCGTACACTCCCCTATCTTCTCTCTATGCTATGCAAATCTGGGTCATCTAGGTGCGGTTCTAGCTCTTTCGGAGCGTTGCTCGCTGAGCAACGTCTATCTACTATACCCTGCAGCCAGACACAGTTGCTGGAGATAAGGTGTCAAGAAATGGCTAACATATGGTCCTCTTGGAACCTTATAGAATCCACGCCATCACCCGCTCAATAACACCCAAGATCCCCAACCTCACCCTCCCATCAAACGCCTCCTCAACACCCGCCCCGTCATCAGCAACGCACGCCTCCTCCGCCTCAACAACAACAATCCTCTCGCCCTCGTCAACCTCAGCCTCAACGCCTCAATCCTCTACGCCGACACCCACGAACAACCGCCCCGCCTCCTCCGCGCACCTCTCCACCTCGACGTCGTCATCATCATACCCCAACCCTTCCCTCCCCGTCACGGGCCTCGAGACGCTCGAGACCGAGAAATTCCGCCTAACGTGCTTCCAGACGCTCACGGGGACAAAGTTCCTGCTCTTTACGGACCCGGACATGCCGAATGTCGATAGCGTGATGAAGACGGTCTACGAGATCTATGCGGACTATGTGATGAAGAACCCGTTCTATCAGATGGAGATGCCGGTTAGGTGTGAGGGCTTTGATCGTGGGTTGGGCGGGTTTTTGAGAGGCAGAGCGTAGGGTTGAGTCCTGCTCCTTTTTCTGCGGGGTTGATAGATAGACAGAGGAGAGAGGGGCCGCTCTTGGTGGACCTAGATTTACTTACTGTTATGAATCATGATGTGCTCGTTTCGTATACCACACTCGGCGGTGGATTGTATATGTGGATTGTAGAGGGTAGAGTTTTAACGATAAGTTGGCAACGCCGGGCATTCATTAACATAAATCTAAGCAGTGTCCATCTTATCCGGATCCTCGTTGTCCTTCTTCGAAGATGAACCGCCCTCCTCGGGGATACCCTCTAGATTACCCTTCTTCTCTTGTTCCTCTCGCTCCTTCTTTTCCTTCTCCTGCCGGTTCTTCTCCTCCTCCAAAGACAGACGCAGCGCAAACGCCAGCTCGGGGTCATTCTCAGCCGCCGCATCGAGATCAAATTCACCGGCACCACCACCGTCAGCCATACCGCCAGCTCCGGACCCGTCACCTCCAAGGATAGACGTGGCCTGGAGTTCCTCGCTCAGTAGATTTGGACCGGGCGGGATGATGGCGAGGTTTGAGCCGTCGCCGCCTTTGACGTTTTCGACGAAGGCTTCCAGCTTTTTGGTCTGGTCGGATTCAAGGTCACCGAATGCGATGACATCTATGGAGACATTGTTCTTCTTCATCTTCTTGGCGAGCTTGACGAGCGTCTTTTCGTCTTCTTCGACGGGGGAGCAGGAGAACACGACGATGCGTTGGCGTTGGGATTTTTCAGAGCGGTGTTTTAGTGCTAGCTATAGAATCAAGTATTGTCAGTTATTATAACTCGTTACCGAAAGGTAGAGGTTAGACATACACCCGCAACCTGTATGCTCGACGTGAAATGCGCAGTCCCGTGGATCTTCGTGCGGTGTAGACCAGCCAAGATCCCACCGAAATCAGTCGTGAATGTGGATAGCACCTCAGGGCCCTTCCCGCCCATGCTCATCAGTCCAACAGCAGATTGGGGGTGTGCGCGCATCTTGGCCGTATGGATGACGCTGACGGCGTCGATCTGGGCTTGCCATCGTGTCGAGCTACAGCTGCCTGTTAGACGGGTCAACGGAAACAGTGCGGTCGTTGCCGGCTCGATATGACTTTAGGGATGCTTACGTGTAGTCTCCGTTTCTGCTGCTCTCACTGTTATCAACACTGCGATGAGTTAGCTTTTCGTTCTGGAGCTTGGGGGTGGCGGGTGGACGGACATGATCATCGTAGCTTCGAGCGACATCTTGGCAGTTCAATCAGCAATTCGGGTATAATATGGAGAAAAGAAATGAAGGAAATAGAGTATGAGAAATGCTGCAAAAGTGGTGGAGGGGAAGAGGTTGATGAAGGCGGGAGGTAAGGTTCAAGCTGGTCAGAGACGGAGTCGGAGATGTCACTGCGTTCGTTGAGCTCAGGTAAGCTAACGACGAATTAGTTAGTTAAGTCAGCGCTTGTTTACATATCCCCCAAACACTACTGCTCCCTCTAGGCTCTTTCATCCCTTCGCCCCTCCACAACTCCACCACAACCGCTCCATTTCGATAAATTCTCGGTTTACAGAAACTAGAAGAGTCTCAAGCTTCTCACAATGTCTTCAGCGACAAAACGCAAGTCTTCGGACATGGACGACGCGTACCCCGTCGAAGATGTCACACCCACCAACAGCCCGCCTAGGAAGCGCATGCGGATTACACGAAGCCAGAAACAGGCTCTGATGGACAATTTGCAGCTAGAAAGTGCGTCTGAATTTTTTTTTTTGTTCTTATCTCAATTCTAATTGTTCGATAGTCACCGAACGAGCTCGCAAACTTCGCGCACAATATGCCCTCCAGGCTCAAGATCTCCGAGCACGCATCGAACGACGCGTTAACCGAATCCCCATTGCCCTCCGCAAAGCTAACATGGGAGAGCTTCTTGAGAAACACAATGCCGCCCTCCGAGCGCAATTGGAAAACTCACCACGGAAATACCGAAGCCCGGCGAAAGGGTCTCGCAACTTTACAGCGATCTCAGCTTCGGGGAGGAAGAAGGCGGCCACTGCCAGTCCTAGTCCTCGGAGAGTTAGGAAGCACAGGTATGCTTGAATGGATGCTTGGTTATACCCCTAATTAACCATGATAGTCCCGCTGGCATCTACTCCGACAAAGAAAATGCTCCCGCGTCAGGCGAGCAGCTCGACGTCCTCAAGAACCCGAAGAGACGCGCCAAACCTGGTGCCGCCGGCGGCACTTCTCGCGTTGTATCCCAAGAGGTCCGAGGCGCAGACTACAGGATCCTCTCCCCTAAATCCTCAAATTCCAGAACATATCATCAATCGCCTCTCCGCGCTTCCCCCGAGAAGCCTCAGCCTTCTTCTTATCTATCTCGACCAATGTCACCACTGAAACCATCAAGCCCTCTCAAATCTACTTCTGCCAACCGCCCCGGGTCTTCGAGAGGCGTGATTCCCGCCCGCCCACAGTCTGCGCAAACCACTCGCCCCGGAAGCAGAGCCGCAACAGGAGGACCTAGATCCGTTCGCTCGCCCTTGACACGGCCGGCAACCCGGCAAGGTGAACGCAGAGGTAGCGTCTCTTCCACCACATCATCTGGCACGACCGTCGCAAACACATCTCGATCCACCGCCTCGCGAAAGGTAACCACTGCATCAACGGCTAGCGCAGCAGCTAAGAAGGCCGCTGTCGCTCGGTCCCAAGCGCCCTCTGCGGCTTCGAAAAGGCCCGCTACGTCTGGCACCCGGAAGACGACAGCGTCATCGGCAGGTGGTGAAAGCACGACAGGTGGACGGCGCACTCTGCGGAAGCGTGCTTAGATGCAATATCACGTTTTGTGGTCCGTCTTGAATTGGCTCGTTTGTTTGCAAAATTCTCAGGCGCAATAGACTACAGGTCTATACGGAGTCGAGGGGTTACCTGGACAAAGGTGCTTGGAACGTGAAGTCCTTTTTTTTGTTGTTTTGGTAAGGAGTTTTTAGCTGTTTGTGTGGCTTTGGGCTATGATGAGATGTGTCCAAAGGATACTGATCCCAATATTCATTTAGCGGAGGCTCTCACCTTTTGTGGTTTGTTTTTTTTTGCCTGGCGATTAGTTTTAGCCTTATTGTATCTCAACATTTACCTTCTTCATCCTTTATCCTCCCGGCATATTATCTACTTGTATCAATATACCCGATCTTAGCGGCTGGCATCTAAGGTTACGAATCTGATTCGCCTGCGGCAGCATTCCATTCACAGTTCACAGCTGTAAACTACATACATCACTGATAAGAGGAGAAAGAGAAAAGTTGAGGGGAAAAACACATCACACATGATGCAAGTGTATTAGAAAAGAAGACCTGAACCTGAATCTGGACCACCAGTGGGATAACAAACACAGACAAAAACTCAACGACACCGCTTCAAGGGTGAGGAAGAGGGAAGAGGATGGGAAAGTGAGAGGATGAAGAAGATGATGTGATGGAAATTAGAATTGAGACAAAACATGGAAACACAAAAACTCGTCATAGGTATCTTTGCCGTCTTGGTAAATTTGACTGGCGGGGAATGAAGAATGGAAGCAAGAAAAGAATTGAAAGAGAATGGAAACCAAATAGGAGCAGTAGTGGTGATCAAAAGACTCTCTCACAGGTCAATGGAGAGGTCAATTTGGAGAATAGGAAGGAAATGGAGCTGAGGATGAGAGACAGGAACATTCGCTGAGGATTGTTGCAATGTTCGTACCTGATTGTCAGATGCAATGCAATAAAAGGAGACTAAATGAACGATAGAAAATGACACCCAAAGTCCAGAAATGTGCATGACAAGCCATGACTGAGCTGCGAGCAAACCGAGGGCAACTCCGAGCTATGGCCATGAGAGAGATGGAGAAAGATGAGACTTAACGTTGCGGCCGGATGCAATGCAATTTTGAATGATGAAAAGGCACAAAATAACGTTTCAGCTGGAGATCCGAATATGTCGCGATGAAATCGGCTGTAAGTGAAACGACAATGACCATGAGCCAAGATGTAGGTTAACGGCGCAGTAAAAGGCTGAACGACCAAAAATTCGTCAATGGCATTCCTGTGCAAGCCCAACCCATGATATCAAATGCCAACAAGCGCCCCCGGAGTGGAAATACAGTGGAAGCTAGCGAAGATAGAACGGAACGAAGATCAACTAGCAACGCCCATGGCTCCTGGGTTGGGACGAGCTCTGTAGGGTACCTGTTGTGGCTGGCCCTCGGGCTGGCTTCCGGTACTAGTGCTGCGGTCGCGGAAGTCCATACCAGGCCCGAGCTCTCCGCCTCCAGGTGGAGCGACGCCGCTCGGATGCGAGTGTCCTCCAGGGGCAGGAACGTGTCTGACTGAGCTTGGCATTTGAGCAGCGGCGGCGGCGGCGGCGGCAGCGTCTTGAGCTGGATCTGTTTCGATGCGAGCTGAGGTTGGAACGTTTGCACCACGGTTTTGATTGGTGATAGTGAAGGTTTCGCCGCCATTGCTTGGCTTTTGAGAGAAGCTGCCCCTTGCAATATCCCCATATTTCTTGAGAATCTCTTTAGTCGTGACTTCTGAATTCTCTTTGAAGAAACTGCTGTCAGTGAGGACAGATTGAAGGTCCTCCGGTATCTAAACCAAGCCAAGTTAGCAAACATCCGGTCATAGTATAGTCGTCGGGTAACCTACCTCGCACATGGTGTCATTGTATGTGATAAGTGCATTGACGGCTTCGATTGCAAGGAAACTCTCGTCGACACCACTGGTCTTTGTGTTAGGATAGAGAATGTTGGGTGTCACAACCGTTGCTAGGTTATGAATGTCCATCTTGCTACCAGTGTCCTCGTCTACGTGGGAGAAGGACGATGTCCAGTTAAGGAAGGCAAAGAGAACTTCCATGGTATCGCGGTGGGCCTTTGGCAGCAGACAGCATGTGAGGTGAAGGACGCGTTTCTGCTTCTCGGGGTCCGATATTTCTGCAAAAACCACACGTCAATATATGACAAACGGGACAACACAGGATATGTGGTGCTTACTTTGAGATGCCACAAACAAACGGTGGAGTTTGAAAGTCAAGAGGGGATCAGGCATTTCGCGGAGGAATTTTTTGAGCAGAGCTGCAATTTGAACAGGGTTCTCCTTTGTCAAATCTAATTGCTCGTATTTGTTATCGATCAGCTCTGAGACCTCCTTCAGTCGTCTGATATTGCCGTTCTTTCGGAAGACACCTTCAACAGACATGTCCATTTGACGCATGGCGGAGACGGCATCGTCGACAAGGGCTGGGATGCGGAGAGCTCCAGGGCCGACACCATGAGTGGACTCGGTGCCTTCTTTCTCAACCAAGAGATCCAGGCTGACGCCAAATACGCCCTTCTTCTTTCCTCCCTTCTTCGTGTCCTTGGCAAAGGCTCTTCCGAAGATATTCCAAATTGTCGGTTTCCGCGATTCGATTAAAGACAGGAGCTCCTCGAGTGTGAAAGCACCGTCCAGCAGAGGCTCCATGGACAGAACGGCAACGTGTCTGACAATGAAGAATTCCAACGCAGAGAGCTCCGAAAAATATCTTTTACCCCTCCCAGTCGGGCCAGGTAGGAGTTGATCGATGCCAGCACCGGAAACGCCACGTTGATGTCCACGGTTGTACCTGGGAAGCGGCTCGGTGGTACCCACGAGCTTCGTGCCCGCATGTCTGTATGCGTTCGGGCGCTGCTCCTTGGCCTGTTCGGCAGCAACAATCCTTGGAATGTCATCCAAGGTTAAAGCGTCCTGATTGCCAAAGGTTAGCTCTGTCACGGTTTCGCCGTTGATATCCTTCTCCTCTACAATTTGGAAGCCAGCGCCCCTGGAATCTGGACCTTCACCACCAGATGAGCCGGGTCTGACACTTCGCCCTTCAGGGCCATCGATGATTCGTGACGCACGAGCCTTTTTGTAGGTTGTGGATAGAGTACGCTCGTTGCGGATCGACCGAAGGCGTCGCATTTCACCTACGGTCTGCTCGAGCGAAGATCCATCGCCGCCCTCTGCCCGGGGTCGGGAAGCATAGCCCGATTCGCCGCCTACAGTAACTTGATTGCCGCCATGAGTCTTTGTACCAAGACCATCTACGACGGGTTAGTATTGAGTGCTACGACCGCCGTTTCTAGAAGCACTTACCAGATGAAGAAATGGTTCCCCCAGCTCGCAAAACTGCAAGAAGACGAGCGAGAGCAACCCTAAGCAGGAAAACAAACTGTTGGAGTTTTGTGACATGCGTAAATCCCTTTTGGACACTGTTCAGAAGACCCTTGTGAGCGACACAGTTGCCACAAAAGGCTTGCTTGTCTTTGGAATTGAGGAAAGCGTCTTGAAGGTTTGCCGCCAAGTCGGTCTTACACGACGCACAGAGAAGATGGGGAGGCTTTGTGTGCCACCTGTTATCACCGAACATGATACACTCGTCGTCGATTGGCTCTTGACATGATGCGCAGCAATCGGAAAGTTGGTCGGCCAAGGTTTCCACGCCAACCATGAGATCTGCGGGTATCTCATCGTCTTCTTGTGGCCGCAGAGACTCAAGGTCTCCAAGACGATCTAGGAACTGGTGGAGACCTTTAGGCGTTCGCTGTTCCCTTTCCAATTTCAGCGCGCCTTGCAAGCCGATTCGAATCAGGAGTTTAAGGTAGTGAGCGAGACCAGTCACTAACGATAAAAGCTCCTGTGTAACGCCAAGCTTCCGAACCCCAGTCTCCTGCGTCTTGGATAGCAGGGCGAAGAAGGCGACAATCTTTTTGCAGAGCAGCTTAGCTTCACGGCCAAAAGCAAGGTCTGGACGGAACGGTTAGCCAGTCGCTAATTTCCGGTTGGGTAGCGCCGTGTCTCACCTTTCATTCCTTGGGTTTTAATGACTCCTGCAAGCTGGTCGATGCCGGAGAAGAGAATCTGAACGTGCTCGATAAACCGTTTTGCGACGAGGACTCCTTCTATATACGCGCCGTTGCTGACATGAAGAAGCATGTCCGAGATGCAGGCCGCCGATGATTCCTCAAAGGTAGAGAGAATACTCCAAATCCTGTAAACCTTCTCCTCCATCGAGTCCTCTTCCTCACGAATTCGGTTCCGTTCCTCGTCTGTGGCATCTTCTTCCACCTGCGGATATTCTAGTGGTTGGCCAGCAGGTGCAAGACGAACATTCCAGAATTTGTGAATCATGTAGCACTCAGGGTGCCAATGTTGATTCTGTCCGTTGCGGAAAATCTCCACAAACTGTTTCAAGATTGCGGTGTGGCAGCCATGGCATCGCTGAGCAAATTGTGTAGAGTAATGGAAGTGGCAGTATACTTTGCCCTCGTGCTCGTAATATGAGTCTTGTGCGCCGAAAACAGTGGGACAGACCGAGCAGGTAAAGTGCTCAATATGGTACTTGCGATCCAAGGCGGTAATGTAGGAGCCGCGCAACGCACCACCGCAGTCGTGACATAGTAAGTCCAACCTCCGGAAATAATCAATTTCACACAGCGGATATTGCCCGCTTCCGTCTTCTGCATCGACAGGGAAGAATTTGGAGGCTACAATTTGTCCGCAGTCCTATCAACATTGTTAGTGTGCATGTGGGGAACACATCGACGTGGAGGACTAACTTGACACTTGAAACATTCAAGGTGGTATGTTGCGAGCAGAGCTCGAACAAATTGGCCAGTGAGCGGCTCGTTGCACTTTTTGCAAATCCTTGATGAGCTTCCTGGGGACTTGGTGTGTGATCGGCCGTTCGGTCGCGGTCTGTCCATTGGCGTAGAAGTTTCCCAGTAATTGATCCGATCCTGGGGTGTTGTTGGATCAGAAGCATTGGAGTCTAATCGCCTTCCAGGGCGACCATCTGGGCTCTGGACTGTATCGAGACCTGTCGGCGCATTCCATGGGCGAGCGCGAGGTGAATCGAAAGGGACGGTGCTATCAGCTGGCGATGTAGGTGTTTGAGTCTGGAAGCCTCCTCCGCCGTTATTATTACCACCATAGCCGCTCGTATTCAAACTTGGACGGACAGCCCCGTTGCCCGGCACGAGGCTGTCCGGTAATGGGACGTCGCCGGGAGGCATGTTCGTAAGGAACTATGCCTTTGTGGTCTCAATCCAATGATACGTCTCCAAAAGTGGTGCGAGAAATTCCAGGCGCGCTACTGTCCGTTTTGTCTCGGGTTATTCCAGAGTGAGGGTGTGTTGGATCGGGTTGCCGCCGAGGGTAGAGAGTATCACGTTCCGGACACAGACAATCGAAAATGGTATTAGATAATTCGGGGATTAAAGAGAGCGAAAAGGATACATCCAAGGTATCAAGTATCTTGAGAGTGTAAGGTTATGTTAGAAAATGATCTTCCAAGTTCGCGCGGGGTTGGCGAGGAAGCATGCTTAGGCTCGTTTCAGCAGCGAAACTCACCTCAAGCCATCCAGGTACAACTTGCGGGGAAACTCAAGGCATGAGCCGGACAGCGTGCCCAGCGGGGGAAGACAAGTAACTCACGAAAATACCTACTTGAACAGCAGGACAGCCTCAATAATGCCCGGCAGAGTAACGCAGGTCCCCGTGGGAGAATGAATTGGACTGAAAGGGTCGGAGCTCAAAGTGAGACCAACAAGCGGCGGAGGTCGCTGGCCAAGATCACCACCATTCCTGATCCCTTCCAACAAAGGGTATTTATCCGCGGTCCAGCTGTAGGGAATTAATCGTTGGAAAATGGCTTGATCAAATAAAGCCAGATCAGTCAAAGACGACAAGACAAGCCTTAAACAAGGTATGTTTGGGGCAGTGCGAATGCTGCTGTCAGTTGTTGCTCTGCCCCCCTATGCTTCCATCTTGGTCAGTGTTCATCACGTGAGTAATTCACCGCTTGTCACACCGCCTGAAGAGAAGGGCTTTCTGTTTATTTTGCATTTCAATGCCAACAACATCGAGCCCCTGAGGTTCGCAGGGGAATTATCTGGAGACGACAGGAACATTCTGTCGATATTGGATAGAATTGGAGATGTGGAAGAGCAAAGTGCGTCTCCTAGAGAATGAAATTAAGGTCTCTTCTAGTTGTCGCTGAAGGTACCTTGGTGCCTCAGGCAATAAATGAGTTTGAGACGGTCAAACAAGCTGCTGCATACTCCTACTTGTTATTCTCCGACAAGAGAGCTACCGAGGCGCTTGTAACTGCAAAATTGTTGTTATGAAGGAGAGTACTCCGTAATAATGGGCAGATTCCCAGTTGTTTCTCTTTTCTTCCGCAAGTGTTATTTTTGGTATGATCTTGGAACGCAGATACGAGCTGAGGAGACTGGGGCGGCTCCAGCAACCCGGACGCCCCACGGGCACGGAGATTAGTGATCTCTCAGGCTGGAAGTGCCGATGTTTTGGATACCGGTGGATCGGACCCTGAACCTCTTCAATGAAGTTTGGCGCAGCCCTTTTGACAATTGCTGTTGGCCGTGCAAAGTCCTCCAAGTGCTTGCTAGCCATTTTCAATGTGTCACAGGGCCCAGGGTGCCTAAAGTAGGCACCAACTACAACAAGCCGCATTGCATCACATACAAAGCTAGGCTGCCAAAGGGAGTGTTGCAAGCCTGCAGAAAACGCGTGGGAAGGCAGACTCTCGATCAGAGGCCCTCCTGAACATTTCTCTCATCACAGCATCTTACCATGAACAAGTTTTCCAGACAAACTTTGCACAATCTTCCAAACTGAGAAGTTTTGGTTCCGTATGTGGATGCCAGAAATTTAAAGTAGGTTCTTCGATAAATAACAGCAATCAGTATGGTAGATAGAAAAGATGGCTTTATTTTGTGTTTGCTGTTGACCTTCTTTTTGTATACTAAAAGTGCGCAAATACTAAAGCCTGCCAGGGATGCGGCACGGCTGACTGCTGGATGGATGTATCAGCTCGTTCGACCTCTTCGTTCGTTTCCACGCCCACCTTCTTAGGTTGGCCCGCTCGCTTTACCTTTCTCTTCACTTTTCCTTTCTTCCTCACTTCTCACTTTTCTCGACCATCACACTTTTGCTGAGATGGGCTTATTATAGAAGCAGCACCTTGACTTCCAAAGCAAGCAACTGGTCTGCTGTCTATCACGCAGCCTTTTTCATCGGATATTCATGATAACACTATCTTCCAACAAACCCGGCCGATCTAAATAGCCTTGCAGTTGACTCCTGGAAGGCAGTCCATCTCTGCTCATCAAGATGTCCGATCAGGCAATTCTACGTATAACAAGGGTCCAGTTCATAGCCTTTCACCCACCCTTATCCTACGGAGCCTCACTAAACTAACACAAATATGATATCTAGGAAATCAATCAGATCCAGCACAGTACAGATCTTTGTAAGTGTCCCTTTTATCACTTTCTCGAATGAAGCAAGCAGTATTGCTGCTGCGACCGCAACAGTGCCTCTTCTACATGACACTCTCTGAACTCCCGTTAGCCATCGCTGTCGACTACGACGAATCCGATATTCGACATGTCCGCGCGATCATCTTAGGTCCCCCAGAGACCCCGTATCAATTTGGCTTATTCGAGGTGAGTTAAATCTCATCCTACGTCTGCGTCTAAATTAACTTTGAGATGATGTAGTTCGCAATTAAGTTCGGGAAAGGTTTGTATCGGATACCTTGACATTCAACATCCAGGAAGTGAGATTGACGTTGTCTCTTTTAGACTACCCAGCACGTCCCCCAGACGTGCGTTCCCAAACAACCAATGGAGGGTCCTGCAGGTTTAGCCCCAATTTGTATGCTGGAGGAAAAGTCTGCCTGTAAGTTTGCTGAAAGGATGTCCGGGCAATTTCAAGCCACTAACGTGCGCTTGCAAAACAAGGTCGATTCTAGGGTAAATAAGTCTCGTTTATTCATTGTTACCAACTTAGGCCTAACTCTTGAAATAGCACTTGGAACGGCGAAAGAGGGGAGCAGTGGTCGTCAGCGCAAGGGCTAGAGTCTGTTCTAATCTCGATTCAGAGCTTAATGTCTTCAAATCCCTACGAGAATGAACCCGGGTATGAGCATGCCCAATCGCCCTCGGACAAGGAGAACATGGAGCAATACAAATCCAAAGTAAGTATCCCGATTTCCCTTCTCGGAGGGCTGTCTAATGTCATAACCGCCCTTAAGATTCGCCATGAGACCATTCGGATAGCGGTTATTCAGCCCCTAGAGGTCGCGCTGGATTTATCGCCAGACGGAGCCAAGAAGACCACAGTCAATCCATACCCGGAAGATGATGACAGTTCTGATAATGAAGCTGTCACCCATAATACACCATTTTTTGACCTTCGCAAGCGGCGCTTTCTGTGGTACTACGAGTCGTACCTACAGCTCATCGAAACTGAGAGTCGGTTTATAAAACAGAAAATCCCATTCAAGTGTATGCCCTTCGAGCATACCAACAACATCATGGACGGTCATTTCGATTATCCTGAATTGAAATGTCGGCTGGAGCTTGTCAAAGACAAAATTTTGCAAGAGACAGAACAATGGCGGTTACAAGGACTCCAGGCGAAGAAGGATGAGCTCGGGATCGCAGTGAATCTGCAGCGACAGTTCGAGCAGATTGTTGAAAATCTGAAACACCACAAGAACTATTCGCTTGACCTGACTCTTGCGGATGAGAACCCTTTTCTGTGGAAACTCACGTACTTCGGCCGGCCAACGACAGCTCTCGAGGGCGGTATTATCAAAATTAGGATCCATCTGAGCCCTCAATTCCCTCAGGAGCAGCCCAGGGTTTTCGTAGACACGCGGCTTTCCCACATTCGTGTGTCTCGGCAGGGTGTGCTGTGTTATATTACACCCAAGGTTGAGGACATGCGCCGTCATATCGAAGCAATTGTGGCTACGCTGGAAGACGAAGACCCCCCATATGATCCGCGCACGACAGTCAACCCAGAGGCGTCGAAGCTTTTTTGGGGCACTCCTGAAGATCGTAAAAAGTACAAGAGGGCGCTCAGGAGAGATGTCGAAAAATCCGTTGAGTAAGTCCTTGGGATTTCCAAAATCATTGCTAGACTAACAAGTTTGGGCAGAGATGCATTTGACTGAACGGTGCATAGCACCAGGCGCCAATATGCGTCCTGATTACTGACTGTAGAAGAATTCTGCCGCTTACCTCTCCATCTCATTGATATACGAGTACAGTGCTTATGATTTCCAGCTTATGAGGATGAACCACCCCACTACTTTTGCATGTTGATTCTGAGGACTTCTTCCAAGACTAGGCGCTTTGCGTTTCCCTGTACGATGTCCGGGTTTCCACCGCCTCTACAATGTCGTTGTTTGTTATGTACAATGCATAACCCAGCAGCCATCATCTTTGTAGTGAAATGCTGAATCGACATAATAAGGAAATGTTAATTGTTGTAGCAATTGAGTATAAGTCACGTGTGCACTACATATGGAGCTACTAGCCCCAGCCCGCCCCCAGAGACCGGACTGACAGATCCCGAAATTAAGCCAGATTTCAGCGTCCACCCCATCTTTTACCCTGCGGGTCGCTCGAATCTCTGTTTTCCACACCTCTGACCTCTAGCACAACTAAAAAGGCCATTCCCTTCCAAAATGTCTGAGAAACGACCTACTATGCAATTAGGCACGGTCCTAGTAGTCGGAGGATGCGGCTTTCTCGGTTCCCACATCGTTGATCAATTGCTAAATTATCCTTCCGAAACCGACCCCAGCGCCGCACTCCCGAAGCCCCAGGGAGATGCCCGATTTGATTATCCCAATCTTGGAGACCGATATCCACGATGCGTTGCGAAAGTCGCCGTGGTCGACCTACGGACCACAAATAACCGATTGCCCGGTGCGGAGTACTACGAGGGTGATCTAACCTCCACGGAATCGATGCTCTCTGTTTTCCGCGCAGTCAAGCCGGACGTTGTTATCCATACCGCCAGTGCGATCTTGACAGATAAGAAGCTGCTATACCAGGTTAATGTGGAGGGAACCAGGAACTTGCTGGAGGTCGCGGGTGGCACTCGCGGAGATTGGGGCGGCAAATGCAAGGCTTTCGTGTATACCAGCTCGGCGTCTGTTGTGCACGATACACAGAGCGATCTGATCAATGTGAACGAAGACTGGCCTCTTATCAGGGGCCCACTGCAACAGGAGTACTACTCTGAGACAAAGGTACGATAACTCAATCCTCCCCTGCTCCTTGTGTTTGCTTGGACTAGCCGCTAACCACGAATTGAAACCGACAGGCGGATGCCGAAGAAGTCGTTTTGAAGTACAACCGCACCTCCCCCACCTCAATGCTCACCTGCGCCCTCCGCCCATCCGGAATCTACGGCGAAAAGGACGGACAAGTAATCCTGAAGATCCTCGAGCACGGCGTCAACGCCTCCGACACCGTCCTGAAGATGCAACTTGGCGAAAACAACAATCTCTTCGACTTCACGTACGTCGGTAACGTCGCCTACTCGCACACGCTTGCCGCCTACCGCCTCCTAGCCTCCCACGCTCGCCATGAATCCGGCAAGGGTGATCTCCTCGACTACGAAAAAGTCGACGGTGAAGCCTTCCTCATCACAAACGACCAGCCTGTCTACTTCTGGGACTTGACGCACGCCGCTTGGGCGCTCGCCAACCGCGTTGTCGAGCCGAACCAGGTCTGGGAGCTCCCCGAGTGGCTCCTCGGGCCCATCGGCGGCCTCGCCGAAACGGTCCTAGGTCTCCTAGGGAAGACGCCGAAGCTGACGAGGCGTACGGTCCGGTACTCGTGCATGACGCGGTACTACTCTTGTGAAAAGGCCAAGGAGAGACTCGGATACAGCCCGCTTGTCCCGCTCGATGAGGGGCTTGCCAGGGCTGTTGGGTACTTTGTTGAGCGCTGGCGTTTGGAGGGCGAGAAGAAGGGGCAGTGATTAATTTGGTCTTGATCTTGATTGACCTAGGTTGGGATCACTTGATGTGTAATATATGCTATTCGAGGCATGATTTGGGGGCCTCACGTAAATACTTCAGATATCCATCTACTTTATAATCCATATATACCTATCGTATAACACACTTGGGTTGTTATATTCCGTTGTTGGGCTTAGGCATATAACGCTCTATCTAACCTTTCATGGCACTGTGTAAGGCTTAACACTAATGCAGGGCTATAATATAGGTTGACTAATATCCTATATTAGAACCCACCATTATAAGTACGGCAAGGTACGAAAGTAATTGCCTTCGTACTGCTGTCGAATCGGTCCAATTGTGTCTCCCAACAAGCGAATGGATTTCCAGCATTCAATCCATCCGATTTTAAGAAAAGTCGAGCTCCTCGAGCCCTCCGAGGAATCAACATCCCCGAGGACTGCTAAGAAAAAGCGCTTGCATCATAGCACAGAACGGCATTTGCCCCAATAATAACCTGCCATGGGTTGGTTACGCGGCCTATGATCTACAGTAATCCAGGATACAGACTGCAAGTGCTAGTAAAGGAACAGATCAACGGGGCAGTAAAGCTGGTAGACCGTTTGGTCGAGGGTTGTATTTGGATATTTGTCTTCTACTCTATGTGGCTTAATCCACAAAAGGAAGAGATATGTCGGGGTTATTTGTTCCATTGATAAATGCACTGGGGATCAATATCTGCAGGGATGTGGAATGTATCACGAGCTTGCTTAGAAGACCCGCTGCTATTTAGTGGAGTTTATCTATAGTACTTTGTACCTTGGTACTTTCCATTCGCAGGATGATGAAATGGCAGTATACAAACGTTACGAACACCCCGAATAATACGCACTCAGGTTGAAGATAACCCTGGACTGGAGAGACTCCAGCATTCTGAAACGTGATGTGCAAAAGGGCCGGAAAAGAGGGAAAGTGGAGAGTCAATGGGAACCACTGCCGACGAGGATGATTCGAATTACCGCAATCCTCTGACGGATGGTACATCATGAGAGCAAGCAAGGCCCGGACAGTGGAGCAGACTTCCCTTAGGTTGCGGATGAGGTCGACTCACAAGATAGCAAATCGGAATTGCATGGACCCCAGAATCAAAAATAAAGGACATTGCGTTTGCCTGATTCATTCCATAGGCTCTTCGTATCATTGGATATCGCCCGCCAACAGGATTGCGGGCTTGGGGAATGCCGCACCCCCTTCACGTCCTTTGATAAATCAGATGACTTTACGGCGGAGAATCAAGTAATTGAGTTTCTTTTCTTGCCTTGCCTTTCATTGTCCGGGGCAGTGTTTCCGGTTCTCCTCCGCAACCCCGCAGAAAGGTGGCGGATCGAGCTCAATTACTACTACCTTAAGAGTCAATGATGGACATCCTCAGAACCGACTTCGAGGGTGGAGACATGCACATCCCTCATTCCACTGGAATGAACGGAATGCTCGAACTGACCGTAATACCTAAGAGTATCTATAATGTCTCGAAGGAACAAGGGCATAGGATACCAAGAGAAATGCAGGAGCGCCGTTGCCCAATACTCGAAATCGACGAACCCCGGCCTGCAGCGGTATTCCACAACATTTCGGTCGTGGAAAAGAGATCGCAAGTTTAGAACGAGAGATGCCGCTTCAACAGTTCAGTTCAATACGCATGTCGAATCTAGAAGCCAAGAGTAGCACAGTCAACACCTTGGAGGAGTTGGAAAGTGCTTGGAAAGACCCAAAACTGGAGTCCTGGATCCTCCACTCGGGCGCTCTCCCCACCCTTTCTACCCCGCAGCCCGCAGCCCGCAATCTCCAGAGTTCAGATCTTCTCGCACGCTTTCGAGAACATTAGATAGTTTGGTTCTTAAAAATATTCAGTCGTCGGTCAAAAAATGGCTCTTGCCCTTCTCCAACTTTGTACACAACGCCTAGCGTGCATCGGATGTGCTGAGGAGGATACAAAAGTACCCCAAAGAGATCCCGGAAATGCATGGGCCAAAGATAGTGAACCTCAACGCTTAAATAATTTGACCTGATAATGAATAGACCAGTATCTTGCATTGTCAACTTGTTCCATAAGAAATTTCCGAACATGTTGATTTGGATATCGTGATGCCGCTCAGACGAAGGTGTTCGACGATGGGCATGAGTACACCACTGAGAAACAGTCAGTATCTGCAGGATAAGGTCATCAGCAGCTCTTGCAACTGCGATATCTCAAATTGGACCAGTAGATTGCTCGATGACATCGTTACGAGGGAAAGGAGTCAAGTGAGCGACTACCGTCTGGGTCCGGATGCAGCCTTCCACGGGACAGCTAAGCAGCTGATGCTGAACCAGAACTGGCCCCGAAAAAGTGGCGCCCTGGCGGCCCATTGGAATGATCCAGGCCTGCGCGTATGCAATATGAGTGGTTCATATAGGTATCAAGTCAAACATTCCTCAAATATTGGAGGGGGGAGGTCGGACAAATCACTGCGATCATACATACATTTCGATGCGCGATCAACGCGGACCGTTAAGAATCCTTTGAGCGTGACGTTGAGTAGTGCTGCGTGGAATTGCGAAATAAGCAGCTCATGTCGACTATACTAATAGCTATTATACCCATGGATACGGAGAAGATTTCGCTCAAACACGGGTCATGATACTGTTAATCCGGATGATAGTCAGCTCAAAGCTGACAATAATATAATGGGCAGCGGTGCCCCGAACAACGAGCCGTCTTGATCTCCAGCGATATGAAGTATAGTTGACGCTAATGCTGGAGGAGCCGGGGTGTTGGCGAATAACGAGCCTCGTCTGTCTCAAGTCAAGAAACACGGGATCAAGCCAAGCGTAAACATGAGGACTCGGTTCTTCGACAACACAGGGTGAAAGCATCGAGAGTGAGTCGACGGACATTTTTTGCCGTGTGTTTTGAGTCGCGTTTTGCTGAAGAATGGATTGATTGTGTTTGTGGCGCCCTTGATTTACGGGAGTGGAGCAGGCGATCATACGGTATAGTAGATCGGACCCATAACTCTTGACAAACTGATGAAATCTCCATGCTCTTTTGCAGCACTTGTTAATTAAGAAGATTTCTGTGAATCAGCATTGAAACAACCGCAGCGAGATCGTTATTTAGCAATCAAAAACAGAAAATGCGGCCAGTATTTGCTGATCCAGAAATAAGAATGGCTTGCTCCACGTGATCCTCCCGAAGCGTTGGCCGTTTATCCGCTAGTTGAGGACTTAGTAAGGCCGCCGCTTCTGATTGGCTTTTTCTGCTTCCTTGATCCAAAGTCCATCGCTTACAGTACCATACCCCTTGGCTCCAAGCTAAATTAGTAGCAGAAAACCCCCCTGTTGGGTGTCATTTTCAATGCAGTACATGATGTGGTACTCAACGCGGTATTATTGATCTCCCACGGCTGCTCTCCGACAACTCGCTCTCATCATTGCTCTGCACTTCCTGACGCTTGTTTCATCCTACTACTCTACTGGGTACCTTGTCCATCGTCTGTATTTACCCATCCCCTACCATTCTACCCCTTCAATACCTCGATTAACCACCCGAGCAGCCCTCTGTGCACCCATTCTCATTCGGAGGTTTACTAGCGGCGATCGTCGTGGCTTCGCGTTGACCGTCGCGCCATTCAAACCCCCCGCATAGCCGCTTCTCGCTCCTCTGTTTCAAGTTTCGACCTCTTCCTTCTTACGTGATCAGTCGCTCCTGTTTTGAACCTCCTCGACCTCGAAAAAGAGGCTACGGCTTTCCATTTTGTGTCCACATCATCCATCGAGTTTCCCGTTGCGGTAGGGCTGTTTGTGCTCTTTCACATCCCCCGCGACTCCACCATGGCCGGTTAATACTGCGAATGAATCCTTAGCCAACAAACAAGGGCACCCGCTCTGCCCAGCAGACGGTTCTGCTCAACTCTGCATATATCCTCTATTGTGCTCTTCCACTCGGCGTTGCTCAACGTCCTTGCCTCGTTCTCCGACGGGAACTTGCCCCCTCCCCTCGGCAGTACCGCCTCGCCAGTATGGCGGGTGATAGCACGGAAAATGTACAGTACCTCACCCCTCCGGCCGTAACTGCCTTGAGGCAGGAGGCCCGAGCTGTCGATTCGAAAAATTACCCCATAATGCGTGCGTCGAGCGATGATAACATGAGGGAAGAACGGGAAGATTTGAAGGAGGCAGCGGAGCAGACTCTGAATGTCATTGTCGACCTAGATCTGGATGGCCGTGTCAAATGGGTGAGTCCGTCATGGAAGCAGGTCGTGGGGACGGCTCCGGAGACGATAGAAGGGCGAATGATTTCGGATGTTCTGGTGGATAACAAGAACGCTTTCCACGATGCGATAGAATCTCTCAAAGAGGACGATTCTCGCAGCCGTTTCATCCGCGTCTCAGTACAGCTGGGCCCTGATTCGGTACTTAAATCCTCGCCGGAGCCCCAGCTTTTGAACCCCGAGCCGGCAGAAGCTGCTGGTGAATTGGAGGAGCCATCACTCGAATCGGAGGGGAACGGGCAGGATTTACTTAACTTGGAAGGGCAGGGCATCATGGTCTTTGACCGCACAGCAGAAGGCATTGCTCATGTAAGTGGACGACTCAGGGCTCATTCAGCCCGCCTAATGACTAACATGGGATTATGAGCAGACTATGTGGATGTTACGACCGTTCTCCAAGCCGCGAGAAGTCACGATAGACTTACCGTCTTCATTGGTAGAGTCTCTAGGCGTTGGTGCTGAGGTGCTAGCGAACTATTTGACTGTTCTGGCTGAGGCTGCTGCCAATGAACCAGACCAGTCCAAGCATCCTGCTCCGGAACCTGTCTTATGCCGCATTTGCGAACGTCAGATAACTCCTTGGTGGTTTGAGAAGCACTCAGATCTCTGTCTTCAAGAACACCAGGCGGAAATGGACGTTCAAATAGCTCAGGAGAACCTCAACGAGCACAGGCATGCCATTGTCAAAGTTCTCGATGCTCTGGAAGCAAGACAAGGCAGGCCAGGGACTCACCGCGATGGGGGGTCACCTCCTTTGCCGCAGCCAGAGTATAAAGGACTTCCTATAGGGCCCTCTCCTGTTGCTTCGGCGCCTTCGTCAGGCTCGGTATCGGCCACGAGCTCCGCTCCTGCCACTCCTCCCAGATCCAGAGACCAGTCAGTTTCAGGAATTGGCCATGCACGGGCGCGATCGTTCGCTGTGCGGCGGCCACTAGCCCGGGTAGTTGAATTGATTCTTGATCTTTGCGACACTGCTTTAGAGATCAACATGCCTGTACTCAGAGAATCTCGCGCTGACAATGGTGACGATTTTCGGACAATGTCGCCGCAGTCGGAATCTCGCATTTCGCAGGTGCTTCAGTGGCAGTCTCCGAGCGCTACCACACTAGAGCAGGAGCTTGGTCTTGCTAGCTTGTGCATGGATACGGAGCAGGTCTCCAAAGCAAAGGTAGATACCGTGATTCGTCATCGCAGAATCGTCGAATATGCAGAACGGATTCGTATTGAATACACTGTATTGGTGGAGGAGTGTATCACCGCAGCACTAAGAAAAGCTGAGCGCATCGCAGCAGGTCAGTTAAGCGATTCTAGTTCCTCAGATGATGAGGTTCCACCAGAAGAAGCTATCGACGATACAGCTCCTCCCATGAGTTCAATTCTTGCGCAAAATGCGAGTCAGGAGTCTGAACTGCTGCCACCAGTGTCTGCTTTGACGATGACGATGCGAAACGCCGCTGATCGCTTCCAGTCAGGACAGTCCTCAGAGGGGAAGTCGTCATCTGTTGCTGTCTCCACAGGGTCATCCAGTCCTATGGAATGTCCTACTCCTCGCTCGCATAAGAGCGCTGCTGGACTGTTGGGAACGTCTCAACCCTCCCGGCGGGGTTTCTCACTAGTGGATATCGACCCTGGCGATCAAAGCGATAGCAGCATAGTCTCTTCTACCATTCCTGGAGCCATGCGAACGGATTCACCTGCATCTGATCGAAGTATGGACCGCAAACGAAGGAGCCTGGTGCTCCCCGGTTTGTCTAGCTCCCCACGACGGCAGCATTCCCCGGCCCGAACCTCTGGCCCCCATTCACCGCTACGTATGCCCAAGCCACGCCTTTCTACCGGAGCAGAAAGTGTATCGTCCCCTATTGCCTCGCCGTCTACTAACCTGGGCGAATTGGCGCTTCATCATTATCGGCACCACCGCCGCCAATCATCAACTACTTCCTCAGATATGCCTCGGCCACCCGTCTCTCCTCATTTGACTACCGCCAGTCAACCTCAACCACGGCCAGCGCCACCCTCTATAAAAGATTTCGAAATCATTAAGCCTATTAGCAAAGGTGCTTTCGGCAGCGTCTATTTGTCGAAGAAGAAGACGACTGGGGAGTACTATGCAATCAAGGTGCTCAAGAAGGCAGATATGGTTGCTAAGAATCAAGTCACCAATGTCAAAGCCGAGAGGGCAATTATGATGTGGCAAGGGGAAAGCGACTTCGTTGCTAAGCTTTACTGGACCTTTTCCAGCAAGGACTACCTCTACTTGGTAATGGAGTATCTTAACGGGGGAGATTGCGCCTCCCTAGTCAAGATTCTAGGCGGTTTACCTGAAGATTGGGCCAAAAAGTATATTGCCGAAGTTGTATTAGGTGTGGATCACCTACACAATCGGGGCATTGTCCATCGTGATCTCAAGCCGGACAACCTCCTGATCGACCAGAAGGGTCATCTCAAGTTGACAGATTTTGGGCTTTCTCGGATGGGCCTTGTCGGGCGTCAAAAGCGTGTTCTGAAGAGTATGAACGAGCAATCAGTGGACCTCCTAAAACAAGGTTCCTTCCCTCGCGCAACCTCCATCGCCTCATCTCGATCAGCCTCGTTCGACTTCCAGGGTAGCGGCTCCCCCGGGTCCACTCCACTTATCACCCCGGATGTGGCTGGCAGTATGCCTCAGCCGTCTTACTTTAGCTTGAATCAAGGTGGGCTCAGCAGGCAAACTTCTCGGCGAGCCTCCGGGTATCGCAGTGACAGCGGTGGTAGCGAGAATCTAAACGCGATCTTCCGAACACTGTCCCTGAACGAGGGGCCTGAAACTCCAGGGGCATTGCCTGTTCCGCCACCCCCACCTTCTGATAGCGCACATGAGGAGGAAGCACAGAGCGATATAGGAGAATCACCTTACTTGCATCCACTTCAACCTACGCATAGTAATTCAATCTCAGCCGGCACACCCCCTCAACAGCAAGGTATGATGCCACCACTGATGGCATTGTTCGACCCAGAGGATCATAACAGACGCTTCGTGGGCACCCCTGATTATCTCGCGCCAGAAACAATCAATGGTGTCGGTCAAGACGAAATGAGTGACTGGTGGTCCCTGGGTTGTATCACGTTTGAATTCCTCTTTGGCTATCCGCCCTTCAACGCCACAACGCCAGACGAGGTGTTCGACAATATACTCAATCGAAGGATCAATTGGCCAGATGAGCTGGAAGAATTGGCATCGCCTGAAGCCCTTGATTTAATGAATAAACTCATGACAATCAACCCTCGTGAGCGAATAGGGTCAAACGCAGAGGAAAAGTATCCAAACGGAGGGGCGGAGATTCGAAGTCATTCTTGGTTTGCGGATATCAACTGGGACACTCTCTTGGAAGATAAAGCCCAATTTGTCCCGAATCTGGAGAACCCCGAAGACACTGAATATTTCGACGCCCGTGGCGCGACGCTTCAGGCGTTCACTGAAGAAGATGAGAGCTCTCCTCAACCTCCAGTTACGACAGGATCCTATATTGACCGGCCGCATGATGCACTTTACAAGGTTCGGTCACAAGTCAATTCGATAAAGCGACCGTTGATGCCGTTGCATATTCCTCCGCATGTTCGTGAGTCTCGGAGCAGGAGACTAAGTGAACCTTCTCTGGCAGATGACTTCGGGAACTTTGCATTCAAGAACCTTCCAATGCTTGAAAAGGCCAACAAAGATGTGATCCAGAAACTTCGGCAAGAGGCAATGCAAGCGCAACAGCGCCAGTTCAATAACTCAACCGCTCAGCCCCCGCAACAGGCCCAGCAACAGGCTCAGGGTCAGGGTCAAGGCCCAACACCGCCTTCATCCGGACAGTCATCAGGGCCCTCGCTGGAGGGGAGTCCTTTGCCAATGTCACTTCAACGGACGATGTCTCAATCGAAAGGGAACAACAGGCCTGCATCCCCGTCTGCCCTCAGTCAGGCCAATTCCTCGCCAAGTCGACCATCACAACCCTCATCTCCACTTCTCGTTCAATTTAGCACCGGTCATAACCATGAGCGTAGGAAGACCTCAGGGTCATCCTCAACAACGAACTCCCATCAATCCAGTGGATCTTTCCAGCCTGCTTCTGCCGATCAAACCCGCGTGGCCAACACTAATAAGCTTGGCTCCGCAGCGTCATCTCCAATTAAATCCGGTCGGGGTGGAACACATTCTCCCGATAAGACGCCCAATCAGCAACGTCATGGCAGTGCTCCAGCAGCAAGAGCCCGCTCGCAGACTATCGGATCTCAAGACGGCGATCTGTCATCCTCTCTCGCCAAAGAAACCTACGTTGCTGGCCATTACAAACGTCGCAGTCAGTTATTCGACGTCTCTCCTTCGTCGTCTGATAATGAAGATCCGCGAGCCAAAGCTCTGCTCAAAGTGCAGCGCCGTCGGCACAGCTCAAGGCGTCTTTCTCAGATCAACTTCGCAGATGGACCCTTCTTCCGGCCCTTGGATATCCTTATCTGTGAAGATCATCCTATCTCTCGTCTGGTGATGGAGCGTCTCTTCGAGAAACTTCGTTGTCGTACCATTACAGCTACCAATGGTGCAGAGGCAGTCCGCTACGCTCTTAGTGAGGTGCAATTCGATATCATTATGACAGAGTTCAAACTCCCACAAGTCAATGGAGCAGATGTTGCAAGGATGGTTCGGGAAACCCGCAGCGCCAATCGTCACACGCCTATCATTGCGGTTACCGGTTATCTGAAGGATCTTCCCGAGACTCATCATTTTGATACACTCATTGAGAAACCACCGACCCTCACAAAGCTGACTGAAGTCCTGTGCAAGTTCTGTCAATGGAAACCTCCACCAAAGGACTATATCCCGTCAGTGTTTACGTCTTCAGCACTTCGTCATACCCCTCCTGCGCAAGTCGAGCACAGTCCAAGCTCCACAGTATCGTCTAACTTTGCCCTTGTGCCTTCTAGCTCCTATAGAGGGTCAAGCCGCGAGGATTCAGTAGGCAGTAGCTATTTTGGTGACCTGGATTCGATCAAGGCTGAAGAACAGCCTGTCATTTTGAGTCGGCAGACAGATGACTGGGGCCAAAGTACGGGAGGATTGGGCATATCTGAAGATTCTAACACACCACACGAGAGCGCAGATTCGAGCCGCATGACTCGGAATACCTCCAATACAGTGCCCTTCCCAAGCTTGTCTCACGCTGCCTCCAGTCCACCGAGTTTAACTCCTTCGGGCATTATTACCCCAAGGAAACAGCGTTCCACGGAAGCCATCCGAGCGAAACGTGAGTCTCTCGAAAAGAAACGCTATGAATGTGCAGAATCGGGAGATGACGAGGATGAGGAGCTTGGAATCCTGCAACCTAGAACACAAAGCCCGCGAATTCGCTCAAACCGACCTGGCTCTAAACTCGGAATTGAGATGATGAGAACAAATAGTCGAGGCAGCGTGGTTAGCACTAACGAGGATGCTTTCAAGAAAGAGAAGGAGCTTAGAGAAAGGAGCAAAAGTGGAAGCTCAGATGATATTGATGAGGGTGGAGGCGATACGATCAAGCCCCACCGAAGTTCGTTGGAAAGCAAGTTTGCAGAACTCAACATCCCCGAGGAAGCCATTTTGCCATCCATTGAGGACGACTTCAGCCCGAAGCATTCCCCGTCCCCTCTTGCGCTAGCAACGAGATCTTCGATATTGTCTCCGGACGCAAAGCCACCGTTTTCCCGATATATCACAGAGATTTACAACAGGTCAGGTACCCGGGCTGGTTCTGAGTCCCCGAAAAGAGGACAGATCACCCCTCCCATTGTCTTCCGCAGCGGTACCGGCGAAACCTATCCGAACACTCCTCCAATTACCCTATCCAGTGTTATTGGGGACGCCAGATTGGACCAGTCCAGCCTGACACCTATCCAAGACTCAGATGCCACGCCTCGGCCGCTGCATACACCTTGCCCGAATCCAGACCCAGACAATACTCCTCGGCCGGCAAGGTAGCGAGCGAGAAACCATAGATGTGCTTACTATCTTGTTCTTCAGAGGATTTTAGACTTGAGCGTCTTGTCCTATACCCACTTCTGGTTCTGTTATACACGAGAATATACCCTCGTCGTTACCTATACCAGCATCGTCATGCCCTGATATCATTCTTACGACTTTTATTTCTTTTGCTTTATCTTGTGCCATTGTCCCACTACTACTACCATCTTGTCAAAATATTCTTTTTACGTCTTGTCTTGTTCAGGCTTGAGCGGGTGTTCCGGCGTGATATGCTATCAACTCAACCAGGCCGTTTGAGGCTTTTTGCTCGATTTTGCATTCCTTACTTTCCTCGCTAGCTCGGGATTTTCTTCTTTTTGTTTCTATATTCTCTACTAACTCGACCTTTTTTCTCCTTTGTCTGTCTGTATGTATCTATCGGGGCCGCGGCCTTCTCAAGATTGTGTATGTACGAGCTAAAAAATTTTAAAGTCGGGTAAAAGCCATGGCAAATGAGCTGCTTTGGGTATCCTATATCCTTGGCTTGTTCCTTGGGTTTCGTGTCTTCGCCAGACAATTTCGTACTTGTTTCGATTGATATAGTCAAAGGCTTCTTTCTGTTAGGTTTTGCTAATGTTATATCTGACTTTTAAATTGAATATGAGCTTTCTTAAGTGTATATTTATATAAACAACTGTAGATGATCCATGGAACCCGTTGTCCGAAATATATAGCATCGAAGTGGGAAACGTCATACAAGTTTGAATGGACGCAACGGACAATGTTCAAACAGTTTTGCTTTCGGCGCATAGATTGGGAGAGTAAGAAAATGTAGATTGAATGACTGGCCTGGAAATGCGCAAAGATCGCAAGCAATGTTCAGATCGCCGCCATGGTATATTCAAAAGAGCATGAGAGGGAATGACAGAAAAATTTATCGACCAGTGCAATGTGCAACAAACCATATTAAAGGAGGGAATATGTAGCATGAATATGTATTTTGAAAGAGACAAAGACAAGGGTGGTATGTGAAAGATAATGACAAACAATCTATGTATGATGTTGACTATATGGTGATAGAGATCGGAATCATAACTTCTTTTCCTCTGGATGAGAGGACGGGGACGCGGGACGAATATGTGCCGCCGACGAGGAGCCCTGCTCAGCGCGGCCTTGTTCCATCAAATCGTCCTGCCGAGTGCTACCAGAGCGATGGCGGAAGAATCGATTGCGACTGATCGATGACAGACTATGCCCACCCTGAGAATCAGTTGAGCGGCGGCCTTCGCTCAGTCCTGAAGGGACGTTGAGGCTGGAGCGCGCGTGGGAGTGCTGCCGCCGAAGAGAAGACTCCATGCTCTGGCGTTCAGCCTCTTCCTCCTGGATTCGGCGCTCGGCAATGACCTGTCGGACCATGTTCTCAGTACGAGGGCTGCGCACCTCGAATACGTCACCCATAACATCGTCTGCGGAGACATCGCGCATTCCGAGAGAGAAGTCTACATGTTTCCGCGAAGAGAGCGAATCGCCGCGAGCACGCGCGCTGGCGGTGTTCATACCCTTGCGGAGGATCGAGGGACGACGATTGGCTCCGCTCGAGCCTGCGTGGTAATGCTCGTCGGGGGCGGAGTTTGGCGGCGGGTCGCCGTTGGACGGAGGGTTAGTGGGGCCGGCCTGGTACGGCGGTGGGTGGCCCGCAAGATGGAAGGGGAAGTCGACGCTTGCACCCTGGAGGTTCATGCGAGGTCCTTCGATGCCAATCTCTTGCAAGGCAACCATGAGCATGCAGATGAATTTGTTACGACGCTGCAAACGGAGACCTTCGTTCTGCCAGTTGGATTTGTAGAAGAAGACAACATTGAGTGTGACTGAGAAGTTCTCAGTCACTGCGCGTAGTTCGGTCAGGATGTTGGTCTGGAATTCACGTCGTTCGCTCCGAACAAACTCAACAAGGCGCTGGCGAAGAGCATCAATCTGTTCTAGACTTGTGCCATATTTAATAACGATGGGAACAGCCTCTGCAAGTGCACCAGATCGTCGCTGATTAAGAACAAATAGAGTGTTCAGGTAGCTGTTGGGAGCTTGAACGACGTGGCCTTGCATCTTCTTGAACTCTGTATAGAGTAGTGAGATCTGTTTGACGTAGTAATCATCACCCAAACCAGCATCGCCAGAGTTACCGTAGATCGTCACCCGGTCACCAACGTCAAATGGATGCTTAACAAAAACGAAGACAACAGACTGTAGGAATTCCTGCGCGGTGGCGGAAAAGAGCCAGGACAGGGCGAGGATACTGGAGCCGGCCGATGTGAGTACACCGGCAGCGGAAGTTGAAATCAGAGTCAAGAAGACGATGAGAGTAATCACTACCACAAAGAACTCAAAGACATTACCGAGCCTAGAAACGACCGAATCTAGATCTTTCAGGGATGCGGTGATAGCCTTGCGTTCTCTACCAATTTCAACGCAAACAGCCTCCAGTTCCTCCATGGAGATGTCGCCGTTCATATCTTTGTCAAACATGCTGAAGGCGGCCTCGGCCTCTTCATTGTCGTCAAAGGCCTCCTTCAGATCGCCGGGAAAGACTGTGTCGAAGCCTTCACGCACAAATGTCCGGTAGAGTCTTCGAGCCAAGACCTGACAGCCGGAAGTTGTCCTCAGAAGCATAATAACAACTTGGCTGGGGTGACTGCTGTTGTTGACCTTTCGGCCAGTGAAATCTGCTGCAACTGCGCCAGCCACATCTCCAACTTTATTCAAGGCCCCGAGAGCAAGTCCTTTTGCCTTTCCAGCGTAGTGCAGCGGTGTCTTGGTGCCGCCACCACCTTGGTCCTGCTTCTCTTGGAAAGCCTCATCTGTCTCAGTGATTCTATCTCGAGAAAATGCGTATAACTTGGTCAAACTGCCGATTTGAAACTTGTTGATCTCAATGCGATCGGCATATGTGCGTCTGTGGAAGCTCATGGCAATGAGCTGGAGCAGGAATTTTTCGATCAAATTCAAGATAGTCCACACAAATATCGAAATAATAATTTTGTTGACGGTATTCTCCCAACTGCGAGTACGACCGTTACCATCTACATGGTGATTCTTCATTGTGGGCAGAAAAGATATCTCTATGCCCAACCACCAAAGAAAAAGGGTCGCAGGCAGTTCCAATTGCTTTGCGACATCGCGCCATTTCTTTGAGCTGTTGGTGAAGATGCTGGCAAGGATGTTAACAGGCGTGGGGATGATTTTAGCGACAATCTAGAAAGCATTAATTCATATGCACGATCAGCAAGGGGTTGGTAACACATACCCTTCCAGCCCAGAGCGTCAACCAGACAATTTCCAACCAGACCGAGAACCAGAGTAGTTCGACACCACCAACACTAGCATCTGGATAGGCTAAGGCACCCACAAGCAGGGGAATAAGTAGCAATAAAACGAGGGGCACAATGTAAGTGAAATAGCGAATGAAGACACTGGATTCATGGACTTTCTTGATGAACTTGGAAACACCAGTAGAGGGATTTTCGGGTGGATTGTAGACCGCAGCTCTCTCATGTAGCGGATTTGTAGCCTCATCGAATTCATCGATGTCCTCGGCCCTGCGTGAACGCGAGCGAGTTAATGAGTGCGCATCGCTACGGGCGTCCTTGTCACCGTCATGCGTGGAACGTGAGGCAACCCGCTCAGCCTCGAGCACAGCTAAGTCATCTTCGAGTCGCTTGGCTTGCTCTCGCGCTGCTGACGGTGAGCGGCTCGGGCGCATGCCGCCATCCTCATACGAAGTGTTGACGCGGAGGTGGCCGTCATGAACGTAGGTGTCTTCATCGGAAGTCCGGGAGGAATCTGTGGACCTGCCTCTTTCTTCTCCCTCTGGATATGTTGGAGCCGGTGTCTCCTTGATTGGTGTCGACATGGTGGCACCACGCCAACCGAGCTAAGCGGGATTCGAATGAGAGAAAGAGCGCGCGATTTTACTTTAGGTAAGGTCAGTGGTGAGAAGTATGAAAGCTTGGCCGAAGGAGATAAGAAAATGAGAAGAAATGAGCGAAACGAAAAGTACACAACGTATGATTAGGAAATAATGTGGGATAGAAGAGAACAAAGAAGATACAGAATTGAGAGGACCACGCAGGGGAAAAGAAGTGCAGGAGAAAAGATTGACCAGCAGAGAGAGGCGACTCAGACAAGCCGAGATGAGGGTGGGGAAATTCTTGGATAGTGGCTCCTATACTTACTGAGGTGCCCCTGCTATTTGGGGAGCTCCGACGAGCTTCCAGACAATTTGATTCCTTAGAGCTTGAGGAAAGCTGGATTCTGAAAGCAAAAGCTTGATCGGAAGCAACGAGATACTTGAATCACATTATAACAGGGGACGGGAGCTTCCAACAACAGAGTGAAGATCGAGGAGAGGAGACAGGCCGATCGCCATTCAAGGGAGGCATTGGTGCGGTTCAACGTGGTGGAGACAAGGCCGAGATTTTTGGTTCCAGAACCTAGAACATTATTTGATAGCGGTTGCGAGAGCTTGGATCTGTTATCCCATGGGTATTTGACATATTGTCGTCTTTCGATTTGTCTCGACTCGTAAGCTCCTTTGGTTCTTCCACGCAACTCGCTCTCTCGTTGACTCGGCCCGTCCAACTCTGTGTGCACCACGCAGGTGGTCCCGTTGGAAGTTCTCATCCACCGACGTAATCATGCTTCATCTAGAGCCAATTGTCCCCATTATTGTCAGCGATCGGACGCGGCGGCTTTCAAACGGGGCTTTGGTGGCCACCGCCAAGAACGCCACCTCAGGCACTCCCGGCTTTTGTCGATATCGGCGGACTTTCCTCATAAGCAACGAAGACCTGAAGTCGGACGGAGTATGATTCGTGAGTAGCACAGATATGCCAAGTAATATGTAGATATGGTGTACGGAGTAAAGCAACAAATATAAGCTAAATCGGATTCTTTCTCCTCAATCCATGATGAATCAAAGAAGTGAATGAGACAGCCCTGAGCTCGATGGTTGGACGCTGCATTGCATCATTGCATAATGTCCGTATGCAGTATGCGCAATTTTATTCCCTCGCATAAGTCACATGCACAACAAATCTTATGCCCCTGAGTTATGACTGCCCAGAGGCCTGTGAAATTGCCTCTCCTCCAGAGTACAACAGTGTACTTCTAAACATCCAAGGGCTGTGATAGCTTGGCTGTTATGATTGACTAAGCCTTGATTTACAGGATACAACGTGACTCTACTATCGCTGGACGCAGAAAGGCGGCTTGTTCGCTGGCTGGATCATTTAACTTGTGTGAAGCGATCAGGTAAGTGGAATTCCATCAGGCTTAGGCTCAGTTATCTACCCTGCAAAAGTGAAAATTAGAATTTAGTACTGCCATCGTGGGGGGATGGGTCTACTAGTAGTTAGTAGGCTGTCCATACTCTAGAGTCCGTCGTTGGGATACGGTCCCGCTCCACGGTATATTGCACGTGGTTGTAGATAGTTAGGATCCTTGAAAAACTTCAAAACAGGCAGCAAGAACATAAAAGCAAAGAAAACAAGAGTTTTTGTCTCTCAAAAGATGTGTTGTTGGACAACAGAGCAGCCTCAGTTGGGCGATGATTGGCGGTGCAATGACTTCTTTTTGGGGCTAGTTAACGAACTCCTCTCCTGCTCAGACGATCCCGACCTCCTTCCTCTCCTCCTTCCCTCTCCCCATCCACAACTCACCCTCCCACTTCTCCCAATTTTCCTCTTTCGCCGAATTGAAGACAGCTGGGAACTTGTATCTTTTCTCAGGTATAACGGTTTCTATCGCATTTATCCCCGACAATGCGTGGCGAGGTACGAATCCATCTCCTGATGTTTTATTTACCTCTTGTTTCCCCCGCACTACGCGTTTGGGAGCCCCTCTCCCCTGAATATCAGACCGGCGGAACCAACGCCTCTGCCAAATACCCCATCGCGACCGGTCGCTTTTTGTGAATATTGTCTTTCTATGTCCTAACCACCATATAGATCTGCCATCTCCACATCGGCCAGGCTGGTACTCAGCTTGGTAACAGTGCTTGGGAGCTGTAAGTGTTCACCGCTTTTTACCCCAATATCACCACGCTTCCAGGCGCTCATCTCCTCTCTTCGTGAACAATTAGTTATCTCCTTGAGCATGGCCTGGGCCCGGACGGTCGCTTGGATCCCGAGAAGAGCGAGGAAATTAACCAGGGCGCTTCGTTCGAGACCTTTTTCTCTGAGGCTGGCAACGGCAAATATGTCCCACGCTCCATCTTCGTTGATCTGGACCCATCGGTATAGAAAACGCAAATCAGACAAAGCAGCGGTTTGACACAGCTAACCATTGTGTAGCCCATTGATGAGATCCGTACCGGAAGCTACCGCCAGCTTTTCCACCCGGAAATGCTGATTAGCGGCAAGGAAGATGCTGCCAACAACTGTAGGTCCTTTTTGCCCCGACAAGAAGAATACGAAAGGAAGATGGAACTGACGTATCGTAGATGCTCGTGGTCACTACACAATTGGAAAGGAGCTCGTTGAGAATGTTGTCGACCGTATTCGCCGTGTCGTGGGTAGGTTTCGCTCGAGAGTTATCGCTCGCTGCTGTCGCTAATTCCACCTAGACAACTGTAACTCTCTCCAGGGATTCCTGATCTTCCACTCGTTCGGCGGCGGTACCGGCTCTGGTTTCGGCGCTCTTTTACTAGAGCGACTTTCGACCGAATATGGAAAGAAGTCCAAGCTTGAATTCTCGGTTTACCCTTCGCCCCGCGTGTCCACCGCTGTCGTGGAGCCCTACAACGCCGTGCTGTCCACCCACAGCACCATCGAAAACTCCGACTGCACGTTCCTGGTTGACAACGAGGCTGTGTACGACATCTGTCGCCGTAACTTGGATATCCCTCGCCCTGGATACGAACACCTGAACCGCCTTATTGCCCAAGTTGTTAGCTCGATCACCTCCAGTCTCCGTTTTGATGGTGCCCTCAATGTGGATTTGAATGAGTTCCAGACCAATCTGGTGCCGTTCCCCCGTATCCATTACCCCTTGATCTCATATGCACCAGTGGTCTCGAGCAATCGCAGTTCCCACGAAAGCTTCAAGGTCCAGGATCTTACTCTCTCTTGTATGTACCGACATTGACACCATTATCCCGGTGCATCCTTTTTATGCGGCAAAAAAGACATCTAACAGTGCATACAGGCGCCGAACCCAATAACCAAATGGTCGTGTGCGATCCTCGTAACGGCAAATACATGGCCGTCGCTCTCTTGTACCGTGGTGACTGCGTGCCTCGCGATTGCAACATGGCCATTGCCTCGCTCAAAGCGAAAGCCTCTTTCAACCTTGTAGAATGGTGCCCAACCGGTTTCAAGCTAGGCATCAACTACCAGAAGCCTGCTCGTGTTCCCGGAAGCGAACTTGCCCCTGTCGACCGCTCGGTTAGCATGCTCTCCAACACAACCGCCATTGCTGAAGCCTGGAGCCGTCTCGATCATAAGTTCGATCTTATGTACTCTAAGCGTGCGTTCGTTCACTGGTATGTCGGTGAAGGTATGGAAGAAGGTGAATTCTCAGAGGCTCGTGAGGACTTGGCTGCTCTGGAGAAGGACTACGAGGAGGTTGCCGGCGACAGCTACGATGCGGAGGCCGGGGAAGAGTACTAATCAGCAGGCGCTGTACGCCTCGCTTCGGTTGGTTCGATTCTTGGTATGCCTGGTGTCCCTGTGTCAAAGTTCAGTGTATCTCAATTTTCTGCGTGTGACAACCCCTTCTTTCGTGCCTAGCGTCCTTTGATTTTCTTGCTCTTTTTCTCAACACACCCCTCAATAGCAGACGCTAGATCATCTGCGGACAACCGTGAAATACAAGTGAAAATAATTTCCACTCTGGAAACGAGGCGCCTAATTGTAGGGGCGCATAGTCTATATGTTAGCCTGTGATCTAAAGGTCTATAGTACAGTTTGTTCTATTAAACATCACCAGCCACCTCGTGCTCTTGAAGAAACTTCAACATCCTTTCGTATGTCCACATGGTGACCGCGCTCGCTGGGGCAGCTTTCAGCAGACTAACCGTCAACCCACGATACAAGCCCCGGACACCATGCGTCCTGTAAATCATGGCCACAGTACTAAACACACCCCGGTACTCCGGAATATTCCGATGGACGTATAAGGCCCGTGTAGGGCCCTGAACCTGCAAGCGTTTCCGTACCAAATCAAGTGGGAACACGCCAGTCTTTGCGAGCACACTGGCAGTTATGCCGGCAACGGCGTCCCCAGAGCCCGGCGGCAGCGGCAGCGGCAGCATGTCACCATGAGATACGGGCGCCATAAAGGGCCGCAGTGTTTCATATGTCGCGAAGAACAACCCCATATACGGAACAATCTGCCCTACAGCAGCACTGCATCCACGGAAGAATCCCGCGCCGCCCTCATGCCTAGCTATCTCCCTCACCGACGTAAGTAGCGAGCCATAAACCCGATGTTCGCCTGAGCCCTGCGCCGCGAACCGTGTCCGTAGTAGATCAAGCGGGTATGTCGAAGCCGTCGCGACTCCACCGGCGACGGCGCCCGATACGAAGGACTCAACAGGCTGCGGGAGCCGGTAGCTGTCAAGCTGGGCAAGTACCTGTGTTGTGCTTCGGTATGCGGTGAACTGGATCGCACCGTAACAGACGTACATCAGTTCTGCGGGGATGTTGCCCTTCCATAGGCCCGTTATACCTTCTTCTCGGAGGATGGTCTTGATCGTGGACAGAGTGCCTTTGTACACAGGGCCGGTTACGTGTGCGTGTGAGGTCGGGTCGGAGAGGGAGTGGATTTGGAGCTGGAGGCGGATTTTCACAACATCTAGCGGAGCGATGCAGAATCTGTTGGATTGAGAGGTACACATTAGCTTTCGTTAGTCGAGGACGGAGAGAGGACATGCTGGCGTACCGTGAGATAAGGCCGGCTATCCCTCCCGCGAGGACGACTTGTCGCCGTGTGCCCTATAGCCATTAGCGATTGATTCTTGGTGACCAATCTGCATAAGGAAGCTATTCGCGTACTTCATCTTTTAAATGCTCCCCACCGGCAGACATGCATGTGACACGTGAGGGTGGTTCGATGGGATCGGAGGTTGTCGGGGAAAGGTCGCTAGAGATTGCGCACAGCTGCCTCGGTCATTGAATGGTAGTGAAGTCTCTGCTCTTCTGCCCTCTCAAAATGGTATAATGGTAAGAGCTGTGCTGATTCGATAGGCGTAGCCTTACATTGAGTGGTTCAAGTTGCACTCCGGCTTTGTCGGTTGTTCCTGTTTCTGATGAGGCGAAAAAGAACTTCAAATTGCGCGGGAAATCTTAATGCCCACGATACCAGTAATTTACGGAGTTTTTACGTCATCCAAGCACAAGTACCGGAGGGATAACAGGCAATATAGTAGCCACCGGTCAGAAATACTCTAAAACATTGTCTAATAGTCCGTAGTCTACTTTGTTGAGGACTGTTTCGTGCATTGTATTCTCTAAGCACGGAGTATTGAAGTTTCTGCCTCGGGATGAAGATCTAGCACCGCCAAATCGGGATTAGGCCGAGGGGTCAGAGCTTCTCCGCGTTTTGATCTTCACAATCGCTGTCTTGGGACCTGGAGCAACTGCGCCTGTTCCTGTTCCTGCTCTTGCTCCCGCTCCCATCCTTAAGCCTCTTTCAAAGCGTATTCCCACACCTGCACTACCATGGCGGTGGCTAGATCTCTAGTTCGAGGCCCCCTACGGCTTCGCAACATGACCGTCGCACCAGCTCCCGTATTATCTGTTCGAACAGCTCCTTTGTTGGGTTGGCGTCGATACTCAACCCCGGCGCCTAAACAAGCGGTCAAAAGGAACAATGGTACCGCTCAAGCAATCTCAACAGAACATATCGACTTTGAAGACAATGTATGGGATATGAATGATATTGCCTCCGCAAAAAAGCGGATCAAAGGTGTCTCTTTCGGTCGAGACAGCATCAGCCTCAGCCTCGATAGTAATGGCCGCCGCGAGTCTTATGAGATATCATATATACGGCTGCGTGATGGCTGCAAATGCCCTCTATGCGTGGACAGATACTCTAAACAGCGAAACTTCCGGTCCTCCGATATCCCAATCGATATAAGCACCAAGGCATGCACGTGGGATGGTACAACGCTAAGTTTGACATGGAATAAGGATGTTCCCGGTTTCAAGAGCAATCACGTCACAAATTATAATGCGGCGGATCTATACTACCCTTGGGACCTTCAATGGCATTCCTTCCATTCCACTGGCCCCGAAAGACGTCGTCAGAACTGGGAAGGACATGAAATGAAGCAATTGCAGCACTGGATATCATACAACGACTATATGTACGACGATGAGAAGTTCACAGTCGCTATGCGCAATCTCTCCGGTCTTGGCTTGGTATTCGTGAAAGACATACCTGACTCTAGAGAAATGGTCGAAAAGATCGCCACGCGCATGGGACCACTACGAAACAGCTTCTATGGATCTACTTGGGACGTCCGCACGGTACCTGAGGCTAAAAATGTCGCATACACCAACCAGTTTCTCGGGTTTCACATGGACTTGATGTACATGAAGGACCCGCCAGGCTTTCAGCTTCTCCACTGTTTGCGCAACTCATGTGATGGCGGCGAATCGCTTTTTGCGGACACATTTAAGGTCGCTGCTTATATACGCCATCATGACCCAGAACTTTTCAACAAACTGAAAAACACGTATATTACTTACGAATACCAGCACAAAGAACAGTCCTATCAAAACACGTGGCCAGTCTTCGAAGCATCGCCCAACGTAAATCCTCACAACAATGTCACGCATGTCAATTATTCGCCTCCTTTCCAAGGCCTCAGCACGCCGAAACCCTCCCTACCGCCGTCTATAACGCGTGAACGGGAGGAAATCCAGGCTCTGCAAGAGTTTGTTAATCGTCTAGAAAGACCAAAACATATCTTCGAACTGAAGCTAAAGCCTGGCGAATGTGTGATTTTCGAAAACCGCCGAGTCGTCCATGCCCGCCGCCAGTTCAACACCAACCGCGGAGAACGATGGCTTGCTGGAGCTTATGTCGATGAAGATGCAGTGCTGTCTCGTTTCCAGGTGTGCAAAGAGGCATACCCGAGAGCGTGGCGTTCACTCATTCGCCGCGTACCTTATTGGGATACGAACCCAAATATTGATCCTCGAGCTACTGCCAATCCTGAAAGTAGCGAAATGGTTGCAAATCTCATGAAGCAGTTACTCAAAAAGGACGCAAAGAAGTGAGTGAATATAGCCTATGGGTGGAATTGACACCAAAAGACCCCAGGGCTCCGGGAAACCCGGAAGTTAGAACAGCTCGATCGAGGAGCCCAAGAGCTAGAGGCAACGAGATTTCAAGAGGCACGGCAGCCGAAGGCCTAGACGATGAAGACACATGATTGTATGCAGTTTGCTGTAACTGGCTTGCAGATACAACTTCCCGGTCGGATATGTGCATGTATGTCTAGCAGATTAGCGATGTATGTTTTATGCGGAATATCCTGGTGCAAGTTTTAATTTTTTTTTTTCCCCTTCTTTTTTCCATGTACAGATACCATTCTTCTTAGCACTCAATCATAGAGCAAAGTCCTAACAAGTAAGGCCTGTTAATCCGTAATAGTCATCGCTTGGCTCAGTAAATCTAAGAAAACAAGTAAATTGCGGACATGACATATGAGCGACCTAGTCTTTTATTGTTCGCGTTTAAGCAGTTGCAGTGGCCTTATTTATTGACAGAGAAGCTGTTGAGGAAATCGGGATCGTTCTCCAGTTCTTCCTTGACCTGTAGACAGTCGACTTGTTAGCCACGGGAACAAAGCATATAGCGGAAGGGAAGGAAGAAAGAAGATAACGTACAATATCTAGTCCACCAACCAACTCTCCGTTAACCCACAGCTGTGGGAACGTGGGCCAATCCGCAAACTCCTTAAGGCCCTGCCGCACATCCTCATCTGCGAGAATATTGAAGAACCCATACTTAACACTCCGCTCCCGTAGGATACCAACCAATTGTCGGCTGAATCCACATTGAGGTGCACTAGGCGTGCCCTTCATAAACAGCATGACCGGCGCAGCCTTGACTAACTCCGCGAGTCGAACAAACAAAGCCTCCTTACTCTGCTCAGCCGTCAGAGCCGGTGCAGCACCACCAGCACCCTGACCTGCCGCAGCCACAGGCGCCTGTGTAGCCGTTGCCGGAGCATCTTCTCTGGGCACGGCCGTCAGTGGCGGAGGGATCGCACTGTTGCCAGCACCATTGGCTACGCCGGCGCTTGTCCCAGAGCCGGCGTATCGTTCGACAGCATCGCGCACCTTTGCGGCCTCGCTCCCGCTGATGGATTCGAGAATTGTGCCTTCTTTAAGTAGGACTACATAGGGAACAGCGGTAACGTCGTACTCTTCAGAAATATCAGGGAGTTCTTCGGCGTTGATGCTGATGAACGACACGGTTGGTGGGGTCGTGACGGGGTATTGGGAGGCAAGGGCGGAGAGGACCCCGCGCATTTGCGCGCAGGGAGCGGCCCATGGGGCGTGGAAATAGAGGACGATGAGGGTGGAGGGCGGGATGGAGGCGAGGTAAGGGCTGAAAGCCTCCTCTGAGGTAATTTCGAGGAGGGTCGACATCGTGTGAGCTGAGGCTGACTCGATTTTCTGTGGTGATGTGGGGTGAGTAGGCGGGGAGGAACGGGAATAGACGGATGAGGGGAGTTGTGAGACGGCGGGCGACTGGTGAGGGAGGGACAGGGCAAGGGAAATAACGAGAGAATCGGAAAGACAAATCAAAAAAAATACGACACAGGAACTGATGAATTGAGTGTCGGAGGCGATGAAGTAGAAAAAGAAGACGAGACAGGAAGAAGAAATGACGATTCGGGATCCGCGACCGGAGGCGAATTTGGCGGCTTATCAGATCAAATCTTTTCTCTGGTGGCACGTATTCCGATTACATGATTTTTACACTCAGCCTTCCTTTTCTCCAGCGCATTTATGGGTTGACGCAGAGAATCGGCTCCGTCGCCACCGTCCGCGGAACTGGCGGTCTGCTTCGCCGGGGGATCAGTTACTGCGCCTACAGAATGACTGGATGATGGCTAGGGCCTGAGGTGACAGATCGAGATTTGATTCTCCGGTCGTGGGGGTTTAACCCAGGATCAGATAACGAGCAATGCAGCTGAAGGATGCATACGACATATTACCGTATTTAATACAAGACGAGCGGTTTACTGTCACGTGAGTATATCAAACCGATTCTTTCGCGCTGGAGAACGATTTGCATTTTGAGCCAACACCTCGCAGCCACAATTGAGCTGTGTTGCTCCCAGGATGCCTAACGCCAAGAAGCGCAAGCATGCTGACTCTGGTCTTTCAGATGATCCAGACCCGGTGGTGGGAAACTCCGAATCCCCAGGATTCGGACTAGGCCAGACCTTGTCGCGCCTCCAAAAGCCGGACGACTCCGCAGATTGTGACAGCACTGTTGCTTCTACTGCACTGCCGATCACAGGTGACGATAAGTCCCCCGCAGGCCCCGACCACGGTACAGACGACAAGAGGCCAGCGAAGAAGAAGCGGCTAAACGGCGAGAAGATCAAGTATCCCGTTCTCACGTATGTCGATGGCCGACTGCAGTCCTCCATTCGCATTGCCGATCTCCAGAATCTCCTCCTCTACTGTTTTGCTGACGGTGTTGCGCCACAATGGATCTCCGTGAAGAACACAACTCGCATTCGGAAGGCTGTCTTTTTGATGGTTCCTGGGTTAGAGCTCGGAATGCTTGACGGAACAATTCCGTTAGATGGCTTTGAAACAAAAGAGGCCACTGAGGATATACCTGCCCGGCACGAGGTTGACACAAAGGCAGCAGACTTCACAAGGTGGAAAGATGGTCTACCCCCGGAGGATCGATCCCATCGGTTCAACCCCCGTCCACTGTCGCGCAGCGATATTCCCGAACCCTTGGAACCGCTAGCCGACATGTTCCCTCACGCCTGGCCAATTCGGGCTCCCGGAGATTCAAAGTACAATAAAGTTCATTCACCTTTACAAGCTGTGCTCATGGCCCCCTTGCCCAAAAACAAAGACAAAAACTCATCTTCCAAAGGCCCCCGACCACCTCGTGTCGACAAGAATTACACCTCCAAACGAACGCCTATAACAACCTTCATTAGTCCTGCCGAAGAGCTCCGGGAGAGCGAATATCCTCTTCACCCTGCGCTATGTCCATCTGAAGATGACAAGCTGAAGCTTGAGGAGAACCGTAGACGGACTGGCCAATCTGCAGACGATGGGTGGGTAGATACTCATGTCGAAAGCTTGGAAGCTGGCAATGTTCCTGAATCCGAAATTCAGCAAGGCAGTATGACCGCAGGGCGGGACGTGCTTGCCTTGGATTGTGAGATGTGCATCACAGAAGGCGGCGCTTCAGAACTTACTCGCCTCAGCTTAGTCCGTTGGGACGGTAAGGTTGTGCTCGATGAGCTTGTCAAGCCAGAACGACCCGTCATCGACTACTTGACCCGATTCTCGGGAATCACAAAGGAAATGTTAGACCCTGTTACGACTTCACTTGCCGACATTCAGCAGAAACTTCTCACTCTCTTCACCCCCCACACAATCCTCGTCGGCCACTCCCTCAACTCAGACCTCAATGCCCTCAAACTCACCCACCCCTTCATCGTCGACACAACATTCCTCTATCCCCACCCTCGCGGCCCTCCGCTCAAGGCGAGCCTGAAATGGCTTACCCAGAAATACCTCGGCAAGGAAATCCAAAAAGGCACAACGGGCCACGACTCCATCGAAGACGCCCGTGCAGTTCTCGAGCTCGTGAAGCAGAAATGCGAAAAGGGCGAGCAATGGGGCACAAGCGACGCCTCTAACGAAAGCATTTTCAAACGTCTAGCCCGGCACAGCCCACCGGGCAAAGCAAACTCAGTGGGAATCGGCCGTGCCGGCGCCGTCGTCGACTGGGGTAGCCCCGAGCGCGGACTCGGAGCCCAGGCGACCGTCGCGATTGGGTGCGGCAATGATGACGAAGTTGTAAAAGGCATCACCGCGGCCGTCAACGGCGATGCAACCCGTCCCTCGATCCCCGGAGACGGGGTAGATTTCACATGGGCACGAATGCGTGAACTCGAAGTCTACCGCGGCTGGTGCAATCGCATCCCCGATCCCAAAAACGCGAACGAATCCATGGCTATTGATGGAGAAGCCAGTTCTCTCTCTGGTGAGAAAACACTCTCTAAATTGGTCACACAGACCATCTCGCGGGTCAAAGAGGTCTACGACACCCTTCCGCCTTGTACGCTTTTCGTTGTGTATTCTGGCACAGGAGACCCGAGAGAGGTGAGCAAGCTCCAGGCCATGCACAAATGTTTCCGTGACGAGTACCAGTCAAAGAAACCCTGGGACGAGCTGACCGTCAAATGGACGGATGCGGAAGAACAGGCGCTGAAAAGGGCCTGCGAGCATGCTAGGGAAGGATGTGGATTTATGTGTGTGAAGTAGTGGATCTACCTAGTTCATGTACGAATGTTTGGGCTACCCTTGAAGCTATCTATCTAGTAATTTTATACCCATATCGAAGATGAAAAAGAAAATCTCAATGAATCTGAAGTGAATATTGAGTAATAATGCCTTATCAATAGGTCGATGTATATATTGGCTTCTGTTCGCTCATAGATCTGACGATACTATCGAGCCTCCTCGGTGTCCATGGCCTCTTCCCGCTGCATGGCCATCTTCGCCATCATATCCCGCGCGGCAGTTTGTGCCTTGCGCTTTTCACTTGATCTTTCGCTTTTGTTTCCACCTCCCAGGCTTGTGCGGTGGTTGTTTGTTTCCATATGCGAATTTTCCTTCTCTAATTCGACGACATCCTTGGTGTTTATGTCTCTGGCGTTGTTTGCTTGTGTTTCCTCAGCGTCCTTTTCAGGACCACCTGTTGATAACCTGTGTCTTGATGGAGGTCGAGAGCGGCTTCGCAGGCTGCGAGAACGATTGGGACGGTTCTCCAACGCGGTCTCCTGGTTGATAGGGCTTGAAAATTCATGGTCTCGGTCACGGTTGTGGGTAGTAGTATTGCCGTTTTGTTCATGCAACGGTCCAGGTTTACTGTTCTGGGCCAATGCCGGTGTCGCCTGAGTGGATTTTGGAGGTCGACCCCTTCCTCTTGTGCCTGGTCTGGCTGTTACACTGGAAGAAAGACGCGGTCGCTTCACGATGGTCTCGTCTAGTGAGTGAGACCGCGGAGTTTGCGTCGAGTGGCTAACTTCGATCTGAAGCCTGGGAGATCTTGAGGTGGTCGGGTCGTGGGCTGATTCCATCGGAGTTTCGCGGTCTCTTAGAGGGATCTTGATAACAGGTATGTTCGTCTCATGAAGAGGGAAGTCTACCATGCTATCTTCACCATCGTCATCATCAAAGGAGTCCGCAACTGGTCTATCACGGCCACCTTGATAGTGCTCTGGAAAGGGGAATGGTCGCTTTCTGTTTGTCTGGAGAAGGCCCGGAGTCCCAACTTCTGGGAGAAGTGCTTCTGATGGTAGAGGCAGGAGCGTCTGCCTTGCCGGTTGTTCTTCCATGTATCGATTGCGAAGCTTTAGGGCCTCAATCTCCAGTTTCAGCTTCTCGATCTCGTCTGCCTTTAATTTCAACTCCTTCAGCACTGTTGTGACCATATCAAAATCGCCATGCGCGGGGTCTCCGATGTCATTTGGTCGGTTTGGGCCGTTAAGCTCGATGCGCATTGCGGTGAATGATTGCTTTAGCTCGTGCATGGTGTCGTGGAGGTTGCTGACCGAGCTGGAGATATGATCTAGACTTAGACCTTGCTGCTGAATCTGGTGTTCCACGGAAGGATTATAATTGTCGATTTCGTTTGGTCCCGTCGGTACGAGAGCTTTATTAGGGCCCCGGACCTTAACCTCCTTGGAAATGGAAAACAAAAGATCTTCGAGCACTCCATCACCCTCTTTAAATGTAGGCTCCACTGTGCGCATGGTAACAATTTCGCGGAAAGAAACCTTCGACAACTTCCAAAAAATATTTGGGCTGAAATATTAGCCTTAGACATCACAAGCTCGCCGACTCGTTAGCTAAACTCACCCAGTCTCCACAACACAAAGCACCCCCAGCTTTTGTTGACAAAGTTTGCAACAAATCTCCTGGACAATGCGCCCTCGCATAACACTCAGTTCGGAAGATTGAGGTATTTGCTTCTTCTCGGGAGAAATAGAGATGCGGTGAAGCTCGATGCTCAGCCAGCCAGCAGCCACCGAATATGAATTCGAGAGTTTCGCCCACTCGTTCTCCAACGCTGCCAGAGAGCTGGAACATCGCAAACACTGGCAGAGGATTGCTGGGCGCGTGAGCTTCGAGAGATCCATATTGTAGAGTCGTTGATGAACCGCGATAGGGTCGACGGTCGGTGCACGCCACCTATTCTGAGGAAAGTTGAGAACGCTGCCAGAGAATTGCAAAGATATCCACGAAAGATTCCAGAGGGGGTTCTGGATCGCTGAGTCAGCCACTGACGGGGACACGCTGGCGGGACTGCCTACCCCGTTTCCGCCTATCGATAAGAGCTGCACTCTCGAACTTCGTCATCTTATCTGTATCAAGTTAGACCGCTTCTTCGTCCCCGTCGAATTTCCGAGATGTATCAACGTTTCAGTACGACTAGCACATATACAGTCTAGTTGATATCTGAGCTTCTTTCTGGCCAATGGTTGACTCATTCTCGCGAGGTACTTTACCAGGGACGAAAACCTATACGATCCCTGACAACTTGAGCGCATGAGTCTTGGCTGCTTCGCTTCACCAGTCTACTACTACTCATGGGCTTGAACGTAACGACTTGGACTTTCCAATTCAAGCACTTCAAAGAGGCTGTCTACTGCCCTCTTGGAGATTGTGCTCGGGCGGTTTAAAGTTCAAGCACCCGGTGTAAGTTTCGGTAATCTACCGGCCGGTCGCTGCGTTACTTTGTGTACCCCACATCGCGCTTAACCATGGATATGACTCTGCCCAGGTTGATGGGAGGAATATCCGAGTCTCCTCCTCTCTCCAACAAGTGTCTCCATCGGAAATCGGACCTGAATGGAACGTTTTGCTAGGCCCTTCTTTCGATCCCGTCCGTTCCGACCAAGTTTGTCTGTCCTACAGGTTAGACACGGCTTGAGTCCTATCGCGAACATGGGGACCTCGTCATATACAGCCGATGGCAAGCCAACAGCGTGGCATGGAGCTGGTGCTGCCGAATTTGATCTACGGAGTGAGACTAATCTATTACTTGACCTTCTGACTGCTCATTATTGGGTCATCGACTAACTTGTTCGACATAAGGTGACACTATGACCAAGCCAACGCCGTCTATGCTCGAAGCGATCTGCCAGACGACCCTATTAGACGATGTCTTTGAGGAGGACCCTGTTACGAACGACCTACAAAGCTATGTTGCTATGCGCACTGGCCACGAGGCATCGCTACTGGTTATGTCAGGCACAATGGGCAACCAAGTCGCAGCCCGTACCCACCTGACTGAACCCCCGTATTCCGTCCTCTGCGATCACCGTTCTCACATAATTTGCTACGAAGCCGGCGGTGTTAGCGCCTGGACAGGAGCTACTGTCTTACCCGTCGTTCCGAAGAATGGCATTCATCTTACTCTTGAGGATATTAAGAAACGAGTGGTAATTAGCGATAACATTCACAGCTGTCCCACGAAGTTGGTAAGCTTGGAAAATACGCTGGACGGAATGATTATGCCGCTTGAGGAGGTCCGCCGGATCACAGAATGGGCTCGCAGCAACGGAATAAAGGTTCACCTAGACGGTGCGAGGCTGTGGGAGGCGGTCGCTTCCGGGGCTGGAAGCCTAACCGACTTCACCAGCCTCTTTGACAGCATCAGCTTGTGCTTCTCGAAAGGTCTTGGTGCACCAATTGGGAGCATCATAGTCGGGTCGGAAGCCTTTATTAAGAAGGCACGCTGGTTCCGCAAATCCATAGGAGGTGGCGCTCGCCAAACTGGAATCTTAGCTGCAGCTGCGCGAGTTGCGCTTGACGAGACGTTTGGGCTGGATCCTCATGGTCAGCAAGGGAAGCTTGCGGAGACCCATGTGAAAGCAAAGCGTATTGCGGATATGTGGACGAGCCGTGGAGGTAAATTGGCTTCCCCAGTTCATACGAACATGGTTTGGCTGGACATAGAGGCTTCTGGGCTTGGACCGAACGATCTCGCAGAGATTGGAAAGGAGAAAGGCTTACGACTCCTGGGAAACAGAATAGTTGTTCATTACCGTGAGTCGACCCCGTTCGTTTTGTTTATGCAAGTAATCAATGCTAATTCTTCGCAGAGGTTTCGGATGATGCAATTAGCCGGCTTGGGGAAGTATTCGACCTGGCCATGAAGGGACAATACCAACAGAGCAGTGACACGAGTAAGCCATATGGGAGCCGATGAGCCATGAACCGTTCCTCCGCCGTCTATCGTCTTAGTATGCGTTATTCAACATACAGCTACGTAGACAAGATGCCCGTCACATTCAGCGCTGTAATGAAGTAGGCATGTCGTGTTTTCAAAGAGAATGATGATTTCATAGCAGCCATTTGCCCCCATAAAGACCGTCTAAAGTATCATTGTCGGTGAGAAATGCCAGTCGCCTAGCATGCACAGGCCCCTTATGTATGGAGCGGGACAGCATGTATCCACTCAACTTAGCCTCAAACAAACCTTGGAAGGATCCATGGGCGCTCCCAGTGAGCTCTCGCAAGCGGCATTTTGATTGGCTGCCCAAGGTGCTGCAGCCTCAGGAACGCCATTGTTGATGCCTTATTTCTGCCTGGGCGTTCCTTCAAGCCTCATAAAGCTGAGCCATCTCCCGAGTCTTCCTGTGCGTTCCTCGGACGACAAGTCGACAACTCGAACTAGGTGGTCCCTTGTCTTGTCCCCGTTGCCGACTCCGCTCGACCAAGCAGAAGCCTTGACCAAAATCAACCTTGCTGGTTGTGTTTTGGATGGCTGAAGCGGATTTGTCAACTGTGTACGTTGAAGCTCTATCTGCCCTCTGTGATTGTGAGGCGCCTCATGACTGACTATCAGTTCCCACTATAGAAATACTTCGTCCTTCCCTTAGCCTCTGTGCATAAACACTCCCTTGTCGCTCCCTTGTATCAATGACGCCTCGCTGCAAATCTTGGACCGCATTTTGGAAATAACTGTTCACCGCTAGTGTTGGACTGCATTGAGAATCTTGGACTTCGTGAACAGATCTAGGCTTTTACGTCCTCGACAGTCTCTGGTTTCATCATACCCAGCAGCGACTTTCTTGGTACGGCGCTCCTTCAGGCAGGCCGGCGGACGAGATCTGTCAACAGAACTCAAAAGACGGCGGTCAAAGGACGCAGCTTCGAATTCTCCGTACTGCACTTATTCCTCACTTTGCCTGTATCCTGAAAGGTAAAGTGACCGGCTGTTGACTGTCAACGCTTTGCCGGCATTGATACTGAATTCAGAATACCGATGCAGGTCAGATCAATGATATGGACCATCTGTAGTACCACGCTGGCTACGCAGAAACACTCTTCTACTCCCAGGTCATCATATGCTCATAACTATCATCGTTGAGCTCCATCCTAGGTCAAGTCCTAGCGCCCGACCGCCCCATAATGGAGGCAACGCAAGAATCAACCCAGCCATGCACAGATCCTCGGCGTGCGGGGCTTAATAATTCTGGACTGGGTGAACAAGATCTGGGAGACGTCATATGTATTCTCCATCCTAGCTCTCCAGCGGCCCTTGAGGCAGTAGCTGCAACGGCGCACGTCGCACCACGTCATATCCTCCAGCAGGACGTGCGACATGGAGGCTCTCTAGACATTGCTCTTAGACTCTCGTCGGAAGTGAAAAACCCAAACATGGGGTTCTGCTTTGGACGCACGCTCGGCCGTTCCGACATTCTCCTTGCTGCCGACCCTGAGTCGAGGCGCATCTCCAACACTCACTTTCGCATTTACCTCACAGATCAGTCCATTCTCATGCTTGAGGACATGTCGACCAATGGCACTATTGTAGACGATTTCCGTCTTCGCAAAAAAGAAAAGGATAACAGCCGAATGCTAGTCCATGGCTCCGTTATTCAAGTGATCAACGGGGAGAATTCTAAAGACGAGGTCAAGTTTGTGGTACGCGTGCCCAGTAGGGATGGGTATAGTGATACGTACAGCAAAAATCTCGAAGAATACATTGATCATCACGTTCCGGAACAGCGACCCGGCGCTGTGCAACCCTCGCGCCGTATACCGTCAACCCATAATCTGCAGGCATGGAATACTTTCGGGATGCATTGGTCAGGCGGCCCGACGTACAATGTCACAGGACAGATAGGAAAGGGAGCTTTCGCAGTGGTGTATAAGCTGGCCACAAAGCAACATGGTCAAGTATTTGCCTGCAAGGAACTCGATAAACGCCGTTTTATGAAGAATGGTATTCTTGATCAGAAGGTCAACAATGAGATAATGATCATGAAGGACCTTAAACATGTAAGTGGTTATAACCCGGAGCGAAGTTTTGGTTAACGTTAATCCTCAATAGCCCAATATCGTACAGTTTGTTGAGCACAAAGAGTATGACCGATACCTTTACATCATCATGGAATACGTTCCTTGTGGAGAGCTATCTGCGTATCTGTCGGTTGGGAAGCTTCAGGAGGAAATGGTTCAGACCATTACCCGCCAAATTCTCCACGCGCTGCGGTATCTCCACAAGCGAAAGATTACTCATCGCGACATCAAGCCCGACAATATCTTGATTGCATCTCATGAGCCTTTGAAGGTTAAGCTTTCCGACTTCGGTTTATCGAAAGTTGTTCAAGAAGAAACCTTCCTCAAAACCTTCTGTGGAACGCTTCTCTACTGCGCACCAGAGGTTTACCCTGAATATGAGATGTATCGCCGCGGTGATGTGAGAAAACGACGCAGACTGGGTGACCCGTAAGTTTCCTGTCTTTCCCTCGCAGTAAGTCGCCTTCAGCTAATAGAATAGGCCACCGAAAACCTCGCCCTATGATCAATCCGTCGATATGTACTCCTTGGGAGCTGTTCTCTATCATATTCTGGCCGGTGTTCCCCCATATACAGGCCGAGGCGATGAGCGAGGCGCCCAGATGCTGCGAACTATCATGACCACCGAACCGAGCTACAATATTCTACGTAGTGCTGGCGTTTCAGAGGCGGGTGTTGATTTCGTTTCTAAGCTTCTTAACCGCGACCCTCAGCTCAGGCCTAGGGAACGAGAATGCCTCAAGCACCCATGGATTGTTGATGTTCCAGACCTGGACGAATACCAAGATGGCGATATAACTTCTGATCCGTCGGACGGACTTTCCGACATAGGTGAAGACGCCGAGGAGTTGGATGCCTCTCAGCTCTCACTGAAGGAAAATCCAGGTTTTGAAGCCGAGCAAGCTCAGAATGACAGTGATTTGGCTCAATCGAAGAGGCCTCGAATCGAGTCCCCCACTGGTGATATTCATTATCCATCGCTCCCAAATATTGAAATTTCTCAGGATCTTCAACAGTCTACTCCGAGGCGCCTTTTCGGAGAAATAACTTCATCCGCTTTACGCAGCTCCCATGCCTTGGGAGACGGCATGGATGCCTTCGAGGATGGCGACTTTAGCGTCCACGATTTTCTTTCTTCAACCGGTGAGTCGATGATCAGTGACGGCATGAGCCTCAACTCCGTCCTGTCCCTCCCGGAAAACCCCGTTGCTGGATCGGCACTTAGCTTACAGGGCGCTGAGAACCTGGTTCGGCAGCTCCACATGAATTCGTGGCACCCTGGCACTCCAAGCAATCCTCTCCTCTCCACCGAAACACCAAATCCTCGACCCAGTAAGGATGCCGTGGCCACCGACGATGAGGTCCAGGAGCAGGTTCAGCAACTTACCTCTGATACAACACCTCGTGCTATCAAGTTCAACCGACGAATCGAGTTGCCCATCCCGGATACCGCGAGTGAACGGTCTAGCTCGGATGATAGTGCTACACGACACACAACTGCCACAGACAACTACTCGGCAACCTCGGCAGGTGAGATTTTTGACATAGAACTCGCCAATACCATGGACGCCAAAACCGGTCTACCAATCCCGGATGATGCGGATACACTGGGTCTTCAACCGTCGGCTGATCCTTATCAAGTCGGTGGCCCTGTGGTAGTTCCAAGGCTGCTTATTTCACCTGGCGAGACGAGACCTTTATATGGCAAACTAACAAGCGTCCCTGGGTCTATTTTCGAGCTTACCCTACCGCTAAAGGGACGGATGACATCCTGGGGACGTGGTCCTCAAGCGAGTATCTGTTACCCTCACCCGCTGGATGCTCGAGTCCCCGCATACGCCCTGGAAGTGACTTTTTGGACTTCGGGAATTGAGTCGCGTATTGCAGCTGGACATGACTGGAAAACTACTCCAGGTCTAATGTCGATCCTTTCGACGAAGACACGCGGATGTATCTGGGTGAACGATATGGAGCTACGCAAGGGACCACCAGATGGAGGTGCTCACTACGGCAAGTTGTATACCGGCGACATCATTACGATCTACCGCGGTCGCAACAAATTCTTGAAATTCAGGTGCGAGTTCTATCTCGGTGACAGCATGCGTGAGCGGCCAGACCGTGAGAAGGGATTCTCTGTGCGTAAATCCCTGATGCCTTTAAATTCGGCGGCCAATCAACAACCGATGCGGCAGAAGGCAGCCGGAAAGGACTGATATTATGTGTGTATACTGAGTGATTGACAATTTTGGTACAAGGTAATTCATTCCGGACTTTTTACAATGGCTTGGAAAGAATGTAAGTATCTATACCTGGGTCTAATGTTGCGTTTTGGCGTTCCCATCTCGAACAAGAGAAACACTCAAAAAAAAAAAAATTGAATAAGCAAAAATCATCAGTTGGTGGATGAGAAAGAAAACTTTGGAAAGCGACTTATGTATCTTTACTCGTGCTCATCTAGAATAATGTGAATGCCATATTACCTAGTAGGCCACAATTTAATGTGGCTGCAAACGGGGCTCTTCTGTCTCAGCTTACGGAGTAGAACTTGGTGGTTCGTCGTAAGGCCCACTCACATTGATACTGTAATGGCGCTCCTTGAACACAACCTCCCATGTTGACCACTCATAACAAATCTCCACTCGAAACAAACGAGAGCGACCTACAGCGAGTGATCAGCTGCTTCTGGTTTGATGCTTCTTCAGGGTCCACTGGGTGTCTCAGCTCAACCCCTGCGTCCTAAGTCTGTAGTCTCACCATTGAAACCCAAGTCGGAAATCCCTCCTCCCTTCAAAAAGGCCAGATATAACATTGAGGGTAGTTCCGAGGCATAATATAACATACAATAACGAAAGCTGAAGTTCTCTCATCCCGACCAGAAAACCTATCTACAACCTTGAATCCACAGAAGTCGGTCCCTAGCGGTCGTGGATCCCCCAAGCTCCAAGGGACGGAAACGGGCAACCGTTCGCGGCAAGCTCCCCTCGTTCCAGACCCCGAGACCCTGCGGCCCCGGAAACTTTCTTTGGATTCAGCTTTCGTGCCTTCATTCTTCACATCCCGCTTCTGTCTCGGCCCGAGCTAGGCTTGCCAGTTCCATTTTCTTTCTAATAAGTTGCGCCAGATGGCCGCTTTGATGATCTCCCTACATACTGCACAGTGTCCCGCTGTTGTCCTTGGCTTGCGCCGTTTCGCTCCCCAGAGATAACATTCCCTCGCTTTGCGCTTGCGCAGCGATAAGTTATCGCATTGCGATCGTCGCTTCTGTCGCGGCGGCGATTGAGATTCGAAGACCGAATCCGTACGCATAGTCTGTATCTAGGCTTTCTTGTTCGGGTTTGCGCATACACGAAGTAGGAGCTCAGTGAAGCCCTTCCTGCCGTCCCTTTTATCTCCGCTCATGTCCATGAGTCGATCGCCCTCACCCCGTCCGGGAGGAGGGTGGTCTAGCCCCGGATTGAACCCAGGTAGCGGCACCTCGACTCCCCACTCTGGTTTATATCCCTCGAGCCCCTCCGATCCATGGCTCGCCGCGAAAGCGAAGAGCGACGAGGTCCGCGGCTACCCCTCCTTCTCGACAAGGAACAATGGGTTCTTCTCGCGCTCGAAACGTCAAATTACCGCAACTCTTCCACGATTTCGAGGTGCTAGGTCGCCAAGGGCATACAGTGAGAAGGACGGGTATACGCATGGACGAGGTCGGGGCTGGCGCTCGATGTGGTTTGGGAGGACGGTTTTGCGACGCAGGAGGGCGCGGTTCCTTCTGGCCTTGGGATTCCTTCTGCTGGGATACATTTTCTTTTGGACTTGTACGTTGTTCCAGTTCCGCCTGTTGAATTAAGTGAGTGCTAAACCTGGTATCTGTCTAGCGTTCGTTGAGATCTTCAGACGATCCAGACTCGGCGGGGGGCGCAAGTTTGTGATTATTCTTGAGTCGAATATCGAAGGTGGAGTTATGGAGTGGAAAGGCGCAAGAGAATGGGCGATCGAGCGGAACAGTGTCTCAAACAAGAAGGACTATGCGCAAAGATGGGGATATCAATTGGAGACTGTCAATATGCTGGCGAAGAAACGCTATTCGCACGAATGGCGCGAGGGCTGGGAGAAGGTTGATATTCTGCGTGAGACCATGCGCAAATATCCCGATGCAGATTGGTTAGTCTACCAAGAGAAATATTCTTTACAAGAATTGCTAACGCCGCTCTAGGTTCTGGTGGCTCGACCTCAACACATTTATCATGGAGCCATCATACTCTTTACAAAAACATCTGTTCAGCCGTCTCGGCGAGATTTCTTACCGTGATATCAATGAATACAATCCGTTGAACATCACACACCCGCCGGTGCAGCTTTACCTTGACGAACTGTCCCGTTCAGCGGCCGGGGACAACGACCCTTCTTCAATCCACTTTCTACTTTCCCAGGACTGTGGAGGCTTCAACCTCGGCTCTTTTTTCGTTCACCGATCTCTCTGGTCTGAGCGGTTACTAGACATCTGGTGGGATCCCCTCATGTATGAGCAAAGGCATATGCAGTGGGAACACAAAGAACAAGACGCCCTAGAGTACATATACGCATCGCAACCATGGGTCCGAAACAGCGTCGCATTCGTCCCGCAGCGCTACATCAACTCCTTCCCGCCGGGAGCATGCGGCGACGAAATGGATCCTAAGGTGCACTACATGGAAGGCGGACGAGATTTCCTAGTCAATATGGCCGGCTGCGACTTTGGCCGTGATTGTTGGGACGAAATGTACCAGTACCGGGAGTACAGCGGATGGCTGAACCGCGGTCTCTGGGAGCGCATCAAGGATGGTTACGTTGACATGTATTATGCAATCTTTGGCGGCAGCTAGGGCGCTGGCTACCCCGTTCAGCCGCCGGAGGGGTAACTCTGCTTCATTAACATTAATTTGTTTTACCGTGTTTTACTAGCATCGGCACATGGTCTCATCATTGGGTTAGCTTCACTTGGCATGGCGCTGGTGTTGTCCTCGGCTTGATTCATTAGCTGTCTACGATATATATATGCTACACATCATCATACCTAGGTCCATCTCGCTTAGAGGACTATGACCACAAAAATATTTCAAATTGTATTCAACTTAATTTCACTTTAGCATCTATAAAACATCACGTGACCAATATAAAAATTGCACAGCTGGTTTCCCTCACCACCCGTTCTAGTCTGACCGCCAAAGATACACCCAATCACAGCCTCCCAATTGCATTACAACTTCACTCCTCATCCGGCAGAAGCCCGAGCAAGCCTTCAACATTCGATCCAAGCTCCGACTCCAATTATCAGCCTCACCCGCGCCCGCGATCCTCTCTCCCGCACCACCTACACTCCCTCTTCACTCCGAAACCACTAAACCACCAAAATGCCCACCCCCGAGTCCGCTGCCTTCCTCGCGAAAAAGCCCACCGTCCCGCCGACCTACGAGGGCGTCGACTTCGAAGACAACGTCGCGGTCCACAATGCCCGCGACGCCATCATCCGCGAACAATGGGTGCGCTCGATGATGTCGAGGCTTGTCGGCGAGGAATTGGGCAAGTGCTATGCGCGTGAGGGAGTCAACCATCTAGAGAAGTGTGGGAAATTGAGGGGTGAGTTTGCTTCCTTTTTTTCCCCCTGCTGGAGATGCAATCCACTGGATTGGATAGAACCATGGATGAAATTGAGATCGGGGTGAATTGAAGCTAATGGAGTTGCCCCAAACAGAGAAATACTTTGAGCTGCTGAGCGAGCGCAAGATCAAGGGTTACCTGTTCGAGGAGAAGAACTACTTTGCGTCCAAGTCAACATAGATTGTTCGTTCCATGACAATTGGACGATCAAATACCGGGGCTTAGAGGATGATGGTGGGAGACGGGATTAGATTTTCTTTCATGTGTTTCTTTTATATTATACGGTCTGTCTGTCTGTCTGCGCCGGCCGGCCTGTGTGTGGGTTATCGAATGGCATTGTGATTTAGCTTGAACTGAACTTATAATGTACATCAATGTGCTTTTTTTTCACAGCTTGGTCTATATGACCTACAAGTATAGTGGAGGGAGAAGGATATTTGGAGCTTGCTTTTGTTGGTGCTGGGCTTGACTGTCCAAGTGCCCAAAGGACCGCATCAATTTGAACAACGCCTGAAGTATATGGAAGTATTTCAACAAGATATGAAGTCGGTTATCAGTAGTAAGCACTATCAGTCCTCTCAGGAAACGCGCCGGGTGTAGCAACCCGTGTATGCAGCTCCGCCGGACTCTCCACATCACTGTCTTCACCCTCAAGCTCAGGCAAGTAAAGTTCCGTGGGCGGAGCGCGCATGCGAGCTAGATGTTCCTCTTCAAGAGACGGGAGCTTAAACGGAGCTGGTGCAGGATAGATATCTCGGCCCGAGGGCAGATTGGTGAGGTAATCCGCCGAAGATGGGATTAGTTGCGTGTTGATCTGTATAGCCTGTGAGCAGAAATAATCATGGGGACAGGTTGACATTTCACTTACAGTATCATTCATCCGAACCCACTTCGTCTCCAGCATGTCGATGACTCGTCCCTCCTCCTCGCGGCCCGCGTTATCTCCCGGCCCAAGCTCACCCTTCTCTACTCGTTCGCCTCCGGCGCCTTTCTCCATGCGGCGTTCTTCGAGCCTCTCCCGGAATCCCTGCTTGAGTTTCGACAGGCCCCGGCTCTTTGGAACGTTCTCTTTCTCCCCAGAGCCAGTACTCCGTAGCCCCAAGGCCCCCTTCGCGGCCCGAAGCCAAGCAATTCCCTCCCCGATTTTTCCCGCGAGTTCTGCGTCAACGCCGAAAAAGCGACAGGCTCGTGCCCGCGCAACGAGGCCAAGAACACGCGCGTATGTGACAATATCCTCATCGATTCCCGCCCGTCCGCCTTCCGCGCCTACGGAGCCTAGCCCGGTATTCGCCTGCTCAGCATACTCCGCTGCGCGGATGCACAAGCGTGCAAAGGCATGCGCGCGGACCTTAGGTATCTCCGGCGCCCGCACCATCCAGTCTTTATCATTTGGGTTCCGCGCTTGGATACACGCCACGACGTATGAGTCATCCTTTAGCACAGCGAGGAGTGTTGCTTCGGCCAGTGCGAGGGATGACAGCGCCGCCTGTGAGGCTGGGGACAGCTCCGGCGCAATAGATGTCTCTAAGCCATTCGTGAAGTAGGGTGATGAGGATAGGAGCGTGTGTATGGATGCCGCTTGCAGGAGGTTCTTGGCTGCGTTTTGGACGGCTGCTGTGCGTTGCTCCGTAGTGGGGGTGGAAGATGCGTAGAGGGTGCGGATGACGCCTGATCGAGCCAGCGAGCTGAGCACGTATCCCAATGTCGTGAGCGTGAAGGCAAGTTCATATTGTATGCCGGGTCCGCGCGTTCGGACGGATGTTGTCGGGCGCGAGGACTTGAGTGAGAGGGAGTTTGAGGCGAGTGTAGCTCGCCATTCGGGCTCGAATTTGGCACGCGGGGTTACTTCGATTTCTTCAGTTGGAATGATGGAAGGCGCGCTAGTAATATCGATCGCTCGCCCATTGATCCCTTGGGCGATTGCGACGAGGTATGGCAAGTAATCGTTCAGTGCGGAGAGGATGGAGTTCAAGTGGGAGTCGCGTTGGGGTCCGCGGGGTAGACGGCTGTGGGCCTTGAGCGCGAGGCGGAAAGCATGTCGGGCTGTAGTTGCCGACTGTGGGAGGGATGGATGCGTGCGTGACGAGAGATAGCTCTGGAACGAGAGATGTGAGGTTGTCGGAAGATCATAAGCATACACCATGGCGATGGTTTGAAAGTGGTGTGGAGGGGAAGTTTGGTTAGGTTGGGCGTAGTTGCGGTTGATGTCACCGCCAGGCCTAAGCCAAGAGCAGCGCCAGCAACAGTTGATTAGGCATGTTTGTAGGCTAAATTGCAGATATACATACATGTTGTTGACCTCAATAGGCCTCCGTAGTTTGACAAAACGTTCATCATACCCATTAACCCGATCTCTTCCCCAGACACAGCCCCGGCGCCCCCCTCCCTCTACTATGCCCGTACCCGACCAAGGGACACGCTCTTAGTTAAGAAACGCGGTCGCGGAGGTGTTCTGCCATATACATTTAATGGCTGCCTCGAGTTCGGGCGCATAACGGTTACGCCGTCGGGGTCTCGGCCGAACAACCACGCCAGCCAGCTCGGCGTCTCGATGATCAGGACATTTCGGATGATTTTCGATAAACATCATGAAAGTGCGGCCGTTCGTTTCTATCTTGCGAAGACGTAGTCGCGAGTAGTTCAGGAAATAATGAATCCCCATGCTCAGCATGAAGCAACTTCATCAATTTTCCCCTCCTCACACCTCCATGCCTTCAGTATCGGAAAGATTGCTCGGAGCGCTGCTGACTCCAGACGAGTCGCTGTCAGCCATATATGGCGCTCGAGAGCGCATCTGGGAGCTCCATTCCTGGATTGTGGCCGCACCGCCTTCAATAACTATAGGATGGTCTTCGGCATTCTTCCCCAGGACCGTTCCAGCATAGCGAGACTCCTCTCCTGTCTTGCTATGTTTTTTCTTCAACGCCGTGAGGTAGTCTTCTTTCTCGAGAGAGTCGGCGTCAACTACATCGCCTTCGCTAGGGACGAATCCAGCGACTCGTCGTATCTCGCGATTCGCGGGGCCCGCAAACCAGGACAAAAAGCCCTCAAGGCCACGCAAATCTTCTTCGCCCTGCCACCACTCCTCCCATTCTCGTAATTGAGGCCGCAAGGCGCCTGCATCTTGTAGCGCTTGGTAGACGTCTTCTAACACTGGTACGGGGTCGTGTGGGTGGGCGTTTGCGGCATGTTCTGATGTGGAGGATGCCAACAGCATGATGTATCGAGCGGTGAGATCGGCGATTGTATCTAAGACTGATGGACGCGTGGCATGGAACCCTGTGGCGCGTAGAATCTGGATGATCGGTGGTCGAAGAAGAGCGTTGTGGAGGTTTGGACCGGACATTGTGACTGTTTGGAACCAAGGCCGGATGAATTTCTCGCTAGCAAGTATTCAGGTCTGTAGTGAATATGGAGAGGCCGGCGCAGGAGGAAGAGAGGGGAATGTGAGAGGCTGGTTGTGTTGGTGGATGTTAAGTTCAAGAGAAAGGCGGACCGAGCTCCTAGAACTTTGGACCTGCCGCCCGACGCAGTTTCTCCTCAACATCCATTTCGTCCGACCCTCCTCTCCTAACACACAACACACTCGATCTCATATTCATCCCATCAGGGGCTACGCAAGTAGTCACCGCCTGCAACATGTCCGAAACACCGCGACCGTCCTTGAAACTCACTTTCTCGAAGAAAAAAGCTCCTGAGCCGCCGCAACCCCAGCCAGCTCCTGCTCCTCCAGCAGACCAACCACCGCCACTTCAACGGAAACTCACGTTAAAAATCGCGCGAAAACCAACGGAAGAAGAGCCGCAGGTGAAGCAAGAAAAGCCAAAGAAGCCGAAGATCACTATCAAGAAGAAGAAGAGACCAGCAGATGAAGCCGCGCCAGCGGAACCTTCCGCTGCAAGCGCATCAAAACCAGCCCCCGGACCTAAACGTTTAAAGCTCAATCCTTCGAAGAAGCCTGGGCTGCAGTCCATCCGAATCAAGAACAAGGGCCTTGTGCCAAACAGACCCGTTGGCGTTGGATATGACTCGGAAGCATCGGATACCGAAGCCGACCCTGCAATCGAAGAACAGTTTATTCTACGCATGTTACCAGGAGATGACTGCGAATACCTCAGGCGTGCGATCGCCGAACGTCGATTTGACCGATCCGAATTCTCTTTCAAACCACTCACACGCGAAGGGCGACGCGCCGTCCTCAAGATCCGGGACAAGCAGTATGCCGCTGCCTTGGTAGATTTACCTTGTATCGTGGAAGGCATGAAGAGTTGGGACAGGCGAGGATGGTATAAATCAGCGGACATTTGTCAGATGCTTCTGGTACTGGGACCTATCACTGCCGAGGCTGAGGCTATGGATTACCCTCTTCCTGCTGATGTTCAACCTCTGGACGACAAAACTCTGCAATACCCTCATGGCTTGGCACCACCTCTTAGATGGGTGAGAAAAAGGCGCTTCCGGGATCGTATCAGCACCCGCACTATCGAGCAGGTCGAGAAAGCAGTCGAAGACCTAATAGCCCAGGATGAGGCGTCTATTGGGCCCCCGCGTTTCGAGCTAATTGATAAAACAACGTTTGATCGTGCTGAGGGGCTTGTACAGAGCGGAGACTACGATGAGTATGACGAGTATGATGATGAGCAGGATGCTGAAGGCGAAGTTGACGAAGCTATGGAGGATGTTGACGGCATGTTTGAGGACCTTGAGGACACACTTGCTGCAGAGATGGAGGCCGCCCTAGCCGCTGGGGCAGATAGTGCAACGCTTGAAGCCATAGAAGATGTCCCTGATAGTGGTGTATACCAGGCAGGTACACCAATAGCGACTAAGCCCTCCACGCCAGCAGCAGATGTTGGCCCCGACTCGTCAGGCGACGAAAGCGATGCATCAAACGGGGACGAGAGCTCGCCGGAAGATGAACTCGACGATGAACAGCTCGAGCAACAGCGGCAGATCCAGCAGCATAGGGAGGAGATTGCAGAACTGGAGGCCCTCATTCGCTCAGAAACAGTCAAGTGGGAGCAACAAAAGAACCATATCCTCAAGGGCAAGCTCGCCAAGCGCATTCACGACTTGAAGCAAGATCTGGCTCTGAAGAAGGTCTCGATAGGCGAGGGCGATGACGCCGACAGCTAAACCATCACTCATCCTACAGAAATATTTGTTTTGATACCCCACTGTACCTCGATACGATTTTATGTCCACAACTTCAGTTCGTTCAGGGATCTTCCAGAGCGTGTATAATACGTTACACTTCATGAAATCAAATAATATCTTCAAAATCTTTACCTCCCAACAACTGGATCCCCAGTCGCCTCCCCAACAACATCAGCGGGGTGCAACTCTCTATCTTGTCTGAGCTTCCTCTCCCTTCCCTCCTCCCTTCTTCCCTCCTCCGAACCGCCTGGTGGCGTCCTCCCAACCCTCTCTCCTAAAATCCTCCTATGCTCCTCCCCCTTCTCATCCAAGTTCTCCAATGTCGTCACCCCCTCCCCAAACGCCGGCGCCCCAGGACCTTGCGCGCTCCCCACAGGTCCCGCATGCGCACCCGCCTGATGCGCCCTATTCTCAATTTTATGCCTCGACTGGCCCTCTACAGCGTTCGCAATCGCACCCTCGTTGGGCTGCTGCTCCACCCCGTAGTCGATATCGACGTCTCCCTCGCGACGCATGGCGTTGAGCGAGTCGCTGTGCCGTTGGCTCGTGTTCTGGATGGTGGAGTCTGTAGAGGGCTTTGAGCCTGCGCCGCGGATTATGCTGGACACGGGGTTTCCGTAGTTGGATGGTTGGAAACGTTGGTCCCGCTGTTCTATTGGGTTGTGAGAGACGGGGTTGTTCGACTGGTTGTAGGCGGATTCCTTGGGTGGTTGGGGTGGTTGCTGGGTGGAGGTTGTCTGCATTTTGACGATTTCGTTTTCTCGGTTTATGTGGATAAATGGTTATTCAGAAGTCAATTGAGTGTTTCTCAGAGAGGAACGAGAAAAATGGTGCTTGAATATCAACTAAGTGGTTGTTGTATTTGTATCTGCTATAATTTATATGCTGATGGAGACATGACGTCAAGGCGATCGTTCACCAGCCGGTGGGTGGATGTGGCTTTACGGATCAACGTGGGGATCGAGGGGAGTGAGGTCATATCATTTCTCTGTTATCTTATTGCTTGCTCATCCTTATCTGTTTCCAATCCTCTTTGGTTGAGGGTTCAAGTTGAGTCTCTCGTTGCTTTAAAGGCAAGGTATGGTGTTGTGCGGCGCGCAGCCGATCAATTCGGCTTTGGCTGTTTAGTTCTTTCTCTCGAAGAACTCCTTCAAGATCCCATTGACTTCATCCCGCGCCTCAAGCTGCACCCAGTGTCCTGCGGTGCTAACTCTCTTAAATGTCAGATCGGTCGCAATCTGCCTCATCTGCTCTTCGACGCCCGGTAACTCGAGCTTCGTGGGCTGCGGACAGATCATCAAGACGGGCATTGAGAGCTTTGGATTGATGTTTTCCTGGATCTCATCTGCCTCGTTGATGTTGTTAACTAGAGCATGGTACCATTTGAGCGCTGAATCGTGGCTGTTTTTCAGTATCTCATGGTGGATTTCTCGTTCCTGCTGGTCTGAGATGATCTGTTGTTCGAGAATAGGACAAGATGGATGATACTTACAGCTTCGCTGATATATGGCGCTGCAGGCCCTTTCTTGTCCTGGAGCAGCCAATCTTCTATCGCACCTGTTGGAGCGACATGTTCGACCCAGAGATTCGGGTCTTCCGGATAGAAGAGTGTGAAGAATGAATCTGACTACAAATGTTCAGCGAATGGATCACACTTGCCACGGGGCAGGGGAAAAGGCGATCAATACATGCTGGTCTAGGATCCGGCCTGCGTCATCCCTGACGAAGAACCCTATATAACCAAACCTCTCAAACCCCAGAAACTGTTTTGTCAACGAGTTCACCATCGCAAGGTCAAATCGCTCCGCGGGTTTCGCGTACGGTACATCTAGAAACGTGCACGACAGCAGACGGCTGGGGAAGTAGTCCGCAATTCTCGAAAGAACTGTACACCCTGTATCATGGCCGACGGCGTGGACTTTGTCGATGGACTCATGGTCCAGAAGCTCAATTACCTCAGCGGCCATAATCTTGCTCTTATACTCATTGAGATCCGATGCTTTGGACGTGCCGCCGTAGCCGAGGAGATCCGGAGCAAGGATGCCGTAGCCTTGGCCGGAGAAGAAGTGAATCTGGTGACGCCAGTCGTGGCATGAAGATGGGAACCCATGGAGAAAGAGAAGTGTCTGCGAGGAGGGGGTGGATGGTGGGTGAAAAGCATAGCTGTAGGTATGTCCTGTTGAAAGGATATGGCGCCGTGAAAGCTGTGGAAATGCGATGCTTGCCATCTTATGAGAGTAGGCCTTAGCAGTTTAACATGGATACAATGTGATCGGGTCTTCAGAATGGGCCATTTATGCATCCTCTGATGAGACGGAGACATTTCGGAGACTTTTTATTGAGGATGGTTAGAATGTATAGCCTCTAATTTTGAGTCAGAGATTATTTGTTCTCACGCCCTAGTTTCAAAATTAATCCGCCTGCGACTCATGGTACTTTGCTGTGAAGTATTCGCATTGTCTTGAAGGTTTGTTGGCCATCTATGTATCCCGGACCTCGGGAATGGGTCTGAGTAGCCGCAGTGGGGTAGAGTGCTACTTCGTAGAAATAAGCTTAATTTAGTACTTAACACGCCATTCATAAGCCACCTGTCGTTACTTGAGCATTACTCAACTCTACCAATAGGCCCTAAGCATGCGTCTTGAGCGGCTGCCTTCTCGGCCGATATCCATACGCAGGCCTGGGCAGTTCCTACAGTCTCTAGGGGTTGTCCTTCCCAATGGTCGGTAGCTGCGATCGAGTCACAGCCAGTCGTTATTGCTCACCAGTTTTTGCTTCCCATTATATCGCTTTTTGTTGATCATTCTCAATCGCCTGATTGCGTGTCTTGTTTGCGCACTGCCTCGAAAATCCGGCAAGTATCCCAATCACTGCTGAGAGATCACGTCAAATTAGATCTACATGTAGTCCAAAGAGATCACCACGATCACCATGTCTGAGCTTCTCTGTTCGTCACGCACGGATCGGCAGCTATCGCCTCTGTGCTGTTGGTCTCCAAGCAAGGTAGATCGGTTTGTGGTCAGGGATGATTCGCGGAAGTGTACCTTGAGAGTAGATCCGGAGTATACAATGTGCGCGTTTCCAAGCTAAATGCGATATCCTGGATTCTCCAAGACAAGTACAAGGCCAAGAGGCAGAAGTGTCGTTGCTGTTAGATGTTGGGTCTAGTACAGGTGAAATTGGTAGGCATCTTGCAGGGCGTCAGCGGACTGGTAATGTGAAAACAAACAACTTGGTGCTCAATTGTCTGCTTCATTTATTTCAATCGCAATACTTTTTCTAGGAGTCATCAAGGCAGGAAGAGTTCAATGATGAGTTGCTGTCATGGATCCTTGACTTGGCTGATACTCGCTCAGACACTGGCAGAGCCAAGCGCCTGAGGGTTCTTGACCTGAGTGAAGCTTCCGAAGACTGGGGACTATTTTTTCTTGATTGTGCTCTTGGTCAAGCTTGGTATTGGACTACCAAGCTTGGCCGCCGAATTTCACCATCGGCGATGTGCATATATTGTCAATAACACTGGGAAAAAACCGAAGGGAATTCCCCAGGCATTCGCGAAAACTAACATCCATGGCTATTCAGTGAGCCTTCTTTGCTATTGCCAAATATTCAAGCCATATTTCTTATACCTCGGAGTTCTGAAGCTCATCTATGTCAAGGGTTCTGCGCCGTGGTGGTGGGTTGGTTGGTGTGGTTCGCCATAGCGCAATTCTGGCACGCCATCCCAGTCCTCCATTGCTCACCTCGATTCTCTCCCACAACAGCCAATCTCATAATAATATTCACAACTATGTACCCACACCGGACGATATCTCAGCGAATTGACCTTGGCCTATTCCCTTTTCTTCAGAATCCCACCTGTTTCTCGGCCGGTAGACGCATAACGCGATATCAATATGATACTGCGTGACAGCTACCGGAACTATTAGCAACGGGGTTGGGATTGCATCAGGAAGGCAAGAAACCGGATTAGCGAGCCATGGGTTGTCCCCAACATAAAGTTGAGCAGATCCTCTGCGACCTGGAATCCTGAGTCGAGATCTCCCAGCTTTCCGCCAGTCTTTGGCCCGAATTCTCTGGCTGATACCTGGTTAAACCCTTTCTACTATACGATGTCTCAAGCACAGACTGGAATCCATGGGATCGACTTAGTCCCTCAGGGGACTGCCTATGGCCTACTTATCGGCCTAGGCGTTCTCTTCTGCGGTGTCATCCTGATTGCCATCAAGGTTCAGAAGGCTTATCTGTCTGAGGATTCCGCAACATCGGAGATGTTCATGGTCGCAAATAGATCAGTTGGGACAGGTTTAACAGCATCAGCAGTTTTCTCTTCATGGATGTGGATCAATGAAACAGTGCTGTCGGCAGCCATGTGCTACAGGTATGGCCTAGCGGTTCCTCTGGTAAGTCGCCTGTTGAATATAGCTTCGAGCCTAAGCTAACAGAAACAGTGGTGGGGATCCGGTCTCTGCTTTCAGATTGCCCTAATGGCTGCCTTGGGTGTTATGGCCAAGATTCGAGTTCCTTACGCGCATACCTCTCTCGAGATTATCAAGATGCGATACGGCACAGTTGGACATCTTGTCTTTATTGTCTTGAACCTGACCAACAACGTCTTCGGCTGTGCTTCCATGATCCTTGTGGGGTCGCAGCTGGTGTATGGGATCTCTGGTATGCACTTCGTTGCTGCCACCATTCTGATTCCGTTGGGAGGTATGTCTGTTTCTCTCAATAAGATAAGAGCAAGAGCTGACCGAGCTTAGTGGTTTTGTACACTGCTGTTGGAGGCCTCAAAGCTACCTTCCTGACCGACTTCCTGCACACTGCCGTGGCCCTCATTCTCATCATCTTCTTTACGTTGAAGATATTGACCCACGACGCCGTCGGTGGCCTAGACGGTCTTTACGACAAGATTGTTGCTACAGCCAGCGAGAATTACATCTCGGGTAACTACGAGGGATCTTTGATCACTATGAAGTCCAAGGAAGCCATAATCTGGGGTTTGATCTTGAAGTTCGGAAACCTTGCTCTCGTGGTCATGGTGAGTCTGCTCTTACATTCTGTTGATCTGAGGCTAAACTTTGTAGGATACTGCCTTCTGGCAAAAGTCATTTGCTAGTGAAGTCAACTCTACCGTGCCCGCATACAACCTCGCTGCAGTCGCCGTCTTTGGTATCCCCTGGGGCTTGGGAACAGTCATCGGACTCTCTGCTCGGGCACTTCACCGCACAGCAGTCTTCCCTACCTTTCCCGCCGACATTACACAGGCCGAAGTAGAGGCCGGTCTTGTCATGCCATACCTCGTCAAAGGCTTGATTGGAGACTCTGGAATCGTCGCCTTCTTTGTTCTCCTATTCATGGCCCTGACCAGCACGGTCTCATCTTCCATGATCGCCGTCAGCAGTATCCTCTCATTTGACATTTACAAGACATACTTCAATCCCAAGGCTACTGACAAGAAGCTGCTCCGCGCGAGCCATATCACTGTGGTTTTCCACGCTATCTTCATCACCGGTATTTCAATTGCCCTTAACTACGGCGGCGCCAACATGACCTGGATCGGCTACTTCCGCCCTATCCTCTCTTGCCCTGGTATCATCCCGCTTGGCCTCACCCTCTTTTGGGATGGCCAGACAAAACTGGCCGCAATTCTATCTCCAGTCCTTGGCTTCTTCACAGGCCTTGCCATCTGGCTTGGCACTGCTTATTCACTCTATGGTGAGGTCAATATGACCACGACAGGCGAAGGCCTTCCTGCACTATACGGTGCCATCGGCTCGTTCTTCTCTCCGGCCCTCTACTCCGTCATTATCTCCTTTTACAAGCCCTACAAATTCGACTGGCGCGAGTTTCTCCGCATCGAACTCGCCGAGGAAGCCCAGATTCACGCCGACGACACCCCGTCCGTCTCTGACGCCGAAACCAAAACCCCATCAGGCACCGAAACACCCAGATCAGACACAACAGAGTCCAATGCTGACCCCGAACGCTCCGCCGCGAACCAGAACGAGAAATCGGTCACAGTTTCAGCCCGACCGCCAACCTCCCCAACCCAACTTTCGCTCGACGATATTCGCCATCCATTTAGCGAGGAAACCCTCAAGGAGCTAGACCGGTGGATGAAGATCGCATGGGCGATCTTCGTCGTCCTTGTGCTGGTCACATTTGTCCTCTGGCCGATGCCGCTGTACCGCGACTATATCTTTACCAAGTCGTTCTTCTCGGGTTGGGTGAGCGTTTCGATTGTGTGGCAGTTCTTCGCGTTCTTTGCGGTGGTGATTTATCCGCTTTATGATGGAAGGTATGAGATTGCCAAGGGGGCGAAGGGGATCTGGAAGTCGACCAAGGAGCTTTTGACGAGGAAGAAAGCATCATCATGATTCCGATATCACTTGGGTATACGACAGTAGATACGTTTGGGCGGTTGGGATAAACGGAGTGATACCTAGATAATGTGATTTAGATATTTATATATAATTTGGGCGGTTCTCGCAAGCTTCATTTCATTTATGCCAACACTTAACACCAAGACTTGACCTTACTATCCCTCAATAAGGCCTTCCCAGTATGAGTATAAGTAGAATGAAGAAAGAACTAATTCTTTCCAGTTCGTCAAAAACAAGAAGACGCCCAGGAGCTGGTCACCTGGAGCACCGTCATCATCATGAGATTATTCTCTAGGTTAACCTCGGCATTTCCGTTTTTAGGCTGAGCTATTCTAATCATAAGCTACTTCCATTAACTTACGTCTAAATTCCCATGTGGGATTTGATTTTACGTTTTATAAATTTCGGCTCTGGGTCAAGGTACAGTAAAACATAAATAAGCACCTTTTCCCTCTTATTTTCCAAGGAAGAGAGAGGACCCCCCCCCCCACAAGCTGACTGACCCCCAAGCCTACCTAGGAAAGCCCAGACAGACCATCCAGCCCATTGGAACTCTCTATCCTTTACCTAACTTAACGCATCTATCTAAAAATCGGATAAACAAAGACGAAATGACAACAACCCTCTTCACCCTCCCCATCCCCGCCACAAACGGCACGGGGCGCATAGTCTGCACAAACCCACCCGCCAACTCCCCCAGCCTAAAGGACTCCCCCGAAACCGACGTCTCCAAGATCTACATCCTAACCTTCACCTCACCCCCGGACAACCGCCTAACTCCGTCTTTTATCTCCACTTTCTTACTGGCGCTGGATATCATCGAACACCGTTATCCCAAGGGTGTAGTGATTTCGACGTCCGGGATCAGCAAGTTCTACAGCAATGGTCTTGATCTAGATGTCGTTGCGCAGACGGAGGGGTTCCTCGAGCGGTATCTCTGGGTCCTATTTAGGCGGCTTCTTACGTATGTTCTTTCCCTTAAAGAAAAAAAAAAAACCTAATTTTCCCTATGCAATCGACAGGAGAGACTAACAGAAAGAGATAAAGGTACCCGATGCCGACAATCTCCTTGTTAAACGGCCACGCCTTTGCCGGCGGGATCATGTTGTCCATGTACCACGACTACCGCATCATGAACCCCAGCCGCGGGTTCGTGTGCGTCAACGAGCTGGATTTCGGCGTCCCGCTGCAAACGCCCATGATGGCGATTTTCCGCGCGAAGCTTTCGCCGGCCACATTCCGGGATGTTATCCTCGAGGCGAGGCGGTTTGGTGGGAAGGAAGCGCTGGAACGGGGGATTGTTGATGGGGTTGGTGGGATTGAGGAGGCGCTGGGTTTTGTAGGGGAGCGGAAGCTTGTGGGGAAGGCGAACACGGGGATTTATGGGATCATGAAGGAGGAGATGTATAGTGGGGTTTTGGGGGGGTTGGATGACCATAAGGGGAATCTAGCGTGGAGAGAAGGCGTTGAGGAGAGGAAGGCGCGGCTGGACAGGGAGGGGGCTAAACGGGTGGAGGAGTGGGAGAAGGGTGAGAAGGGGAAGGCGAAGCTTTGAAGATGTTGATCATCTATGGGAGGCATATATTTATTAGCTCGTTTGTTAAGACCCTACTTGTAGGATAAGAAGCAAGGCGATGATTAGATATTTATATTGGATAGTTAAGACACTGCAGCACTATAACATCTGGAAGGGCGTTCTTATGTCATTCATAGATTCACTTGAATTATCCTGAATCATCCATTTAGTACTTTTCGCAAACATCATAATTAGTATCTCATGAATATAGTGCCTGTAAATGCTATATAGCAAAGTCCGTTCTAATGCAACACATGTCCGTGCGTCTACTCTTTTCTCTCATCTATTCCACATTCCAAACCCTCCACTTCACCAGGGCCATAAGCTTCTAATCATCAACTCCCAACCCAATTCACCCACTGACACGAACACCCACCCGTGCCTCCATCATAACCGCCCTCATCCGCCGAGCTCGAGCTCGAGCTCGAGTTCGTAAGGTTGAAGATCCCCGGCGCCGGATTAATTAGCTGCCCATTTACCGCACGGTCCTCAATCTGGTACTTCTTTTCCGTCCCATTAATATGTGTGTCCTCTTCCATCCCGTAGCAGTAGACCATCTTCCGCGTCGACTGCCCGCCGTGTCGGTCCAGTGTGATGGTGACCGGGTACGGGAAGGAGCCGGGGCGGGTGAAGTCTGTTGCTGATGAAGAAGCGGAGGATGCATCATCTGTTGTCCCGGTGGCGGAATCTGAGTCGGCGTCGGAGGTGGAGTTTGTGGTCTCGCGGTTGAACAGTGATTTGCCCGACTTCTCCCCCTTGGTCCAGATCTGCACGAGGAACCGCGTCTGAGCCCATGTGCAGCGCACACGGGAGTCTTCTCTCGTCGAGCCGCCGTTCGTGTCGTTCGCCTCGTTATCCTTCTCCCCCGTGAGCGGGCTATTCGAGGCGAGGAAGATCGACTTGTCGAAATACGAGTAGAAGCCGTAGTGCTCGTCGTCCTTATCGCGGTTGTAGAGGCGGATGGGCTGCGAGGAGGGGCGTGGGTAGAGGACTGCGGCGGCGGCGGATCCGTCTGATTCTGTTGCGGGTGAGGGTATTAAAGAGCCTAGGTCGGGGAAGGTATCTGTAGCGGTGTCGTTGCTCGAGCTGCTCGAGTTGCTGGAGTTGCTCGAGTTGTTGGAGTCGCGTTTGGAGAGTTGGGACGAGATATGTTCAGTTGTGAGGAGGGTGATGTAGAATGGCGTTTCTTCCCCTGCGTAAGGCTCCGAGTTCCCGTCTGTCGTTCGGCCAAGGAACGTCTGGTCATCTGTGGACGGCGGAGATGGACTTGGATTGAAGAGCTGGTTCGCGCTTCTTGCATTCAACGACAGGGACCGCGACGCGAGCGTCGTGCTGTGATCATACGACCCATTCTGGAACCGGATCTCGACACGGAAGTTTGGCTGGTTCGCGGAGTAGGGTTCGTTGGCAGCCTGCTGCTCCTTTGGAAGCGCGCAGCTCCACATGGACGAGGGGTTGATGCATCCTGATTCCTGGGTGCGGGCTTCCGGGCCAGCGATTGTCGAAATTCCCGTTGGCATCGGTGGGTACCCGGTCAGATTTAGCCACTGGGATTGCACGGGGGTGCCATCACCTTTGTGCGTCAAGAATATTGCGAGGAGGACAGCGCCGATTACGATTGATAGGAAGAGGAGACAGATGAGGAGCCACCAGCGCTTCTTGAGCTTGCGTTTGCCATTGCCATTGCCATTTCCGTGGCGGTTTTTCTTCCGGCCCAGACATGATTTGTTGGCGAAGAGGGCTTTTACCTTCGATAGCACGCCAGGCTTTTTGGTGCTTGTCTCTTCCCGTTCGTATCCCATCCGCTGGCTTTGTAGCCTCTGTTGCTCCGTCACGAGATGCGTTGTGTCCTCTTGTGTAAATATAGCACCAGACCCCATCCGTCGGCTTGAAACACCCCCTCTTTCCGTCACAGACTGCGCTCTATCATGTCCTGAGGTCCGTACAGGTCTTGGGCTAGCAGGCAATCCGACATTCTCACGAGGCATATACGCCGGTGCCGGGCCAGCAGGCATGTTGGTCAGTCGGATTGCGCCCCGTTCCTGAAGACTTTCCGGAGACCGAGGGTAAGGCGACGGTGGTTGCGCTCCGTAACTCGGAGGAGGGATCTGGTCGGGAGAAGGCATTGCGATAGGAGGTGGAGCTGTGCGAGCGGCGGGTGCGGGCGTGGGCGTAGACATAGGCATAGGTGGTTCTGCGACCATTGGAGCAGCACGAGACAGTGCTGGTTCAGGTGCTGGTGGTTCGAATGGATTAGTGTATTGAGGGACCGGAGGGGCAGCTGGCGGCTCAGGAGGTGCAAAAGCGGCAGGCGGCTGGAAATAGATATTCGGGGCCGGTTGAGCAGCCGGGGCCTGGATATAGATATTGGCCGGCGGCGGAGCAGGTGCACTTTCGATATGGATATTAGGTGGAGGGTAAGCTGCTGGCGGCGGAGGCTGACTGGGTGCAGGGGCAGGCACCGGTGTTGGGATTTCTCTCGAGTCCTGCAGGAACGGATTCGTGGACTGGCTTTCGCTCCGCAGCTTTGGCAAGTCAATCGTCCTGGACAGACCTTCGGACGCAAGACCAGGGGAGCCGATCTTCGGAGTCCCAGGGGTTCTCTCAGTGAGGGCCCCTCGGGAGCTCTTGTATGATGTTGAAGCCCTCAGCTCCCTAGACATCCTTACGCCCGCATCATCGGACGGACTCGAATTTATCGATGTGATTCCTGACTTCGGAGAGTCGAGATCGTGATGAGATCGAGATCGCGGCATATCGTCAACATCAACATCGATGAGAAGACCTCTGCTATCCCCGTGCGTACTTTCTATAGTTGGGCTTGCAGCAGCGACGACGGGAATCTTGTCCTTCGGAGTAATTGAGCAGACGTGATTGATGCATTCAAAGTATGGGGTTCTGCTGAAGAGCTCGTGCGCACATGCTTGGTAGTACTCCGCTGCTGCGCCCTCGATTCTCTGGCCCGAGAACATCATTGATGCTACTCCTCTGTCCGTGGTACTTTTGTCGTTAGGGCTGCTGCCATTGGCTCCCGGTCTCTGCTCCTCGATACTCCAGTCGAAGTCGGCGAATGGGTTAGCGCTGTTCGCATTCTGCCAGCTAGATATCCTGCGTGCGGCCTCTGTTGCTTCGGGCGTGTCTGGAGAGAAGTATGACCTCTCTTTCTCTTTCTCTTCCCACCATTCGTCATTACTACTCAAGCCAGCTGAGTGTGTTGTGATGGCGGGGAGCGGGGGTCGGGTCTCGGTCGTAGGGGTCATTCGGCTTAGGAGGGTGCTAGTTCGACTTAGCAGTGGCGAGAGGATATAGTTCCACCACCCGGTCGAAGCGCGTGCATTCAGTGTTGTATTGATGGTGAGCCTGTCAGAAGGCCGAGGAATCTTTTCATTAGAATATGACCGAGAACGCCCTGCCGGCAGGGGATCCTCGTCCTCAACTTTCTCGTTCAACGCGCCGGTCGAGAACGAGCGTCGTTTTCGAACAGAATCAATATTAGTTTTGCTTTCATTGCCAGTCGAGTACAGCGCTGGCAGAGCCGGCACGGGAGGCGCATTGGACGGGACATGACCAAGGTACGGTGAGGGCTGGGAGTAAACGCTTGATGCTACCCTAGGCCGGTTATATTCTGGGCTGAGATGCAGCCAAAAGCTGTCTTCTTTGGCGGGGGTAACCATGATAGAGGGGGTAAGCGGAGTTTGCAGTGTACCTGCACTGTCAAGCTCCTTTGGCTTCTCATCTTGGAATTCGGGCGAATCGTAGGGGACAGTGTAGCCGATGACAATCGGACGGTCTGTTGGGGAGATCCCGTCGTCTCGGCTGCGTTTCTTTGGGCTGTTGGGAGATGGACCAAGCAAAGAGGCTCTTTTCCTTCTTACCCTAGAGGAGTCTGAAGAGTCGTCTGGCAGCTTCTGGAACCCCCCTGCATCGCCCTTCTTCAAGATCCCCTTTATCTTCTGCGTTGCAGTTCTCTCATCCTCCCGTGCCTTCGACAGAACCTTGAGGTCATTCAGATCCACGAAAGCACCTGGCGCTTCATTCCTCGCCCGAGGCGTTGAGTTGGGAATATCGAGATTCAACCCCACCGGCCTATCGGGATTCTTTCGGGCCTTAAACGAGCTCAAGCTACTGGTACCGCTGTTGCTTTCCCTTTGCTCTTCTGTGGTAGCAATATATGACGAGACTTTGAGTTCGTCCTCTCGACTCCGTCCAGAAGGCGTAACCCTGTGCACCGGCGCATTCCGCGTTGACATCTTCACAAGGAACTCGAACGGCCGATTTCGTTCCATCTCTCGATCTCGCTCCTCCGAAGACGACGAGGTAGGGCTCACAATCTCCTCTGTGATGGGCGACGAAAACGGGAACTTTGGGACAGTAGATGTTGGGATGGTCAGCTGCGCCCGCTGTCTCTCTGAGCCAGATGAGCCTGGCGGCGGCATCCTTCTAAGCTGTATACTCTGCTTCATGGTCGAATTGTGTTAGTCGCATTTGATGTTCATGTTTGTCATGTCACGGGAGTGTGGTGATCAGACGGAAAGAGCGAAAGAAGGTTTGAAGAAACACCCACAAGAAGAAACAGAGCTCAATAGAGATTTGAATAACTATGCTGCTAGACAATGCAAGATGCGAATGCTGTGTTGGGTCGAGGAAGAGGCGATGAAACGGGTCTAGACTTTTATACTCCGAAACATGCAAAATCAAAGAATGGGACAAAGGGTATACGCTGTGAATCAATGAGAACAATGCACAACCAAAGAATAAGCCCTCCCAATCGAAACCTAAACAGCGCCGTCTATTGTCATTCAGGAGCCATGAGTCATCGAGCACTGAAGACACGGAGGTGTTGATGTATGGGAGTGAGACTTGAAGAGTCACAAAGAAACAAGGCGGAAAGGAGAAAGACCAGGAAAGAGGGAGAGGAGAGAGGAGAAAAATGAGCTGAAGGAAAACTGCTGCTGCAGCTGCATGCGCCCATTTTGTTTATCTACCCAAGTGACCAGGGTCCAGTCCATCTTCAACCAAGCAAGCAAGCGAGCCCGCAGGAGCTCGAGCACCAAGCACCAAGGCCCGGTCGAGACTGGAGACACGTCCCGACAACGCCACCTTCTGGATGGCTGGTCTGCAGAATCCAATCTCCATGAGCTCTGATCCCTGAGGTGAAACGGTGTCTAAAGACAGTTTATTGGATGGCATTTGAAGGTGGTTGGTGCAACAGAAAGAACCGAGTGTAGATGGAGGCTGCGATTGGCTGTGGGTTGAGCTCGCCAGCTGTGTAAGCGCCGGGCTCGGGATGGAAGCGCCAGAGGGAGCTATTTTTGTTCCGTGGGCCATTGATTGGCCGGGGCATTGTTTCATCTTCTCCAACCTGAATTCGATTGTTTCTAAATATTCTCCTGGCGAGATGAATTTGGAGTTACCAAAGTCTATAAAATATACGTGTCGCGCCAGCGTTGATTTTTTTTTTATGCGCAGTATCATTGGAAAATACCAATGCAGTCAATTCACCCTCCCCTCACCTTCCGTCCCTGGTATAAACCTTGATAAGCACATCCCATTAAAAGTCACCTGCACTCCATAGTTTTTCCCAATGCAAACGTAGGAATCATAAAAATGATGCCAAGAGGTATATATAACAAAAGGAAGAATGAAAGCGTTCCTCGTTGAACAGGTAGAGTATCACAGAAGAAACCGTCGCTAGAAGAAATATGCCCACCCTTATCAGTTCTAAAAGTAGCATGGGATAGGAGATGAAACAGCGAAAGACAAGACATTCGCTGATGAATACGTCAACTCGTTGCCAAATCACCGTCGTTCGTCAGAATAATGTACGCGTCGCATCGGCACACCAGTCAAAAATAGGCCAGAGAGTATGCAACCGCTCTTGGCCCATTCTAGGCCTCGCTTTATAGTAGGAATCGGCTCATGTTCTTGCCCGGTTGGTTTGAGTGGAGATAGCCGGGGTGCGCCGAAGGTACTTCACATGAAAGTATTGAACTGATGCCAAGTCACCGTCGGTCGTCAGAATACTGAATGCCTTGCATCGGCGCAGCAGACCCGCCCATAAGAGGTGGGAGTGTCCGCGGCTGATCTTGTTGCATCCCCGGCCCAGAATTGTAACCTGGGAATATCGGCCCATGGCCCTGCCCATTGGTCTGTGAAGATATCGCATGATGGTCAAAAGGTGGTCGCGGCTGGCCGTTTGCTCGCTGGGTTTGCTGACTCCGCATCTCGTCGAGTTCTAGTCGGAGCATCTCGTTCTCCTTGCGCACATTTTGGAGTCCGTTTTCAAGTTGGGTGATATAGTCAATTGCTAATTATTGTCAGTCGGTGTTCGTTTCATACCTATGTGGAAGCCAAAATACCTCTTGTTAATGTCTCCCACTTGCTCGACTTGTTGTTTTGGCTTTGTGGGAGACGCGCTCGTAGGCTTTCAAAGCAATCCTTCATCTCGCTTCGGCGTTTCCTTTCTGCTAATTTGTGTGTCACTCGAAGCTCTGGTGTTCGACTGTAGGGTGTGTTGTTGGTATGCGAATCGGTTTCCATCAGGCCGCGGACCTGTTTGTGTTGCAGGGTATGGTGGTGTACATTTTGTGGAAGTTCTGCAGCTAGTTAGTTTACCACACGAATAGTATAAATAGTATCTTTTTGGGTTTACATACCATGCTGGCCGTGGGGTAATCGCGATTCGGAGTAGATGCTGTTTAGGGATTCGGTAGCGCTCGCCTTACGCGAGAACTGCGAAGACTTGTCCCCCACAACGTCCGGGTCCGGAAAAGCGTAAGCGAGACCAGCAGTAGGAGTATCAGCATTGTAAATCTCCGAGCGAGGGTTTGACGAAATAGCGGGGGCTGTTCGGCCAGCCGCAAACCCACGCTGTTCGCCCCGAGACAAAGGAGACAGAGGTGAGCTCCCTGAAAACCGGGGCCCTCGGTACGCGTTCATATCCGTTGTGATCCCACGTTCCCGATGCAGCCCTGATACAATCGACGACTGTGAAGCATTTGTGCTGTGATATGGAGAAGCAGGATTTATGTTTAATGAAGTAATCCCTTGATTCATTCTGCTGTCCACACTGCTCCGCCGGGATTCTACAGGCTCAGCAAAACTCCCACGCTGCGACGGAGCTTCATAGTTCTGGTTGAGGGATGGTAATGCGGAACTCGGCTGGGTTGAAGTAAAGTTTGGGGACGGCTGTGCGCCTGCCGACGGAGGGGTAGTTGTATGTTGGTCACTGGAATAAGGAGATCGTTCGGAGACGTACGAGACACGTTTGGGCGAAGGTTGTTGGGAGGATGTAAGGAAGGAAAGGGTCGGCTGGTTGCCTGTGCCGTTCGTTGCCGTAGAGTAGGTGGAAGACCCTGTGATTGAGCAGTTAGTATCAAGCATGGCCGAGTGCGCAAATGAATCGGTTAACCAACTTGTACTTGGAGGCATTGACCAATTCCCCGAGTCGCGTTCAATTGTATTCAAAGAAGCGTTTCCGGGCGACTTTTCCGCTGGACCCGGAGGATGAGCCATACTTGCAGTGAGAGTGGAGATTGAGGGGAGAGTTTGTGAAGAAGTCGCGACTGGAGGTGCCGGCCCAGTGTTGGTTGGTCCCCACGGGCGATGAGTAAGAGTCGAATCCATAGTTGGCGGTTCACGAGCAATCTAGTGATGAGCGTTTGAAAGCGTGGGAAAACGTAAGAAGCCAAAACAATGAACGTTATCTCATGTTCCGAAAATAATCTAGGTATCAATCGAATATGCAACAACACTTGCTGGTTGTAAGGTGGAAGTTTGTACAGAAGCTGCGAAATTGGCAAATTTATAGTCCGAGGCGAATGGTTTCCTGTTGCAAAAGATGAACTCGGCTTGTCGCGATCGCGTCGTAGATTTTACAAGTCGTAAACCTTGAGTATATAGAGGCGATTCAAATGCAAGGCTTCTCTCAAGAGTTGAATCGTGGATTCCGCTCCTAGGTCGAGTTCTGGGCTCCGTACGACTGTTGTATCCCTTGTCTGGAAACGATCGCAGGGTTAAATGTTGACCGCTAGCAGATGGTTGAGGTTGACCGATACGCAATAGAAAGAAGCGGCTAATCCGTATCGGAGAGCGTGATGTGATCGATATTGAGCGAGGAACAGGAGCTAGAAGCAAAAGGATAAATCGTGGACAAGGAACGGCGCGATGAAGGTCGTCGTCGGAAAACGGAGGACGGGGAGTGGTAATAATCAAGGAGCGCGAGGCCGAAACGAATCACCGACAGGGGCAAAAGCAAAAGAGAGCGAGAAAGTGGGGAAAGACCAATTGTCGGGAAAAATCTGCCTGAGACCGAGTCCGGGTTAAGATCCAGTGACTTTTATTCAGAGAATGGGCGGCGAGAAATGAGGCCAGGGATAATCTTAAAAAGACCTTGGGTCCTGAAGGGTGGTTTGCAGAGAGCGGGTCGCTTGCCTCTAGTGCCAGTTCAAACGTTTTAAGTGAGAACGTGGCATGAGATCTAGAAGGAGCAACAATTGGACAAGAGCGATTAGGGCAAAGCCTCCGTCTGCAGTCACGGCTAGTCCGGCGTTAACCTCGTAAAGCGACCAGCCAAATTGAAGCTGCGGGGAGCGGGCGAGCGTAAGGAGCCAACGGATGGACAGATGCAACAACAGAGGTGGGAGGGGGTCGGCGAAAGGGACGAGGTACCAGAGAGGGTCACACTGAAGGCGGGCTGTGACAAATACCGCGTGTCTGATCTGAGCCCGGGAGTGAAGAGATGCCTACTTAGGTATCCGCTCTCTGGGGTTTTTGACAGCGTGCAGAGTTAAAAAACAGCTGGATGGCCTAGGCCGGGAGCAACAATGACAGAAAGAGAGGTAAGAATTGGCGATGGGATACTCGAGGGGGCCAGAACCCCAGACTCAAGAAGCTCGGGGAAATGCTGGAGAGTTCTTGTTGAAAAGTCACATTTAAGACAGCCTAGCAGTAACGACAGTCTTTCCTGGCAGAGGGAGAGGAATTGGAGAGAAGAGAAAGTCGAGCACTATGAGCGCAGAGAAAAGGGTAGGAAATGACGAAGATGACAACAGGCGAAGAGTTTCTTTTCTTTTTTTTTTTTTCCCCCCCCCCCCCCCCCCCCCTCCCCCCCCCCCCCTCTCCTTTTTTTTTTTTTTTGGGGGAAAAATTTTTTTTGGGAAGAGTTTTTTTTTTTTTTTTTTTTTTTTTTTGCCTTTCTTTTTCGGATTTTTAATTTTCGTTTCTTCATTTTTAAGATTATTATTTATTCCTGTCGTGCACTTCTTCCCAATGATGCGGACTCTCCCAACCTTAGATCTCATAGCCCTCGCGAGTGAACCACAGTCCGCTTGAGTCAATTCAGTAGTAGTATCGCCGCTCAGATTTCTCGAGAACCATGTTAATCTTGCCCTTTAAACTTCTGTTAGATTCTATTATCAGACAACTAACTGGTCCTGTAACACAGAAGATGCGCGACAAATAAGACACATCTCACTGAACCTGCAACCAGGCACGTTTACGGCAAGATACACCACAATTTGAGCACAGATAGAACGTGACAGATGCTCCTTGGCGTGCCTCGTGGGCATATGGCTTGTAAATGAGTCTTGTTGCTGAAGTTTGGATGCTCTAGCTGATTCATAGTTCCACTTCTCATTAATATAGCCTCTGTTCCTAACATCGATGTGGGACATGAACATTGACGGCAAACATAACTAGGGCCTGGTTTAGCAATAATGGAACAACCATGGAAGGAATCGATAGATATGACCAAGACAAATTGTTATAACGTCAGTAACCAAGCAATGTGTGAGTAGGTATTAGCACGGGCGTGACCCAAAATCTATGAAAGCGAATGCAGCCTCCACCAGTGACCACTCAGCAGCTTCAAGTTCAGCTCTGTTGTTTGCACTCGCTAGCTTATCCGGTGAGAAATCTGCCTGGAGAGCCTATTCCCACTTCCGCCACCGCGAGAGGATGTCAAACAGTTGGTTTTTTTTTTTGGTAAGCTGGGGATGCTAGTGGTTGCATTCAGGATTCCGCCGCAGCCCGAATAATGCCAGGCACCAAAGGAACATCAATCCATTGAGCGCTCCGCAGGGAAGGTACACGATCGACAGAGGAATCCAATCATATCTCCAGCACAGCCATGCTCTTTATTCTGCTCGTCAATGCCCTCCAGGTCCGGCCGTCCAGGTGATAAGTATAGATTGATTCTTTGGAGTGTTCGCACAGCAGCAGAGGTGGAATATCTTCACTTGCAAGTTTCAGCTCCTGAACAAGCTTCGCTACCTCTTCAAGGGACGGCTGGGAGAGAGAGCACAGAAAGCTGGAGTTGAAGAAGCCTTGCCGGACTTGGGTAAACGTGGAAACTGTGTTGGGAAATCGAGGTGCAGATCCCGCCAAGCCAGGAGCACTTCATCCACGATGCTTCCACGGCAGGGGACTCCAGGTTGTTGTTCACACCCCACACCCGCTGGCTGTTGCGTGCGCAAGAAGCATGCATGCAGCCAAGCACCAAAATGACCCCATGCTTGACAGTCGGTCTACTCAGCCCGTCAAACGAACTCGACTTTTCTCAAAGCGACAGAGACAGAAAGAGCTGGAAAGAGGCTACAAGCCATCGGGCGTCGGGCTGACCCGCTTTCAGCGCTTTGGATCCAGACAAAGGCGGCGTCCTCAGCCACAAGAAAAGGCCAAGGGGTCATTCCAGGCTTCAGGGCTACCTTGGTCGTATCTAAGAGACACTGCTTTACCTACCTAGGAATGTGTTACTAACCGGGCGATGGCCTCCCGCGACTACTGGACAGAGTCAGACAGGAAGTGGGACTGGGAGAATCACTGTTTGCAAGATGCAACCACCACACTAACTACATGTCAGCACATGAATGCACCTCGTGGCTGAAGAACCGCAACCATGGTGGATGAAAATCACACGTTTACGATTTGTGGGCTCAACCCTTCAACATTCCTACCAAGCTAGGGATTATTGGCTATCCGCCCTGAATGAAGTAGTCTCACCTCATCACCTTCTCACAGCCTTAAAAATAGGTTATTTTTGCCCTACCCACTCCATTGTACTTTGATTCAGGTCGGCTGGCACTGGAGTATTCAATATGAGAGCAGACACTAGACAGGAGAGGCCACACTCCATTTTGCCAGCGATCTTGAATCCTTGATATGGGCGATTTTCACGTGGCCAGAATGAACGATCGGCTCCAGGGGTCCAAGGGATGCGAACCACAAAAAGCGTCGTCAGCCTCGTCATCTGGGAACGGTGTGGTATTCATGGGGCATGGCCCTCCTTGCAGCCTGCACGAGTCTTACTGGAGTGGAGAGGCTGTGCAGAAATCATCATCAGACATCTGTCTCTCGTCACCTCGTGTCTTTGTTGAAGAAAGGGCCGACCGACCGGTTCGCAAGTCCACCGTTATCCATCAATTTTCTCATCCAATGAACAGATGAGGTTATTCTAGGCTCCCCAATCGGGCTATTGATAGTGGTCAATGCGCAGCCCACTGCCAGCTGGACACGGCAGGACGCACTGTCGCCGATAAATGTCGTTTGGATGATGCTCTTGAGAACATCCTCGCAATCAATCAAACAAGCGCCTCAAATCAATGGTCAAAAATCGAGTACTTTCGATATTCGAGAGCCAAGTCGTTCAACGCTTTGGGCGCCAATGGGCGAGATCAGCACCATTCTGAAAATGCAGCAGACTTAACTCGGCTAAGTCATTAATTTGACTTTCCAGCAGCAGACACATGGCATCCATGGTGGTGGAATGTGGAATGATCGCCGCTAAGGAACTTGTCCCGGTCAGGAGGTGGGCTTTGTGGGCTCAGTGGAGCTACAGGCGCCTGTTCGACCTTAAGACGCCAAGCCCAGAACAGCTGCGTGGTTTGTGTCTTATTTTCACAAGGGATGATGCTTGTCTTCCCAAGACAGGCAACACGCGGTCTGAAAACCATGGGATGGTGATTTCTTTCCTTGCTTTGCATTGAGCAAACAAGTGGACTCGGGAAGTTTATGCACACGCCGTGTTGGTCACTAATCACACGTCCCGACAAACTCCCAAGGCCCCACCCTCAAGAATCTCACATGCTGGGCCTAGTACTCCGTAGTGCCCCAAATTTCATCGCTGTGTGCCGCCCTTGCTGGTCCCTCGATATTATTACAGTTCCGCCCCGTACATCATATCCGTGCTTGACTAGCTTGCCCTTGCCTACGATTGGGAACAGGAAAGTTCCCTAATCAGTCGTACGCGAGTCAGGACTGGGAACAAAGACTGTCTCGAATAAAGTTTGAAGATCATCCGAGAGGAGCTTAAGAGATAGCAATGGCGATCCTGATTCACTTGACTTTGTGATTGCAGTCACGCAAATACCATGGAGTCTCTGAACAAGGATGATGGGAGAGAACCGTGGTCCTCCTCCGGAGTCCTCCGGGCTTCAGCAATGTTCAACAATTGTCCGACAATCAAGCTTCCTTGTCCTCCTCTTTCTTCCGGCCGCCAAGTCCTCCGATCTGAGTTGATTGCTGAGGACGATGTATGTGTTATATTGCCAAGGCCTGACTTCACCAATACAGTCACCACGGGGATTGAGGCTTTGCACCATCATAACTCCGTGTCTGGCTGCTCTTAAGACTTTAAGTCCGACGGCTTGCCTGAACGACAAAAGACCAACGACATGTAACGATCATTGATGGCTGGGGCGCCACCGCACGACAGCAAGGTGACACCAATGACACAGCATGTAAACCTTCAGCAGTCAGACTGTCAGACGAGCTTTCGCTCTTGACCAGTCAAACCTGTAGTCTCATCATCCGGTGTACCCATCTCCGGTCGATCGACAAGGGTTCCTTGCTGGCGACCGCGTGCTCGTCCGTCCGAATTTTGAGCCAGCCGCCCGGCGAGAGCCTAGAGCTGCGTTCATATTTCCAGAAATAGTGGCAAGCGGCAACGGAGCTCCGAAGAGAAAGCCGACAATCATAATGTGTGCTGCCTGCTCTCTCTGCGCATATCAAGCTCTTCTGGAATAGGGAGCAAGTCTTGGCGTTCAACCAAATGCCTGCTAGAGAGACCGCAGCCCAGTTTACAACCGAGTCTAAAGCCCACTTCCAGGGACTTTTCGAACAAACCGAGCGAATTAAACTCATTCCCATCTGACTGCATGGGTATTCGTGTGGTACAATCCTCACAAAGAGGTGATACATGCTGCTTACAGGGCACATACATAATCCGCCGGCCACTTGCAGCGGTGCGACATGCCGGGAAGGGGCCTGTCAGAGGATAACAATGGCTTCGCTTTGTATTTGATCCGAGGAGGTGTATAAGAGATTTATGAAGAGCCAAGAAGGCGAGGCATACGTTATAAGTCAAAGCACATGAGTGAGGGGTCCGCGATATCGGCTTGCACCTGGCCTATCCTTGGGGATGCGGAGAACGAATACTCCGTACATGAAGAGTTCATCTCTTTCCCCGCATTCAGGTTGCTCCTTGTGTAGTGCCGCTATGGAGGGCTGACGGCAGTCTGCTCCGACAACCGACATTTCTGTATTACTGTGTACTTGTGAACTACACAACAATCTTCCTAACACTAACTACCTATCGAGTTCCGTGCCGAAAAACTTTCGAAAGGTGAAGATCAATTGACAATTTTGATAGTCGGTGAGAATATCAAGGGTGGGAGAAAGGGGCCTTAGATATATATTATGTTCTTCATCCGTACTATCAAGCTTCATGTCTTTACGACAAGGCTACGCTACGATGAGATGAGCCTAGAGTAGAGATGCATCTATCTTTTCCAGTTACGGAATGATCAAGCTATCGCCCGGCTATCACTCATGGCTATATTAGTAAAGATAGCGGTGAGGGAGATAGTGTTGATAATTGAGGTGTCAGGAATCTCCAACATGGATAGGAGATAGTATATCAGATATCAACTCATCCAAGACCAAACCCGATCAACAACTCTCGACACATCAATCCAGTTATCTATCTTATCTTGATATAGTGGCAACACGACTTCAATAACTTTTGAACACTGCAGACCGGATTGTCAGAGTGTACTCCGTACCTCACGAGATAGCTTAGATAGCAACTGGCTGAGCTGTCTGTCTGTCGCCAGTCGTACCTCCGCGGAGATCCTCAATAATCACGTTCGAGACCCACAATATCAAGGCTCCGCACTCTTCTCTGCAGACCAATCTATCACTCGAGGTCATGAGTTTCGTGATAGATCTAATACTATTGATTGATCCTCCCTTTGTTCAGAACGCCTCAGGGGAGCTCCCCCGATCCAATCCGAGGTCGAACAAAATCGCTTGATCATCGATGATAAAGCTGGCGGGCATCAGGATTCAGCCACAGCAGACAACCTGACAGCGTGGCGCGGAAACAGGAGAAAACCGCCAGTCCAGCACGGGCTACTTCTGCCCCTTCTCATTATTATTTCACAAAGTTAAGCCGTTGAAAGTTCACTTGTCTGAGAACTTTGACCTAAAAAAAAAAAAACAGTATCGGTCCAGTGCCAAATTATTGCCATGTCTTAACCCATGGATGAGTCCTCAATGACCTCCTACAACGTAGCTAATCAGAGCGCACCCCACGTTTTCAGTCTGTCAAGTTCCATTTTCCTCCTTCGGCCTGCAGCCACCAAGGTACCCAGTGGTGGCAAGTGGCAAGTTCAACAGGACAGTTTATTGACTGCGGCTGGCGAAGGATTGCTTATATCAGAGTTTCTCAAAACCTCGACGGAGAGATATAGTACGGTCGAGAGAAATTTGAGTGCATCGATTCAAGGTTGAGTTTTGATCAATGGGAGCCGTTCGATGCATATTCCTAATAACGTTAGATCCGAATGTCACGTCACCGGATACTATCTGCCACTCCCACGAGGGAGCGAGAAGGCTGTGACCTCAAAAAAGGTGAAAGAACAAGCGAGGAAAGGCGATCGGAGAAAATTGACCGATCTTACGCAGTACCAAGCTTGGCCTCTTGGCCTGTAAGCTGGAGATACTACAAACTTGGAACTTGGGAGAACAATACGAGTGCGAAGGCGAGTCCGACCCCGGCCCTTCGATTATTATTCATTATTATTGTCTATCTTTTTGACTATTTTCCTGCACTTGATGAAGAATCGAAGACTCGTGGCTCGCTCCACGTGGGACTCTCGGCCTGCATACGCGGATAGCGGGATTCCTGGATGGGACTAGTGAGGTCGCTCCAGCGCACGTTGTCGACGATACTAGTGCTCTTCTTTTTAGATACAGTTAGCATTATTCCTGACAGTGGAGTCGTGGCCTCGTGCCTCGTGCTTCGAGACCCGCGACTCGCGAGCTCGTCTTTGAGTCTTGACTCGAGTCACCGCTACTAAATCCTTTATTATTGTTGTCGATTCCTGGAGGAGGGCGAGGCGTTGAAAGCAGCAGCAACAGGGTTCATGATCCTCTTGACAGCGTCGTAGTCCGCGGCGCGTCGAGTAAATGCTACGTCGCAATATGTATCAAATGTTCATGGACCAAAAAGAAGGCGGGTAACTAAAGTTCAAAGCAATGTTTCATGTTCCGTCTGCATCCCGCCCGCCCTCGCCCACATGCATGTCGGGGATTTGTTCCGTCCAAGGGGCAGGATCGCGAAGAGATTCGCTCGGATTTAAACCTGCTCGAGACTAGTTTCCGATTTACGAGCGAGTTGAGCTCCACTGTCCAAAGCACCCACGCGGCTGGAGGGCCGAGGCTGGAGGCTGCCTGCTGGCCCTGTCGCCCTGCCCTGGGGCTGTGCTATCATTGTGGATACTACTACTGACTCCCTTGGTCCAGAAGCGACGGCGTGGGTTTTAGGCGGGTTCGGCCGGTTGCGCCCAGATGGACCCAGTCGTAGTCCGAGATAACTCGCCATGGGGTTGGTTTCGAGTTGAACTTGGGTTGGCTTGGCGTGTATAAAATTAGTTCACTTTAAGAGGATCCTGCGTGGATACATAACTTACCAAAGGACTGTAATAGTGGTGCCTATGCCCATCTCTTTGTTGACTGGTAGTATCTATGCTTGTTCTGAAGATCATCTGTATATTGCCGGAGATAGATGCGGAGTACGTCCATGTCGGATCTATATGTATGTACTCCGTAGACACTGCCTCAAAAGATGAAACGAGGTGAGGCGAATCGGGACGGGATGGCTACTATAGTTGTAGATTGGATGGTGTTTAGCATAGACGACCATGCAGGCTTCATTTGATGCGACGTTGTCAATGATAGACAGAAGTGATATGCATTAATGGGGGATCTGCGTAGAATTCCTCAACAATGAATTGGACTGGCTGATATCCAAGATTCATCCTCGTTAGATGCAGTAGTATATACGTGGTTTCTAGGCAACATCAAGATCGTTAATTTTAGTCCTCATCCTCTTCCATACCATCTTCCTCGTCACCTTCCTCGTCCTCATCCCCATCATCCTCTCCTTCCTCTCCTTCCTCGTCATCCTCGTCATCCTCGTCACCATCATCCTCCCCAAACTCAACCCCCATCTCTCCCGTGACATCCCACCGATCACCTTTCGCCGCGGCACTAACATACTTGACAAACTTCAGCGTCCCACTATCCCGCAGCACAATGCTGAGCCTGTTCCAGCCTGCCGCCGTAGAGAACAAGATGCCGTCATCTTCGTCATCTGCGGCGGAACGGTAGATGGCCGGGTCGGCGCCGTTCTTCTCCTCCTCTTCGTCGTCACCGGCCATGTAGATCTCGTAGCCGCCGACGGAGGGTTCTTCTGTGGCGGCAGTGGCAGAGGGTTTCTTGGTAGAGCTTGAGCTTGAGCTTCCTTTAACAGGGTTTCCAGCAGTGGCGTCAGCCTCGCCTTCGCCTTCACCCTCACCCTCGGGGTCTTCCTTTTCCCAGCCGGTAGTGGGAGTTAGGCAGAGGGTTAGCTCAAGCCTGGGTTCTTCGCCGACGTAGCTATTGGCGAGGGTGTAGTCCTGGCTACGACGGAAGCGGCGAGCGAGAAAGTTGTAGCTTGTGATGCGGTCTGAGCCTGTGATGAGGGCCAGCCACTTGCGGAAGGGCTTCGAGGGGAAAAGGTCATTGAGGAGTTCTTGAATAGGCGTTGCCGGTCCCTTGGTAGCGGTCGAGTGTTCTTGGTACAGGTAGCGGTGTTTGTGTGGTGGGCGGGCGACGGTCCAGTCTGTCGTGGACTGGATTTCGTCGGCTGAAGCCGGAAGCTTCTGTTTCTCTTGGTCCTCGATATACGCGCGGACCTTGGCTGAGAACTTCTTGGATAAGAAGTTCTCTAGGTTTAGGGAGGAGTCGTTGAGGAAGGCGTCGGACATTTCGTCGGCGATGTCAGGTGTGAGGTAGGAGGGGGCAATGTACTGCACGAGGAAGTTGAGATCTGACTCTGTAAAGTCTGCACTTGGTTCGTCTTCAACTTTGGCTTTGCCCTTGCCCTTTCCGTCCTCTGGTTCCTTGTCGTCATCGCAGGTGACTGTCTTGGGTTGGGGAAGGTCGTAGATGTCCGCACGGCCCTGGAGCTGAGACAGCGAGCTGCGCTCGGCGAGTTTCTCTTCCAACCCCTCTTCGAACCCGTCTTCTCCCCTCTGCGGGATATGAAACCATCCACTGATAGCCATCCGGACGCGCTTCTTGGTTTTATCTTCGCCTTCCGCGGGGTGATAGACTTCCTCAACGTCATGAAAGCTCTCTCCGGGTTGGACGGTGAAGAAGCTCAGCTGGTTGAAAGCTGGTGGAATACTAAGGGTAAAATCAGGACTCGGAACTTTGACGTCCTCGCCATTTGCATCCTTTTTCGTTGTCGTTGGATATAGACGCAATGCCCCGCCCCATTCAGCCTGCCACGGAGTGTCTGGGTCTGTCAAATATAGAATATAACTTAGTCGTCTGCTCCCAATCACATCGTCGTGGCAAAGTAAATGACACCCCTCATTGTAAATGTTAATGGCCATGTCTGTCTTCTGACCACTTAGCTTTCCCGACCCAGTAACCGATGACAGAAACGCCCGGAACCGCGCCGAGTACAGAGCATCGCGAAGCTTTAGGATCGATGGCAATCGAGATAATGAACCGTCATCCAGCCCGTCTAAGTTGGCGAGATCTCCCGATTGGAAAATCTTGTAGATGTCTGTTTCCTTCTCAGTGAAGTCGAGATGCGCCTGGATTTCGTCGCGAACAGAACGTAGGAGGGAGTCTTCGATCAGCGGGTGAATGACGCCGTGCTTGTAACTTCAACCGATTTCGGATTAGCATTTAGACTTGACCGACCCAAGATGGGGAGTATTGGCTTACGGTTCCGACTGGGTATATGCTTTGGTATACTTCTGTTGCTCAGCAGAATCGAAAAGCCCGTCGCGGAAGCGCAAGGCAACCTCTTCGCTGGAAAGAGCGCGTTTTTTCGAGCTAGGCTGGCCATTGCCATCCAGAGATCCTCTACCGTTGGTCTTGCGCTTCATTTTTGCTTGATGTGTGGTTGACTTGAGACGAAAGTGTCTCCAGCTGTGGGTGCTCGATGGGTTTTTTTCCTGGGCGGTGAGCGCTACGGGGGATCAGGCCATCACCGTACCATCTGGCCATTGATACAAAACTTTCTAAACAAATACTTTATTACTCAGGTAACCGGAGTGGCTACTTCCATAGAGAAAAATCAAACCATCGTTTTTAGGGCTAAATGTCGTGATCATATTTTGTCCTCTCTTAGAAGAGAAACGCGGAAAAAGACCGCGCGCTGCGTTATCGGAGCTACGATAAGGCTTCCAATGGAGCAGGTCCAGCCTTCGTCATCGCAAGCCACTCTCCTGCTTCAGCGACCTCAACTCCTGTCATACGTACATTGCTCTCCCAATATGGCTCATAGCTAGCATATATTTTTGCCCCTAGCAAAAGACGATATTTACATGCAATCTAAGCCGTCCTACCCCACTAAAAATAACGTCCTTGCATCAATATCGCATACAGCATTCAGCGACACCAACCCCAGCCCTGCCCGGGCGTTAGAAGCTCAGCGAGCAAACAAGAATGCAGCCAACCCAAGAGAGCCAACCCAGCGAGCCCTCCCGCCCAGGGACACCACCTCGCCCACCATATTCACCCGTAACCCCGGTGTTAGCCCACCTCACACCCATCCAGAATCCGTCCGCCGCATCAAACGGAACACAACACCCCATAATCCCACCAGGAGCGTCGCCATCGCCCACATCACAAGCACCATCATACAGCTCACTCTCCCAGGCTCTTCCCCCACCTCCAATACCAGCCTCCTTCGCCCCGGAGCCCCCGCCTGTCCCGATATCCGAAAGCGAGAACCCTGACGCGATCGCGCTGCGCTCGGCGATATCTATCTTGCAGCTGCAGAAGCAGCAGGGGTTGCGTGATATACAGGCGCTGGAGAAGATGAAGGAAGCTGCGGCGCGGGAGCCGGAGAAGTTTGCGCGAGAGCTTGCGACGGGGAATCTGACAAGGAAGGAACCGGGGGGCTTAATCAATTTTAACTACGATGATGATGATGATGCGGATGATGATGAGAACGGATCTCCGGGGTCACGAGCCAAGAATGGGTTTGGGACGATACCGCCCCCCCAAAACGTTGTTCGCATGCCGCCCGTTAACTGGGCAAAGTATCAGGTTGTCGGCGAGTCTCTGGATAAGATGCATGATGAGCAGGTGCGCCGACCGTCTGTAGGCGAGCCTCGACGAGATGAGTTCGGGAGATCGCCAGAGTATTTACTAGCATCGCCTTACCGGCCACTGGTAGATAAATTGGAGAGTCCGTCGAAAGACAAGGGGGTCAACAAGAGTAAGAAAGGGTGAACGGCAGCTGCTATTGACAAGAAAAAGACTAGCAATTCATGATACACTCCCTCTAGGACAGCTCTGATAAAGTACATAAAAACAACCCTTCGGCTAGCCCACAAGATCCATCTCGTCCTCATTCTCGCTAAAGACTTCGTCGATAGTCTCGTTGTCGTTACTCCCATAGTCACACTCATCCTCGCCGTCGACTGTCTTCCTCACTAGACGCCTCCTCTCCAGATCCATCCTCAGAACCAGCCAAAGATCCCGCAGCCCTATTCATCTCCTCAATCTCCCTCAGAACCTTCTGCAGCTTCGCATGCGCCTCTGAAACCCTAACAAACTGCTTCTGCTGCGCCCCGTCACCCCCCAAATCCAAGTTCCCCAAGGCCCCCGGAATCCCCGAGCCCGCAACAATCTTATCCATCTCCAAATCCGCATCTGCACCCCCGTCTCCCTTATTAACCTCCTCCCGAGCCGGCAGCATCTCTAACACCTCACGCACCTCATCCTTTGACGCGTTCGCGCTGCTAAGCGCCTTGAGCGTTTTATCCCGCAGTTTCTGAAGGACCTGTTTGCGCAATCCTTCGCGCTCGCGCATTTTGACGCGCAGTTGTTCCTGCGCGACCTTTGCGGCGCGGTGCGCTTGAACCCAGGCTTGGGATTTGGGGCAGGATGGCTTAAGGACTGACAAGATTTGGGCGATTGCGTCGTTGTTCAAAGGGGTTTTCTCTGGGGTTCGCGGGGTGGGAGGCTGGCTGTTGGGTTGGCTCTGGGACTGCGAGGGAGATGGGAGTGGGGTCTGAGAGGTGGTTATCTGTTGGATGGTCAGTCAGTCAGTCACTCGGTCTCTTTCTCTCTCTCTCTCTCTATCTGTGGGTGCTGCGACTAAACCCGCACATCACATAGTTTAGGATAGCTTAACATACCCACTCAACACTAGGCCCCATATCAGCAGGACTACCAGCACCTTCTCCCACGGCCTCACTACCTACTCCTCCTTCGCTCGCAGGAACAAACGGCTCCTTGAGCGCCTGCGCCTTCTGGGCCCAGAACCTTGCCATACCAAGTTGGAATGTCTCATCGTAGGAACGCTCACCCTCACCCTCGCCCTCGCCCTCGCCCTTGGCAGACCTTTTGGACTGCACATACGCTTCGGCACTGGCGTAGGGATTGAGGTTGAGGTTGGTGTAGGCGTTTGCGCCGGAGCTGGAGCTGGAGATAGCGTTGGCTTGGACATGTGAATTGGTACTGGGGCCGGGATTGTAGTTAGTTGGTTTCTTTGGCTTATACCCAGGCGCTACGCCTCCGACTGCGCCGTTTGGTCTGAGGTTTGTGATGGATGACAGGGCGAGGTCTAGGGGAGATGGAGGGGGCGCGCGGCGTTTCATTTCGTATGTGGGTTCAAGATCTGGGATCTCAATTGTGGGATTGGAGGGGAGAATGAAAGGCTATGTGATATTATCAATCCTATTGTTGCCGGTGAGGGTCCAATAGATGTCTGCGTGGTAGAGATGAAATCATGCTTGTGTTGCTTTGTGGTGTTATTGAGGGAGTCTCGGCAGAGCTGTGGGTGTCAACCTGATGCACTGTTCAAGATTAAGAGCTTTTTGATTCTATGTGTAATGGAATGAAGCTGTGCCTCATCATGTGAATAGTAAGAAGGGAAGTGAAGGAAAGCATGGCCTAGTATATGTTTTCATGCCTAGAGATACTAGTGAAAAGACTGGAGAATAAAGAAAGACTTTATTATATCTTGTTCTGTCACATAGTAAGAATTCAGTTCTTAGGCTGTATCCCCATTGTGGTATTGTTCCTCATACAACATTTATCAAAGGGCAATGTGTTCTTATGTATGAGTTTTTCTAGATCTAATCTATATTTGAGGGTGAAACATTTTATTAGACTAATTAACGAGAAAGTTCACAGGAGGACCATGCAAGAAATCAGAGTGATATTATATTGAGTGCTTGATCAAAAAACAAATTGCGATATAGCCCAATGAATTACGCCGGATTTCAACCAACCCCTGAAGCCACAAGTAACAAACAACTAAGGAAATGGAATGTCAAATCAAGCCAAGTAGATCAACCCCAGCGCAACCCCAGCCAGGCTAGCAAGTCCAGGAACAATCAGTTTAGCACCAGGGTTAATCAGCTCATTCGCAGGAGGCTGGGGTCGAGGGGCCTCAGTGCCCTCCTCGCCGTTGTTATTCTCGTTGCCCTCATTCGAGCTAGTTGAGGTAGGCCTGTTATGGGCCGAGGACTTGCTTGCGTGCGCAGAGGAGCTGGGAGATGTCTTTGAGGCCGGAGGCGCGGTTGGGATGAGAGGCGTGCTCGAGGCCGGAGGGGCCGGAGCAGAAGATGGAATGACGGGAGCGCTGGAAGCCGCAGCAGTGGAAGCAGGAGCAGTGGTTTGGCCAGGAGAGCTCGATTGTGCCGGTGCGCTGCCGCTGGGCTCAGCATGGGCACTTGTCTCCTTGGTGGAGATGACAGGCTGAGTGCCGCTAGGCTCCGTAGTGGTGGTCGCCGAAGAAGAAGAGACGGGGATGACAGGCTGAGTGCCGCTAGGCTCCGTAGTGGTGGTAGCCGAAGAAGAAGGGACGGAGATGACAGGCTGAGTGCCGCTAGGCTCCGTAGTGGTGGTAGCTGAAGAAGAAGAGACGGGGACAACTACGGAAGTCGAGGTGTGCTCTTCATGGCAACTGGACTTCTCGCAAACGGTCTTGGTGGTGGTAACCCAGGTGGTCACGCTCGAGGAGACGTAGGTGGTTTCTTGCTTTGCCGGAGCGGAGGTGGTGACCGAGGTGGCAGTGGTCTCCTTCTTCTCTTCTGCAGTAGTGGACACGGGGACGTCGACGGTCGTAGTTGTCTTGACCACCTTTGAAGGTGCAGACGTAGCAGTTGGGACATCGACAGCAGGGGTCTCAGCAACGGCCGTGGTTGCCTCTGAATTGTCAGATGCTCCAGCACTGACAGTGCCAGCCGCGAGGGCGAGTGCGATCAAAGTGTATGACTTGGAGAAGTGCATCTTGCTGATATAAAGTAGAATTTGAAATTGATAATAGAGGACCAACAATCGAAGATGACTAGTTCGACTGATGGGAGCTCGACGAGATTCTTATAGATCCTGGGTTGCCGAAACCGATAGCCCTACTTGTCGCATGTCTGCGTCCGTTTTCCTGCGCTGACGACTCCATGATCCTGATTTCGGGGTAGTTCGTTGACAATAGCGCTTTATCACTGCATTCGGACTGAGCCTGTCACAGCTGTCAAATCCATTGAGACATATTTAGCTCAGAGTACCGTCTCTAGTCACATTCCAGTGTGAGGCAAGGGGGACATCACGTGATAAGCGAATTCAGCCAAGCTGCACTCACGAAATCGAAAACAGCTGTGACGACAAGAGAGAGAGCATATTCCTAGATATCGGTTCGAAAGGCAAAGTCCGCAAGTCAATGGTTGGAATGCTCTTCAACCTGCCGCCCGACTGACAATGCGTTGCGGCTGTCCATAAGCAACCGCAAGCGCATGCACCTGCTACTCACGCTTATAACCACGTCAGTGTTCCGTAAATTTGATTAAGGCGGGCCTGAATGCTGAGCATGAGATGCTTCGCATATCCTTGAAGAGAGGCTCAAGGTTCCTAAGGGAGAGATTGGGCACACGGAAGTCATGTGATATCGATTGTCGCATACCTGGTTTCCTATTTCAGAAAGACTCAACCTCCACCGAACGCATCGATCTCACCTATACTCCTCATCTTCTTTGGCTGCGCTAGATGCTCAAAGTGCACTTAGACTATACTATACTTGAGCACAGATTGAAAATCCGTTATTTTGGGATGGCTGCATTGATGCCATCACGTCTGAACTGAAGCAGACGGTGAGCCCGGCCTCCCCTGTGATCTTGAGCAATGGCAGCCCAGACTCGATAATACGCACGTTCTTTCACATCAGGTCCTCATTAATACGCTTGCCGAACTGGGGCTTCATGTGTGTGTGAGATGTTGCCATCATCTGCGTGAAGTAGACCCCCTTGCTCGCCATGTATGCCGCTGTCTCTTGATCTAGGAAGTTGCCGTTCACTATTCAGATCACTGTGCAAAACCGCGTGTCGCGTATCCCGGTTAGAATACGCAAGTACTGTGAAATATTTGTTGAAAGATGCCAATGTACACAGAATAGCATGGATCTCCTCAGGAAGGAGGAATTGTGCGTGTGCGAGGTTATTTAGCCTGCTCCACACTCCTCCGGCAGCCATTATCTGTATAAAAACTCAGCCATGCAGTAAGACACTCTGTTGCAGAGCCGATTGAGTCCAGGTTTGTGTCCGCCGCAGCATTTTCTCGTGGGATTGTCGTCCTGATGAGCGTCCCGCTGATCTCCGTGTCCGCCTGTTTGCGGCAAGGCATGACCGGCAATATTGAGCCTAGGCACAAGAATAAGCCACACTGATTGATGGCTTGTTTGAGTGCTGCGACTGTGCTACTGTTGGTCTCGGACCGTCGTGAAGCCTCGAGCGAGCATCTCCCGGACAACGTACGTCGTCCGGTAGTACGTTGTCCGGTAGTGGTTCATGGATGCGGGAATTACCTTGTAGGTGTTTTTTTCAGGCCTTGCTCGCCAGTTGTCGCCGCCACGTGCACATGTGCATCGATAAGACCAGGAAATACGTATAATTCTTGCAAATCGACCGTCTGCTCCTCACTGGGATTGAGTCCGACAAGGGCAGTATCGTCGTCGTCGGCGACTATCCGGCTGGTTGATAGCAATATCGATGCCTTTTCGATGATTTGGCCACCGACTGGATCTATAATTTGACGTTGACTAGCTTGTACTTAGTCGGCACTGCAAAAGCCTGGGCTTATCGTAGTTCATAGTAGTTCATAGTACCCGGCGGTGTGATAGTATCCTGTTCCATATTAGGACAGCGCATCCCCCGGTCGTGCCTTCCCTGCAGCTGAGATACATATGAGAGGAAGGCGCAACTAAGGGCTCTGCCAGTCATACCTGCCAGACTGATGTAGTAAACATACGGGTCGTTCCTTCCTATTCTACTTTCTCGGGAACTCGTGGCAAGGGGAAGGAGCGGTCCGTGGCTCGGGGTGGTACCTGCCACTTCGAATCCCACGATGTATGGGGCGCTCCTGCCTAATTGAACTTTAATCACACTTTCCAGCCCTTTTGTAGGTTCCCAATTCACGAGTATGAGGAAGAGCTGCCCATAATCACGATCCCAGAGCTGAGACGTGGACGGTTCAATGTTCTGTTATCGACCGGCGCCTCGTACGGGGAAAATTAGGACAAATATGACTTGAGAACGGTTTCGGAGTGCTGGCCTATGACAGTACGCTGACGAATGCGGATAATTCTCTCCTTACAGAAGAGCAAGAGACACTTACTGAGATTCCAGGAGACTGTGGAGGCGATTAAAGGCGAGCACCCTCGACGGGAGACCTGTCCGATCACCTTGAAAAGAGAAAAGGCACAGAGCTCAAAAACGCAGCCGCAGCTGGCATGAGGATAGAGTATTAATCCGGGAGCAAATGGGAGTCCATAGCAGTAAGCCTGATCGGGATCATACCCCCATATGAGGCAAGGTAATTGACTCGTGACACGATTACTGCCGAGCTGTGCGTACGAGAGATTACATTCGAGTCTTCGGGACGACTCCCAACAGCCCCGTCCTGGCTGATATTCCCTGTGTTGGGCGGCAGCTCAGCCCCATGCCAGACAATCGCGGTCCTTGAAATCATAGCTCGAGCCTTAAAAGACTTAGGAGGATCTCTGTCGGACGTCGTTTGTACTCGGACCATGGCGGTAGATGGGGCAGACCACGAGGCTGTCAGTGGGGTACACGGCTGGCGTACGGCCAGCCAACACCCTCACTGAGGCGGCATTGATAGGTTCGGAGCTCTTCGCTGAGACTGAGATTGAGGGGCAACTAGGACATAGCAAAGGATTTATGAGATAAATCGAGAATGAGGAGGGGAAATTGTGTTTGCTGCTCCGTATTGATGGATGAGGAGTCGGAAGCATAAACACTAAGCCAGTTACGGACTAGCTGGTCCAGAGTCTAACCAGCGCCTCCGACTCCACTGCGTCTGGCCCTCAAGTCCCTCTGTTGATCTTCCTTGTTGTCTTTTCAATCATAGTTATTTCCCTCATGCCAGCAAGACGTGATCTCCTTTCGCCGCGTGACTACGACGATGACGCCGAGTCATTGCACTCTCCGCTATCAGAGCAGGACTCTGATAGCGAGGACGACGATTTCCTGGCCAACACCCGCAGCACTCTCGAGCTCTCGCAGCACGACCGTGCCGTTCTCGACGACGAGGAGGAGACCGAGAAATTACTCACCAGGACCGGCCCAACACACGGCCTACGTCGAATCTTCAGTCCAAATCGGAGTAATGTTCGGATAGGCAAAAAGGAGGAAGCGCGGCGGCAACGCCGGAAAGAACGGAAAGATGCACGGAGAGCGCGCCGGGAGAAACGCCACGGGCATGGCGAGGGTGACGAGATGTATGAGATGGAAGAGGGACACCGGGATGATGAGAGCTCGCTCTTAAGCTCTTCTTCGTCGGAGTTGGATGAACGGGTGAAGGACCAATATGCCGACCTTCAGGATCGCCAGAAAGTTTCCTGGCGAAAGCTGACTCTTGTTTTCTCTGCCATATTCGTCCTCTTCCTTATCCTCCTACTCGGCGCCTACAAGGCCTCGGCTGGCTTCCGCTCGTCACATTCCAAAACCTTGCTCTCAAACGGGACCGCTCTGTTTGCGCCTACAACTATCTTGATCTCGCTCGACGGTTTCCGTGCGGACTTCCTCAATCGCGGCTTGACGCCTACACTGAATTCATTTATCGCCGAAGGAGTGTCACCACAGTACATGCTACCTAGTTTTCCTAGCGTCACCTTTCCGAACCATTTTACACTCGTCACAGGGCTCTACCCTGAGAGCCACGGCATTGTGGGAAACACATTCTGGGACCCGGAACTAGAGGAGCAGTTCTACTATACCCATCCGAGTGTCAGCATGCAACCGAAGTGGTGGAATGCGGAACCTCTCTGGATGACTGCTGAGAACCAGGGTGTGAAGACTGCTATTCATATGTGGCCAGGCTCGGAGGCCCATATCGGAGGCGTGGAGCCGACTTTCCTGGACCAATTTAACGGCTCGGAAGCTCTGGAGCGAAAAACACAACGCATCTTGGAGCTCCTGGATCTACCAGGTCTTGAGCAAGAGGTAGCATCCGGCCCCACCAGACCGCAGTTCATAGCCGCGTATGTCCCTAATGTCGATGCGGACGGCCACAGATACGGCCCAAACAGTACTGAAATTAAAGGCACGATCGCCAAGGCCGACAACATGCTAGCGGACATCTTCGCCGGCCTCAAGGAGCGGAACCTCACGGACGTTGTCAATGTCGTCGTTGTATCCGATCATGGCATGGCCACAACCTCCACCGACCGACTCGTCCAGCTGGACGATCTGATCGACCTTAGCCTAACCAGCCACATCGACGGCTGGCCACTCCGCGGGATTCGCCCGAAGAGGCCTGAGGATTTGCAAACACTCGAAGATCAGCTGCTGCTTGTCGCCGCCAAATATAAAGACGCGATTGAGATATATACACGCGAGAACATGCCGGACCGCTACCATTTCAAGAACAACGACCGCATCGCGCCTCTCTGGGTAATCCCCAAAACTGGCTGGGCTATCGTCGAACGCCCTGAACATGATGTCAAAGCGATGCAGCACAATGGCGACGTCTACCACCCCCGAGGTATCCACGGGTACGATCACGAGAACCCGTTGATGCGAGCGATCTTTGTCGCCCGCGGTCCTGCATTCCCGCATGCGCCGAACAGCCGTGTTGATGTTTTTCGTACGTCCTTATTCCTACCCGCTTCTATATAGATCTTCACTAACAACAGGGATTTCAGAAAACATTAACGTCTATAATATCCTGTGTGATTCGCTAAGAATCACCCCGCATCCGAACAACGGAACCTTGCGTCTCCCATTGAAGCCAAGCGGCCTTCATTCAGATGAAGATGCGCCAGCGCTGGATAATCCATCCGACCCACCAGCTACACAAAGCGTGGACAGCGCCGCCAACTCCGCTGCTAGCCCAACGGCATCAACATCAGTATCAACGACAACCTCAACCGTATCGGATTCGCATACGTCAACAACGTCCCCGTCGCCAGTCGCTAATCCCGAAGGGGACGCCGACGAACCAGACAGCTGGTGGGGCAGCATCTGGGGCAAAGTGGAGGAACTGAAAGACTGGGCGACCGATCTCTTGGGGGTTGGGGAAAAGAAGGTCTCGTCACGTGGCCGTGGTGGCTGAGACATGATACTCTTCTTCCTGGGGTCCTCTACGACCCCACTGCGTCTGTCAGCAATGGCTTCAGATATCGTGGAGGAAGAAGCTGGAGAAAGAGCCTCCTTCCTTCGTCTTGACTCTTGACTTGCTTCGCGCAGCCAGTTATATTTAGCTCCTAATTAATTAGACTACTACTTAGCTTAGATACCCCTGTCATTGTCCTCACTTGTCATGTCTTTATCATTTGAGAATTGGATCCGTCCTGTTGGATTTTTAATTGGATATTGCAGTTCTTCCCCTGAAGCCATGGCGCCACCAGTTCAATGCTTGTTTTCTACCTTAATACGCTATGTCGTACAGCCTAGGCTACCCACTAGACAGTCCTAGGTCCTAGGAAGCTTAGGGCTCACTATTGGAACCTGAATTCTAATCCCTGTTTTCTTTTTTCCTCTTGACAAGAGCATTCTTTTTGTGCTTCTTCTCTTGTCGTGTCTTCTCCACCCTCAATCAAACCTCATACTCGTACATACTTTTCCTCCTCTTCCAGTGGCTTTATTGAGGACTAGTAGTTCTTTCCTGCCGACCTTCCCCCCCATAGGGTTCATCATTAACACCACCATGGCCAAACCCCACCACGCCTCGAATTCTGACATCGGAATGGCAACCGCAACTGCCCTCCTCGAAACTTTTATCCCAGGCTACTCTCTGCTCTCTCGAATCCTGATTACCTACCTCCACATCGACCTGTCGGAATACATCCCCTACCTGCTCGCGTACACTGTTCTCGCCGCTGCGATCCGCTACATCTATGCTCGGCTCCGCATCTTGTTCTGGCAGCACTTTACTTCCACGGCTGAGATCCGGTGTGATGATGAGGTTTATGATTATCTGATGCACTGGCTCTCGCAGCAGGAGTTTATGGGTCGCACAACACGGTTTGTTGCAGGAACACGAGCTCCTGGACTTCAGGGACGGAGCCGCCGTAGTGGTTCTGAGGGGGATGGCGACCTCGGTCTACTCTTGGGTGCAATGGCCAACTTCAGCACATACTGGGAAAAGGCTGCGGCACGAGACAGGATCAAGCCGCTGCACTTCACCCCCTCGGACGGAACGCACTACTTCTGGTTTCGTAATCGCCCGCTCGCATTTACCCGCCATAGGGAGGATAGTAATCAATACATGGGCCACGGTGGCTCGCGCGCTTTGGAGCGTCTCTACATCACCTGCGCTGGCCGCAACCCTGCAATACTCAAGGACCTCCTCCTTGAAGCACAGCACGGTTATGTGGCCAAAGACGCTAATAACACTGTGATCTACCGGTTCCGGTCAGATATGGGCAGCGCACATTGGACTTTGTCTATGTCACGGCCCCCGCGCCCTTTATCGACCGTTATCCTGGACCTAGACCAAAAGGAAAGGCTCATCACGGATATCAAGGAATATCTGCATCCTGCGACGCGACGATGGTATTCGAATCGCGGGATTCCGTATCGACGGGGATATCTCCTGCATGGGCCACCTGGAACAGGGAAGACAAGTCTGTGCTTTGCTGTAGCCGGCCTACTGAATTTGCCACTATATGTGCTGAATTTGAGCTCGAAATCCCTGTCCGAGGATACCCTTTCGTCGCTTTTCCTCAGCTTGCCCGCCAGGTGTATCGTGTTGATTGAGGACGTGGATTGTGCAGGCATGGCAGGTAAACGCAGCAGGGCCGATGACTCCAATGGCGATGATATGGATGGCTCTCCTTCATCTCAATCTCAGTCAGCGACCGGTCTACCTACCCGTAAACGAGGGGCACATAGACCCAACCACCCTTTTCGCTTCAACCAGGGTGCCTCACTTTCCGATGTACTCAACGCAATCGATGGTGTCGCCGCCTGCGAAGGCCGCATCCTCGTCATGACGACCAATCACCCGGGAAAGCTTGACCCAGCACTCACCCGGCCCGGAAGAATCGACATGTCCATTCAATTCGGCTACTCGACAGCAAATGATATACATGAGTTGTTCTTGGCGATCTATTCGGCGCTCGAGGGTGATCTGAGCCCGGCAACTCCGTCCAGGGCCAATCCTCGAGCTGAGAATATCCCGAATACTGACACGAAGGTCCAGGTCAGCGTGAACGTGAACGGGGACAATGTGAATGTAACAAGCAAGGCAGATGCATTTGATCTGGTCATGGATAACCACGCTTCGTATTCGCAGGACCGCGTCCCCGGATGGGCACTTGAATTCGCATCGAAAGTTCCAGCAGGGGAATTCACACCCGCCGAGATCCAGGGATATCTATTGCTGCACAAGACTGATCCTGAAGGGGCGATTGCAGGTGTTGACGAGTGGGTGGCGGCGACGAGAGAGATGAAGGCGGCGGTTGCAACAGGAAGCGATGTGATGAAGGAGAAGGATGCGAGTGAGAGCGAAAAGGAAACAATCAACGGACTGCAGAATGTGAGAGAAGTACACCAGATGCTCGAGAGATTGAAGTTGTTGCAAGGAGGTGGATCGGAGCGATTGGATGTATCTTTTGCTAGTACTAGTAGCGGGGGTGGTTGTCGTTCGGATCTGATTCTCTCTGGGAACAGAGGCACGACTGATGATATGGAGCCGGAGGCAGGCACATGCGCTCAGATTTTGCAAGCATTCCATTCAGGCGCCGGTTTTCAGGACTGCGAAAGACCCAAGAAGGATGGATAGAATATGTGGTTCTTCTTCATTGAACCAAGTTACCAGCATTGCAACCCTTAACAACCAGACAGCGGTACCTGAAAAAAAAGCAGAAAAAAAAAGGCTATCATCAAGAAGCTTAACCCTATGCTCAAACCCTACTATACATCTATACAAACCTAACGTCCCCAGCTCCAATCTCCAACTCCGCCGCATAAGTACACCGCACCTCCTCCCTACAAAACCCATGAAATAGCATCCTCGGTCCCTCCGCACCCCCCGCCGCCCAAACCGTCCCGCCCCCAGGTGAGGTAAGATTAAACTGCCCCGTCCTCACAAGGCTCGCATTCCCCTTATAAAACGGCCCGCTGACGGAGGCCGCCGTCGCAAAGCGCACATCATAGAGCACATCAGTATAACAATGTGTCGAATAAAACAGGTAATACATGCCCCCCACAAACACCAAACTGGGCGCCTCAACGAGCGGGCCATCGCCATCCTCCGTAACCCGGTGAAGGATCTCGACCGCGTCCCCGCGCAGCGTGAACCCGTCCTCTTCCACGGGCTGCAGCATGATCGGCGTGTCGAGGATCGGTGGGTTCCCGTTGTTGCAGTCGCCGCCGTTGCCCACGCTGTTGCCGTCCAGCTTGAAGAGCACGTAGCGCGTGCCGTCGGCTGGGTCGCGGAACCCTGCCGGGTCGATTGAGCCGCCGTCGTCGAGGCGGCAGGAGAGCGGGTCGTCGTTGGGGATGTAGGGGCCTAGCGGTGAGGTCGAGGCGGAGATTGCGACGCCGACGCAGTGGTGTCGCGGGCGTGAGCGTGCTTCGCCGGAGTAGTACATTACATAGCGGCCGTCGTCCTAGCATTTATTTTATTAGTATGATTTGGTTTGATTTGGGTTGCGGTGCTTGTGCGAGTGCAGGCAGGGAGGGATACGTACTCGTCGAATCACGTCAGGGGCCCAGTGGTCTATGGCTGTTTCCCAGGGGGCTAGGGTTGGCAGGGCCTCGATGTCTGTAAGGTTCCATGTGTGGAAGTCTGGAGAGACGGCGACCTGGACGCGTCTATTGTTGCCGTTTGTGCCAAAGGTGTACCATCGGCCGTCAGGGGCTTGGAGGAAGCTTGGGTCTGGGAAGTCGGAGTCGATTGCAAGCCATGGGGTGCCGCCAGATTGTCTTCGTACTACAGGAGCAGGTGAAGCTATTGTAAGAGCGATGCCCAGTGAACAAGAGAGGAGGTTACGTAGCCACATTTTGTATATCAGGAGTTAAAAGAGGCATGGAGGTAGAATGCATGGCTTCTTGGAAATTGGGGCGCATGGGCTTATATCCACCTGGCGGGAATTCGACGCCATCAGGAGCTTATTTTCAGTACGTCAGTCTGCATGGAGACAGCGAACGCATCACGAACATGGTGGAGTCGACTATTGTTTGTTGAGCAATAGTTCGGTCATATGGTCAACTTGCTTTTGCGGGGGATCGTCGCTATCAGCCATGGGCGCGACCAAAAGAGGTCCACATGTTCGTTGACAGCAGAGGAAGGCATTGGCCTGTAATGTACCAGAGAACGAATAGGCCAGTAAATGTCTTTAAAGACGTTCGTTCCATGGTCGAGCCAGACAATCGAGTTAGGGCTGGCATGACGGAAGAAGGATCGCCGGAAGCGGCATGTCGCCAGATTAGATCCCCGATCGAGTTAGCACAAAGGGAGATGAAAGATCCAGTTGGACGAATAAGCAAGTCATATTCTTGTTTAGCTTTCCGGACGCATCGGCTATTAATCGCATCCATGGTGGGGGCCTTTCCTTCGCCGCGATCTGCAATGAACCAACGTCAATCATGATCATCAGCATCAACCTCATCGGTCAGCAGCGGCACACGTCAATGCAATCAAACTTGAAGCCTAGGCTTCTGATCCACTCGCCTGCTTTTGAGAGTATGGGAATACTCCGAAGTAGTCATTCGCCAGTGATTATGCTGCAGTTGCACTCAGGACGCATAACTATAAAATATCGGAGGCCTACAATGTCTCCAGCACTTTTTTGCAATCCAATCGTCTCTTTGGTGAAATAATATTTCGAGCCCAACGGAGTCTTCAATGTTGATTTGGAGCTGACATTGTTCAGGGGCCATAGAATCAAATTTCGAGATTCAAGGCTGCCAATGAGGCGAGTTAACGTGCAGGGACCCGTTATTTATAGATATAGCAAACAGTGCAGGATGCCTTTGGGACACGTCCCGAACTGCGGAGTAGATGAGACTGCGCAAGTCATCACCGGCAGAGGCCCAGCCATTCAATATACAATGCATAAAAACCGAGATTGTTGGGGAAGCCCAAGCCGAGGCTTGCTCGAGTTTTCGGGTAGATTATCGCCTATGAACAATGATTTTATTTGGTGGACCTTTCCTCCTAGAGTGCAGCCTTTCAACCGGCTGTAAATTTGCCCTGCTTGCTTGTATTTGGAGTACCTACTTATTCGTTGGTACAGCCAGCAGGGACATTTCTAAGCACTTTTTTTGACTTGAGAATACGCGTAACTGAACAGTATCATGTTTCCGAAACTGTTCCTGCATCCTTTACTGCCAGTGAGTGTAGACTAGAGCCAATGCTAGTATGCTTTGCCCATGGATGCATAGATTGGCTAGTGCCAGCACTTAACAACTGCCTCAAATATGCTCAAACACGATCTACCATCAGATTCTTCCATGGGATAACCAGGCTCCGTCTACCAAACGGAAAACTTGTATCCGTCTAAGCATACTCGGATGGCATAGCACCACCGAACTCCCTTCTAGCGGCAGCGAGACGACTACTAGCTACCTGGAGCCAGCCAGACCACCCAGCACGGAGGGATACCTCAGCAATGCCTTTCTACCACCTGCTAGGTCACTGGATTTGTCTTCGCCTGACGCTGGTTTTGGCTTCTCACCCAGTTTTGGCGACACAGTCAGCAGCCACTACCCCAGAGACGGTACCTCCACCCAATCTCCGGAGCTCGTAGACTGTTGTAACTAGTTTTAGATATACTCGGTAAATGCGTAGACTGTACTTAGACGACCTGGCTTCTTTTGTTGTACTAGACTAGGGCGCTGTCTTAGAATCATTATAGGGCAGAGAAAACGTTCTTGATTGCGAAGGGTTGTTTGCTGTTTGAGAGTCAATTTCCAACCGTCCGGTTATGGTAGCCGACCTCCTTCCTGATTGAATGTCACCACCTTAAGCCTCAAGATAAAAGTACCTGTCTCTAGCATCAAACTGGCCGTATAGCCCTATACTAATAGTTTGTATATATACTTCATGCCTTATGTATAAGTACAATCATACCAAGCCCTATACATCGTAGTCATGATCATAATATACACCAAACCCGAATCTGGACAGAGCCTCAACGCCTCGAATCATTACCTCGTATGTACTCAGTTCTCCAAAACCCATGTATCAAATGGCACTCCCCTCTTAACCGTCTTCTTTCCCCCCTTTTTGGTATTCTCAAGGACAGGCTCAAACCCGCTCGCCTCGGCATACTTCGTGATCAAATACCTCCAATAACAACTCTCCGCCGCAGGCGTCAAGTACCTCTCCCTGAATGTCCTTACAGAATTGCTTGCAATCTTCTCCGCAACACCCGGGTTGTCAATAAGATGCTCGACTTTCCGCTCTAGATCGCTCCAGTCCCGATCAACCTGTACGTAGTTCGCCTCCGGCCCCGAGGCGATCAGCGCGCCGTGGTGCGCCTCGAGCCATGTGAGTTCGTGGGAGATGACCACGCTCTTGCAGTTAAGCAGGTATTTCCCGCGACCGGAGAAACTGCGGCCCTCGGCGTGCGCGAGGAACATGTAGCGGCAGTATTCTTCCATCGGGAGGACGTTCTCTTGCACAGAGGCGGGGTCGGACCAGTTGATTTCGCGGATAGTCGCCCAGGACTTGCCGCGGGCTGCATTGAGTAATGCGCCGCGGATCTCGCGGTTGGTGGCTACGCTTCCGCGCCAGGCGAGTTGTTTCTTTTTCTCTTTGAATGCTAGCCGCTCGTCAACAGCTGCGATTCGGGCTCGGATCTCCTTGTACGGGCCGATCTGGACTTCGGGCCACGACCAGTAGCCGAAGTCGGGCATGAGCCAGGTGGTCGTGTCGGTAGGTTTCTTGGAGTAGGACCATATCGGGCCCTCGATGCTGCCAGAGCTGGGAGTGAAGAAGTCGTCGGTTGAGAAGACGAATTCAATGTTTGGGAGAGTTCGTCGGTCTGGGTACGCGGATAGTGCGCGGTTTAGCGAGTGCAGCGTTGCTTTGCCGCGAGAGTAGGTGTAGGGCATTGCGCCGTAGGAGATTATATAGAGCTATTACGCAGTAGAGTCAGCATTCCCACACCATCTTTGAACTCCCTTCCACCCAGACATAAGAGAAAAGGAAAGGGAACTAACCTCGCCTTCAACAATTGCCCCCCTCACCAACCCTCGATCCCCAGTGGCATCCTCTCCACTCCTCGAAAGCTCATCGATCTCGTCAAATCTAATCAGCTTCGCACTCTCCACTCTGCTCTGCGAAACGCGATCGAGATCGCCAAACAGCTTCGGAAACGCAGATACGCACTGCGCATGCGATAAGCCATGGTTATCGCCGTCGCGACGGAAGTCGAACTCCCATTCCGACTCTTTGGTTGTATTCGTCGTCGTCGTGGCGTGTTGAGAGTCGCATTGCGTTTTGGAAGTGGAGGAATCGAGGTTGGACTTTAGTATATATCCATTCCCGTCATGGTTCGTGAAGTATGTCGAGCGTCCGAAGACGAGGAATGTGAGGAGGAGGAGGGAGAGAGCGGCGCCTGCGCCGAGGAAGCGGAGCGGGGATGAGGGGATCCCGGTGAGAGGCATGAGAGGAGGTCGTTCTATATGTATGTGCTGTAATTATTATATATATATATATATATATATATATCCTTATTTATGAGCGAGCCAACATATGTACTGCAGAGGCGCAGGCATAAACTCTACCGTCATGTACGTGGGTATGTCGTGAAATGTAGTATAGAATTCGGTGGGTTGGCGACTATGGGGTTGCGCGCCGAGGTGCCATGTCAAGCGGTTGTGGGAATTGTGTCGGCCGTTTTCGAACACTCCGTTAATTCTGAGGGTATCGTGATATATACAATAGCTTGAATACTGGGGACTTGAATGAGGCTGTCGCGGCTTGGTGGTGAGGTTTCCATAGCAACAATCGATAACACTACATATCCAAGCACATACGTCACAGGCCTAGACTCAGATGATACAATAAATACTCTGCAGGTCATTGACAGCCCAAGATTGGGAGGTGATTCAAGTGTAGCTACATTCTCAACTGTTCGTTAAGCGGACTCGTCTAAAAACTCCAACGGGACACGGCCGCCCGCGGACAGTGCCCCGGCCTCGTGTCACCATTCACCAATCTATGTTTCGGGTTCAGGTTCTGGGTATGTACAGGGATTTCAAGTGCTATATAAGTAGGGCAGGGGTATCTCAAAGCCAACAAGAAACTGGGTGTAGGAAAGTGACATCGTAGTAACAAAGGAGTGGCCGCGCCAGACAGATTAGTAATTTTCGCGCATCGCATTATACAAAGCAGGGGAGGGTGGCAGGGTTCTCGCAGAGATCCGGTTATATCACGTCCGTAAGGGTAAATCTTCATCGTCGATTAGGTGTAGATATTAGGTAGGGCGTCTGGTTGGTTGCTATCTCCCGGACCCATTCGTCGCTCGAGGGGCGTTGTTGCTGAAATAGCTGTCGTCGATCTTCAAGATCCATTCAACTTTCTGGGCTTCTGTTCGTGCTGCGAAGAGGAACGTGTTTTGCGGTCCATACACGGCGAATACATTCGGTTTGCCCCTTGTGGACGCATTATCACCACCTGGTCCTTCCAAAAGTCGCGCAAAGTCGGGAGCGTGGTCCACTCGGGCGTTGCGCAGGTTGATAGCATTGATTTCGTCGCCATCCGGCACGGAATAGACATGCAGATACGGCAGGCGAAGCTCCACAAACCGCCGCACCCAGTGGGTATAAGTGTCGTCCGGCGCTAACAAGTACCCAGACTTGGACGACGAAGGATTCTTTGGAAGTGTTTGGACGGTAGCATAGAAACGCGGCTTGAGGGACAGCTGCTGCTCAGAACGACCATTAGTCTCATCTGATGGTGACTTGCCACGAGAAGCAAATGCTGCGCCACTCGCTGGAGGCTCAGTGTTGCCGCGGATAAGAATCGCATCGATGGGATCAACCCTAGAGGTCCACAGCTTGACGTATTTCTGGAGCAGTTTGGTCTTGCGGTCAGGCTCCTGGCCGCGATATGGAGTCGATCTTCCACTTCGCGGAGGTGACGCAATTGTCAGACTATGAGCACCAAGTGCTCCTTTTGCCGCGTTCAATTCGGCCATGCGTCTGCGTCGTTTGCGAGAAGCTACATAGTCACGCACAAGCGATACTTTCCGTGGAGACCATTTGGTGAGAAGTTCTTCACCCTTGACATAGTCATTCTGAGTGTTCATACGCCAGAGATCGGCTGCACGTTTGGCGGACACAGGACGCACTGCAACAGAGTACATACGAACGGTGGAATGCACAATGCGCGTCGTGCTAAAGAAGTTCTTGAACATCGACTGCGGACGTACATATGTCCGCCCTTGAACCTGAAGCGTCAGGTCCATCTCGAACGAAACCGGGTCTTGTAAGCGAGCAGAGTGCAGGTCCCATCGAACGGTTACCTGCACGCGGTATTTATCTGCAGTCACCCGGTCCAAAAGGAGGGATCCATGCAAACTCGAATCCCATTGGCCTACGAGAGTGACGTTTGAAGTTCCGTCGGCATTGTCTTTGACCATGGGTTCCTGTACGAACTTGACCGGCACGTCAGGGGTCTGGAGATCTTGGTCAGGTATTTTACCCCAAGGATCTAGCAGCCTCACGCTGCCTACGCGGACATTGGCAAGATCATCCCAGGGTAGAGTTCCCGTAGAACTATAAGTGAGATTCACAGAGATCCGACGCTGAAGTCCTTGGTGCAGCTGATATGTGCCTGCATCGAGTGCGTTGTTCTGTACAACTTCGACGGGCAGATAATCTCCAGTCTCCGCCAACTCAAGTACTTGCACACGAGCGAACACATCATGTCGCTCTTCTGAGAAATATTCAGTTTCCGCAATACGCGCTGTCTTCTGGTCTTGCGGCCCATCCGCCGAGTCCTGCATGTCATCCCAGCTCAGAAGCTTATCAAGATGCATCTGGGTTACACGGGCATAGACACAGATCTTCAGCGCTGCAGTTCGCGGGCTCGAGAGGGGCAGACTCATGCTGTGGACGCTTTCAAAACGAACCGGCGTCTCATCAAACCCGTTGATCATCTGCGTGGTTGTAGCTCCACCTTCTTCGGAGATACCTGGAACGAAGAGCTGGGCGTGTACATCGGTACCCTCCCATTCAGCAAACCCAACCATATCGCGCATCACAACGTTGAATTTGAGCGTAGATGAGGGTGCCTGGGCGGACGACGGCTCCAAGGACAGTCGAATAATGCCAACAACATTCTGTGTATACGGCGAGAGAATCTCTACCGAGAAATCTTGGACACGGGTCTCAAACACAGCCGTCAGAGGAATATCCGCGTCGCCTACTAGCGAGTACTGAGGCGAGCATGGCTCGGAGAAGGGGTTTTCGAGCTTAAAGTGTTGGATGTAATCAGGTCGGTCAATATACTGATGCAGTTGGCGCATGGCCTGCACACGGCGCTGAAGTTTTTCAACCGACCAAAGGTGGATCACGCGCTGCTTGAAGTCAATGACTCGGACAGCGACGCAAGGCTTCTTGGCGTCATCAAGAATGATGTCTTCATCGCCAGAGATGCCGTTAAGAACAAGATCGTAAGATGAAGCCATATTATGCCCGTGGTCGACGATCGCAAACTGAAAGACAACGTTTTTGTCCATTATATGGCTCATTACCTGAGCCTCCTTTACCAGCGAGGCATGCTGTAGGACCTTCTCCGCCATGCGAACGTAATTTTGCTGGGACCAGTGTCGAAAAACAGTGCGCGCGATCTCCAATTCCTTGGGGTCCAATTTTGGATAACCATTCTCGTATATCCTCGGAATCGGCTGTCCTAATTCCTTCATATGAGATTCAAACGTCTCTTTCTGCTTTCGAAGTTGCTCTTCGTACTCGTCGCGGGCCGCACGGAGAGCTTCCTCCATACGAGCCCTCTCAGATTGTAGGTCGTCAATGCCTTGGGTTGGAGAAGCTTCTGCGTCCCTAAGTTGGTCCTGGTACTGCTCCTTTTGTCGGTCCAGCTGTCGTTGCATATCCTTTCGTACCGACTGTAGCGTCGAGAAGCCATTCTGGCTGTCATCTTCACCGTGACGAGGAGTCCCCGGCATAGTAATAGCTGTATCCAAGGAAAAGTTGTCGATAGTGCCATTTGACATGTACTTGTCCCGAACTGGATAAGAACTGAGAGAATCCGAGTCTTCCTCGTTCTCCGTCAAGCCTCGGCGGGTTGCTCTCACTTTCTGCACATCCTCAAACAGGGCATCAAGCTCATCGTCAGGCATATGATTAATATGGTCTGGTCCTAGCACTGCGCTCACGGCTTCACGGCGGGCAAGGAACCAGTCCGATTCTCTTCCACGCTGCGATGGCATCGGTGAGTCAGCCCTACTGGAATCCCAGTCTAGATCTGAGCCAGCCTTGCTCAAATTCCTCTCATGAGCCTTATTCGGAGCGGGCGAGCCGAGCTGGCTTGCTGTGACAGAATGGCGAAGTAGACTCTGTTCTACTCGCTCAGCCCGTGCCTCTTGGGGATGATTGAATCGGAAAATATGAAAGTCACCCAAGATTATGCGGAAACCACTTTTGAGTCGCTTTGGTTTGTCAATGCGTAGGCCATTTACCATAACCGCAGCGCCTTCACTGGGAAGGACCGTAACAACATTGTCGACATGCTCGAATTTACAGTGGTCGGCCAGAATCTTGGAGCCATTCAACCTGATTTCCACATGGCTGCCCTGATCCATATTACCAACTTGCGTAATTCCCGGTTTGATGTTGTACACTAGACACTCAGCAAGGAGTGGGTCATCACTCAGGTTGACCAAATGTGGCATTTTTTTGGGCGTGCTCAGACCAACAAATCCCTTTTCGATGCTGATTCCGAGTTCTTCCAAAGCGGCTTCACGCTCCTTGTGGATCTCCTCCGTTCTGACCAATTTCTCTTCCCAGGTCTGGTTCAGATCCTTGTAGAGTTTCTCGCTTTGATTCAGCTGCTCGACAATCTCTGCTTTACTCACTTTCGTGACGGTACCATCCGCCTGCTGAATCGAGACCATCTGCTTCTCCAGAGGAGTATCTGGGGGGTATTGTTCCTCTGCCATCGGTCCACTTCCTCCTGCGCCGCCTGCCCCGGCACCACCACCAAGCTTTGATCGGAGCTGTGCCAGCTCTTCCTTGAGTTCTCTGATCATCCGCGCGTTGGGGTCCTCGTTGACCACCGCGTGGTTCTTGATTCGCTTCGCGGAATCGGCATAGCGTAGTGTACTCAGAGTCTCGTCAAAGTTGATATCCGCAGGTGAGATGGCAGCAATCATTGCCGTCATAGAGTTACCTCCGAGAGAGTCTTTCAGCAACCACGTCAGAACTGAGTCACGGTACGGCACCATGGAAGCATTCTTCTTCTTTCCAGAGGCCAAATCCGCCAGAGCCGCAATAACACGTCCGAGGGTGGAAAGCGATCTGTTAATTTCAGCTCCTTCCTTCAGTCTCGCACCAGTCGCACCAGTCGAGTTTGCTCGCTCGGAACCCGCAAGATCGACTAAACTAATCCGTGATACCTTTTCCGTATCCATGGACGTCTCCGCATCGTGTCGTTTCTGTGTGAGCATCAACGTAAAGACGGCGTGGGATCGACTGGACGTTTCATTCATGTTCGTGGCTGCGACCGTTCGAGCTTTATTACCCTCATCCATCAGGTTCTCAATCTCGTCGAACGAGCGGACCACAAGCTTGGCAAGGTCCTCAACGTAGGGGCCTGTAGATGGGTGTTCACGGACTTTGAGGTTTCCTTTATTTGAGGGGTTGAGCAAATCGCGAACCCGCTCATTGTAGATTTCAAGATATGAGACTTCTACCGTGCAGCCCAGGTTCTTGTCCTGTTGTATTGATTTGATGCGCTCAAACATGTTTTGACAGATCCGCGGAATCACACCGTATTCCTTGCCATATCCCATCATCGAATACGACTTCCCGGAACCAGTCTGACCGTAGGCGAAGATACAGTTGTTATAGCCCTGAAAGGCATTGTCCAAGAGCGGCACACCCAAATCCAAAAAGAGGTTGTCCTGGCTCGCATAGTTGGGGGCGTTCTTATCGAAGGACCAGTACGACCGGTCAAAAGCGAAAGATTTCGGTCCTTCCACCGCACCCTTACCACCGCGGCCTTTTGATTTCTCCTCGGATCCTGGCGGTGGTGTGAGGACCGTCTGGCTGTCTTTCATCTGCACGATACATTTTGCACCTCGATCGAGCTCTAGAGTCCACGTAGTCCATGCGTTAGACAAGTCTCGCGGTAAGTCATAGCGGGGATGGATAGTCGAATTGGTAATATCTCACCTCGACTATTAAACGGCCGTACTCTCACCACCACCTTAATGTTTCCACCTCCTCCTGGCGCCATTTTGCCCTATACCCCATGCACCTGGGGTTCGTGGTCCACTTCAGCCGGAGCGTTGAGACTCGACGTTCAGGGGATGGAACGGCTCAAGGGGAAACACAAGTCGCGAACGCCGTAGCGAGCGCCGCCTTCGGTGTATCGCAAGGCTAACTATCCCAGATCTCCCTTCACCAGTTTGATGTTATAATATATTGTTCTTCGGTAAACAGTCGTGCAGGAACCGGCGATTGGTCTCGAGAGCCAACAAAGACGTCATGTACTCCGTATATGCACCGGTTCGTTTGTTGACGGGGGGGTGATGGCGCGTCCGAGGGATTTCAATTTCGTTTCGCGATAAGAGATCGGTTTTTGCGAAACTCGGCGTAGTTTGTTTGCGCGCACAGGGGCGGTTCTAGAGGCTGTTTGCAGGAATCCGAACGGCAAGGATAAATAGGAGAATTGACCGCTCGAGAACCACTCAGCGGACCCTCCTTCCCCAGAGGCACCAGAAAAGCCACATGAGATATCGCGGGAGTCCGGCGGGCGATTACATAAGCCGCGCTGGCAGCTTCCACATGCTTCATGTTCAAGGAGCCTCAATTTAGCAGCTCTGCTTCTTGGTGCCTGGGCTCTTTTTGCTTTTAGAAAGCAGCTGTTTGCATTCAGGCTCAAAAGCCTGGTCTCAAGATTTGCATTGTCTTCCTCAACCATCAGCCATCAACAACAACGGTTGACGAGATTAAAAGGCAAAAGAGCAAATGCGACTTCAATATGACTAGGTTGGTTCTGATATTTTATTACATTAAGATATCCAAGATGCCTTGCATCTAATTCCTTTACTTTCACTTCTGGTAGACTGGATTTGTGGTGATGACCACTTCCCAAAGAGAACACAGTACCCTCGCTAGCATCGTATAAGCATTTTACACGCAAGGAAAGAGGGTAAATCAGGCCTAATTCCTCCAGGTATCTATCTACCTTGCTTCTAGAACAAGGTGCACAGTGTAGCCCATGAGGTCTAACGGGTAAGTATCTGGGTATCAGGCGGGTGATTCCAAGAAACAACCTCTGGAGCTCCTTGGGTGTGCTTGCAGTCCAAGATGTGTTTCCATTGCACAAGACAATGTAACCTTCAGGTCTCTTTGAGATTCGCTATCGATTCTTACCGAGCGGGAGGCGACTCTATGGATATATCATTCGAGGTTGTACCGTCAGCCTCGCAAAGGCGTCCTTTCTGAAGCCGGGTTTGTATGCAGAAGCCTCCCAACGATAGCCTGAGCGAAATCGACGGTATGTTTTGGTGACCGTGTACAGCTGCAATCATGCAAGTCGCTCGTCCTCGCGTTGAAGACTTTCGAAACCAGTCTGTCGCGTCATTCTGTCACTTCAAAGATGTCTTGTGCCGTGTTATCATTCCTGGTCTTCAAGTGTTCTATCGCTCATACGTGAGAAATGACAACTTGACACTGATAACCCACCTAGACTACTCCTCCGTCCGAGTAGGAGCCGACGCCTGTCCAAGACTACCGGCCTCCAAGTACGCGGTCGGCTGGCATTGACGCTGGTGACACCCGTTGTCGTTGAGACTGAGAAAAAGCATGCCCTGTTATGTCCTTGGATCGCTCTGTGTTGGGGCTCTCTGGTTATGACGAATGGCCTACCCCAAGTCGATTCACAGCGCGGTCCGCTTAGCCGAGCCAGGGGAAGAAGCGAGAACACTGAAAGGCTGATCTGCTCTGTTTAGGATACTTGATGCATCGTGAGTCAGCTGTACTCTTCCCCTCACTCCCTGGAAGTGTGTAAGTCGGAGAGAACGCGGACACGGTATCCAAGAGCGGCATCCGGTGCAGAATAGGAGAGAGGATAACGAGGTGCTTTGCCTGACTGGATCATGAGGTCAGAGAACATTCCTCGAGAGACGAGCGTCTTGACGATACGATCGGACAACGTCGGTGGATATGGCGATGGTGGGTGAAGGCAGCCTGTCCCTGCGCTGCAACCCTCCACCGAGCAAGACTGTCGAGGATGGAGGGCAGACCGGAGTACCCCCAGAACGAACCTTCGTCTCCCCTCCCACGGGGCCGATTTTACTCATCAAACCCCTCTTGGTGTCATTCTTGTTTCGGCGGCAGGCTCGGTGGAAGACGAAAAAGTGCAGTGCCAGGACGAAGACCGGCTGAAGGTTTCCAACGCACGCCATGAGGCCTCGACGCCAACAAACTAGGAATAAATGTTTGTCAGCTACATCACTACGGACAGAGTCGAACAAACAACATCTCTAAGCGAAACTCTCTGCGTCAAAGACAAGACAAGGCGGTCCATGGCAAGGCGAGCCTAGGCACGGCAAGGCGAGTCTGCAAACAGGCAGGCAGGAATCGACACACCCAGTATCAATTCCGTCTTCATGCACCCCCTCCTTTCTCCCTCCTCCTCGTCCTCCTCCCCAGTTTCTAGCAGACCTCGGAGTGAAAAGCACAGAACAACCCACCATCCTGACTTTGACAAAGCTCAGACCCTCAAACCCTCCGTCTTCTACACGCAATACACACTTGAGTCCTTTCCCAAAACCCAAAGCAATCTGCATAACCCACAAACCCCCATACAGTAAAAGCTGAATAAACCCAGAACCCACCCAGGCGGCGTCGTACTAACCGCGTCTCAGCCTGTGAGAGACGAACAAGTCACCGACGCGGCCCCAAGACTGAAAGAAAAAAGCGCAGGCAGGGCAATAATTCGCCTCATTATAGATTGAAGACTTGGACAACTCAGAGGGCACGTCCAGTCCACGGCAGTAGCTGGTTCTGGTCTGGGGTGTACGGAGTACGGGCACGCTGGGCGTTGGTCAGTTGGAAACAGGATTTCAGAATTGATGCCCAATCGGCTGATGCTGAGAGGGTCTAGCTCAGGGTTCAACCCTCGACAGTTGGCAGTACACAAACACAACTGTTTCTATTTCTACAGTATTTGGATAGATGTCTAAGTTCTAAGGTGAATGGTTATTATGAGTTTGGTATAGACATGCATATCATATTTTTCGATATCAAACTCTACTCGCGACGCAAGGTTGGGTGCCGCTTCGGCAGATCACCGAACCCTTCTTACCTCCAGTGTCCACAGTTACTAGAGCACAGTGCGCTATGTGCACTCCACAGGCTTTCACGGCAAAGGACAAGCCAGGCAGGCGAAGATCGAGGCTCATCGCGTCCACTTCCTTAAAAGAGAGAAAGCACGAACTTCGAAGATAAGATGCATCCAGTGCGATTGCAGTAATAGCACACGTGCATTTGTGAGGTCTCAAGACGTCATTCCTATCTCTATCTGCATCGCCTCGTAGTCTAGTTTCAGTGCAGGCGAGGAATGTGATTGATCTATCTACGGAAACGGAGTCACATCACTCAGGTCCTCAGCGTCAGCGATGGTACGTCCGTAACGAAATGGTGCGGAGCCTGAGATGACGGGCGATGAGTTAGGGGCCGTCCTTCCAAGCCTTCAGATTCCGGAGTATGGACGAGATGAGTCTAGAGGGAGCTTGTAAGGAGCCGGATCAACATCGCATTACCCCGAAAGGCGCTGTTCATCAATATGCAGGAGCGTCCTCCGGCCCTATAGCCAACTTCAGGTGCGTGATAAACTGTTCGGCAAGGCCGTTAGACTTTGTAAGAGCGTGATAGTGGCAAAATGTTAGATGATGAGCACCATGAGAGGCAGACGCTGCCTTGAGTGAGCAAGAGGCCAATGGAGCAGTTATACTGCAAGCTCCACACCCCGCGCTGCCCCGTCGCAGCCCGTGAAGCTACATGGCGGGTCCGATTGGGTATCCCTGACAAATGAGGAGATCCTGCGCATACTTGAATAGGAGTGGTTGTCGCGCCGCCTGGGCCTTTGTCATGATGCCCTTCTATTGCGGTATCGCCAAACGAGGTGTGTGCGTTGTCCCTGAGGGATCATCCTGTCTGAAAAGGTCGCGAGGACAATATGACGATGCTTGTCATGCCGCCTGTTCAGTCTATCGCTATCGCTCCTGAGTTTGGTATCAGTCCAGACACGGCCTAGGCCTAAGCCACGTCAATCATCACGGGTGTAGCTGTTGTCGAATGACGATGCAGATGCCGATACCAAGCATGACAGCTGCTGCGTGGCCCGCGCTCTGCGATGCATTTTGTGCTTCCCCATTGACCAAATATGACTGTCAGCCCTCCCTTTTGTGTTTCATCTGGCCATTTTGGCACTCGAGCGATTGGTCATTATCTCAATCTGCGCTTCTCGGCTGTCAAATATGCATAGAAGCCGAAAGAAGGTCAACCCTTCCACATCATGTGGGCTTCATGGGCTGATAGGACGTCCACGAGAGCTCGTGTTTGGCGCGCTGAGGATATAGTGGCTTGGTCGTTATCCAGGGGTAGCTGTGTATTATGTCGGTATCAGCAGGCGGTTAGCATAGTTTCCAGACGTCCAGCCATCAACACACACGAAACTGCTTTGCGCGGTGCACGGTTGTTGAATTGAATCGGAGCTGAATGCCTCATGATATCTATCAATAGTTGTCAGCTCAACCAGTGTGAAGCCCTGTCTCGAGTAGTGAGCGAGCGAAGAAGTAGAGGAGTTTCAGGTCTACTGTCTGTACGACTCCAGCCCCAGAGACTCGCGCAGGAAAGCTGTCACTTGCCATAAGCACATCAAAGGCCCCGTGGTGCACATTCATCAAGTCTATCCCAGTCCCAAGGTTATCCCTTGAGGATTGCTGTAAAATAGGTTTTCTAGCATGACAACAGGATGATACGGTTCATCTTTACAAAAGGATAGCGGTCGACATCCCGCATGGAGTTCGAGTATGCCGTACCTTGAAGAAAGACTGACAATGTCAAGGGCGCCTTGGCAGGTGGTCAGACCAGAATATGCTCGGAGATGGAAACCGGGGCTCGCCAGTAAGAATTGACGATTCATGGCACCTCATCAGATAGGCTTCGAGTCGGAGATCCTCGCCGTGCGTATCTTCAAGGTTCTTTGATCAACCGCCCCCATTTGGTATTCGACTCGTTCCCACTTCTCGGACGATAAAATCGATGACATCCACTCGAACAAAGGAAAAAACGCACGGGCGAAAAGAGATGCTTCAAGTTCAGGATCCGCGTTACCATCTCGTTCCACCGGGAGACAACAAGAAAAAGAAACCATAGAACAACTAAGCAGGAAGAAGTATTCCGCCGTCTACCTCCGTACTAACTTGAGAAAAAGAAATCAAAAAAAGCGGCCGAATCCAACGAGTTCGAGAAGCGGTGTGGAGACGGTGATTCAGCTTGACGTCAGATGCCCGTCCGAGCTTTACGATACACAAAGATACAGTTTTTCCAAAACATGGATCAGCTCAATCTTGAAGTCAACACTCGCACTGGGAATTCCCGTCAATGTTTTGGCTTTCCAGATAAAGTACTGTGCAATATGAGCTCGGCATTCAAGGATGTCATATCCTCATCTTGCGAACAAATCAAAAGCCCAGCGGTCAAGATCCCACACGTGGCGTCGGACAGATCGGCGAAATCCAACTTGCTCCCAAATCCCAACGTGCGAGATGATCAAGCATCCAAGCTCCCAGGAATTTTACTGGTTACCCACAGCTCCAAGCACGCACCGGAGGCGTCTGGGGAGAATAAGATACCTCCCGAGCCCTACTTATCCCAGGCGCGAGAAAGACATGCGACGCGAAAAATTCAACCAGGGCCTTTCGTCAGGCGACGGCTTCGCCGAAGAACCAGATTCGGAATTCAAAGGATGTCTGCGTGGCCGGGCTTCAAATTGGTAGTCGCCGAAGATTGCACACCGCAAGGATCATTCATCTCGATTTCAAACCTCAACAAGCTTGAACAACAGGCACCTGAATGTTGGTCCTTAGCCCTGGTGTGGTAACGCAGGCCCTCTCCCCCTTTTCTGATCTGCTTTTTAAGTCTCCTACCGCGGACAGAGTTCCGTTGCTCGACTCGTCAAGCTGATAAAGCACGAATTAATTATGATGAACAGAGCGCAGAGGAAAGACATCTTGTCGGCTCATTACTTCTGACAACTGGCTGCCGGATTCTCCCAGGCTGCAACCTGGAGCGTCTTCCCCAACAGGGAATATAACCGAGGCGCGCGGCGCGCTGGGGTGACTTTACCGCGAGACGGCTCCGCCCTTGTAAGGTTCAATACAGAGCCTGGATGCCCGTGGTACGAACCTCATCGCAACCTTGGGCCGCTTGTCAGCCTTGGGCAATCGTGCTCGGTGGCTCACCTTGCATGATAGCGGACAGTCATACTCAGCACGGTTAGATAGGATCCAAATATCACGGTCTCGAGTTACACAGCGCGACAAGGAGCCGGACGATAAAAAAACAAAGGGCCAGTCACAAAATCTGCTGGCGGAAAAGAACCGTGATTGGTACAGGCAGGCGAGCCGCCGGGAGCACACCAATAGAGGTGGCTGGTCAAGGTTACTTTTCCCCAAGTTACTGGTCGATGATTCCGACGGCGCTTGGAGAGCGTCACACTTTTCTTTCGGAACTGTCGGATTTTATGCAGATGAATGGCAGAAGGAAAATAGGAACAGGGAAAAGAAGAAATAAGCAGCAGTTTCTTTTTGCTCCGTATAAATCTGACAGCCTCGATTTCTCAACGGCATTCTCGAGGCTTGTGCTGACTGAAATGTCCATTGTGTGGTGTTTTGTACGGAGTACTAAGTACTAGGAGAGACTGCATAGCATAAGCCATACCTTACAGTACCGTAATTAAAGCGCCCCCATCTCATGTGACAGCACTAGTAATACCGCGAGAATTCATGCACCTCATTAAGCTCCAAAAGGTCAACGTTTAATAATGCCATCAACAGAGTAAACAGATGAGATTCTCTCGAGGCTCAATCTCCCGGAGGCTGAGTCCCAAGACTCTTTGAAAGCCCGCAACACCCCCCCAAGCCGAGCGAAGAGCGGTCTCATCACATCCATTGGCGCCAAGTGGGGCAGACCCTGGGGACATTACAGGACAGGACGGCGCTGTTCATTTCCAAGCCAAAAGGTGATTCACTGCCGCCTCGCCCACTAACTCAGAAACGAGCTCCGGTACAAATGCCCCATCGCCCGCCCCTTCTCGTCGCTGCGGCTTTCTCTCTCTGCTTCCTCTCGTTGGTCATCCAGCCTCCAGTCCTTGCGTTCCTCCAGTCATCGACTCTGTCCTCCTGCCCGCACACAGCCCATTGGCTTTGCGGTCCTTTTCTTTTTTTCCTACTCGCTCCTTGCTGGCCAACCCTTAAGACCTCAGATATTCCTTCGTCCAACCGCGTTGTTGCTTGCCTTCCCACCCCATCTGCTGTCCCTCTTCGTGATTGATCACTTGGGCCAACCTTGGATATTTTCCCACGGTTTGCGGTCGAATCACCATCTCCAGGTACGTCAAATATACCCCCTTACGGAGCACTCGCTGCTCGTCCCTCGTGTAATTTTGTTGTACCTCAATATCGCACACCTTAATTTTCCTGTGCCCAATCCCGTTGCATCACCTCTCCCCTCGAAAGCCCAACCCAGCAAATCCCATCACTTTCCCCCGTTTCTCCTGTGTCTGCATTCCCCAGGTGCTCCGGTGCATTCTCTCGTTGGCTTCCAAACCGTCGGTTATCAACCTTCCACAAATCACATTACTTTGGCTTCATCCTTGAACCTTCCTCCCTCCACATCACCACCGGTTGTCTCTCGTTACTCGCGCCTGGCTGGTCCGCGCCCCATCCGTGGTCAACCCAGCGCGACTGACATCAGCGGCAGCCCGCAGTCGCGCAAAGGGCATTGCTTTGGTTGGCAGTTTTCGCGCGCTCAGGAGCATTGGCTTTCTGCGACCAAAGGAAGTGCCCAATTTACCGCGCTTTCCATCGCTTCCCATCTTCTTGTTGGCGCGACGGAGAGTAATCGCCCTGTCGAGGTACCCATCCTTCCCAGAGTTTCTGAAACAGGGTCGGTGCTTGCTTGGCTGCTCACCAGCACCACCACCACGGCCAGCGACTGTTATTCCATCATCCTGTTACCCCCCCCCTCTTCCCACTTCGACAGCATTGCAATCCAAAGCTGCATCTCCTTCAGAGACATTGCCAGACGAGGCTTTCGTGTATATTGCAATATCCTTTCCCACTTCTGAGCTTTTGCATGCTTTTTTTTTGTATTACTATTCTCTGTTTACATTTTCTGTCGCGTCCCGCTGCGCTCTCTGGCCCAATCACCACGCGTCAACTTCTTCATACTCAACTTGACCTGCTTCTAACATATCTTGCGCAGTGAGCGTGCAATTGTTGCAATTTGCTGCTGTGGCCATTGCAGAGGCTATTTTGATTCTGGGCTTCCCCGCGCAGTCCAGGCAAATCGACGAATTACCCTGCTCGGGTAGTGCGTCGCATTGTGACGAGGTATGTCATCGGCTGCATCATGAATCCCGCTTGCCAACGCATACATCCCTCAGCCCTGGGGAGACTAAGCTGTGACAATCTTGGTCTTTTCCCTTCCCCCCGCCCCCTTCGCGCTCTTTTTCCATGACAGCGCACAAATCAGGTGCCAAAAATAATTATTGTAGCAAAAGACAGAGCTGATGATCCCTTACAGTGCTCTTGTTGTGCAAGCCTCTCTTGAGCGCATCCTCTGACATCAGTCCCCACGGAGCCGTCTAGCCTGCAGACTCTCCGTCAGGATCAACACTACGCCTCAGAGACACGCGCTGTTTGCACCGCCTCGGGTCTTTGTTACCTGCCGCGTCTCCGCCTCATACGGATATCGCCTGGCAGCCTAACTGATCCAGACGCTGAACAAGGTAGCCTGCCACCTGTCGTCTCAGATAAACTGTGTAGCTCCCACACACACATCCCCCGCTCTTTGCCTGTTTCTTCCGTGGCAACGATAAGCAGTAGTGCATGTTTCTCAAGCGATCACGCTTTGTCTGACAACGCATCGAGTACGAGCCTAGTCGAGGGCATCCTGGCTAGCTGCATCCGAGCCCAACCACGTTACACTTTCGAGGTGGATGTAAAAAAAAGACGGGCCCTCCAGCAGATCTTGTTGAAGTCATTCTGTGAAACAAGCATCCTTTCGAACAGATCTTATTGACGCTGCAAGTTGAAAAACTCAGCGCACTGGCAAAACAGCACCAAAGGTAAGCGCCCAAATCAAGCGCTTTCAAGCGTTCTCCATACAACCCCACCACCAACCGATCCAGTGACCGCACGCTCCTGCGCTCCAAGTCCACGAGCTAACGAAAGTCTGCAGTCCTTGCACACCCCATCTACAAATCAAAAGTTACAAGCGGCGCCTGCTCTGTAGCTGCCCCTCAACGTGACATTTATCTCCAAGCACACACCGTCTTATATCCTATCATACCTTCTTGATTCTCTGTCTCTCTATCTGACTGGGACACCTATCTGCCAATCATCCATCCTCACCGCGTCCTCTGGTTTTGGTTGGCTGGTTCCTGACATCATTACCCATCACTAATCAAAACAATACTAACTAGGAAGCGTGTCGGTGACTCCGCCGCGACTTCTTGACAATGGAGTACCCTCCACAGTATCAACAGCCTCATGGCCAACATCCACACCCTTCATCCCATATGGGCGGCCCATATCAGCCTGCACCACAAAATCCAGGGTCGGCCGTGGGGTCGATGACTTCTCCAACAAATCCCCAAGCACACATGCAACAAGGACATCCCACGCATCAACCTTCTCCCGTCGTCCCTTCGCAATCACATTACCAGCAGCCTCAAAGCACACCGGGCCCTGTACACCAGCAGATGAATTTCCCTCAAGGCTACGGCGTCCCAACTCCTATTCCACCAGGTCAATACGGCATTTCCCCCACTCAAGCTGCTGCCATGGCAACCGCAGCCGCGTCCGGGCAATTCTATCCTATACATTCAGATTCGATGGCTGGCCAAATGCAGCCCGGTCCTCGTGGCTCACCACGCATGGCCGGCGTGCCGGTAAAGACTGACAGGAATCCCCGATCACCTCCTCAAATGCCCGGTCAAATACCCCCAATGAGCTCGCAGGTACAGCTACCGCAAGCGCCACGTCGTCAAAGTATGGCGGGCCATATCGGGAGTCCGCACGTGCAGAACGCCCAACCTGTCTTGAATCATGTCGGTCGGCCATCAGTGCCCCCTTCAATGCCACCTCCTCCGCATCCTGTCCAACAGAGCCAATCGGGAGAAAGCCTGGTGCCTGGTGGCGCCGAAGAGTCCCCATTATACGTGAATGCCAAACAATTCCATCGAATTTTGAAACGTCGTGTTGCCCGGCAAAAACTAGAGGAGCAGCTGCGACTCACCTCAAAGGGCCGCAAGCCATACCTTCATGAGTCGCGCCACAATCATGCAATGCGCCGTCCGCGTGGCCCTGGTGGCCGATTCCTGACGGCAGATGAGGTGGCAGCCATGGAGAAAAAAGGAGCTGGTGGTGCCGGGCAGGATAATGCAGACTCGTCAAAGTCGGTGGGTGACATCTCTCCCGGTCAGAAACGCAAGGCGAGCGGCGGGAATGACGATTCCCTCAGCTCAGCTAAGAAAGCAAAAACCAGTACGCTCAAGGCCAATAATAACGCGGACGAGAGCGATCCCTCTGGATCCGAACCTGATGAGGACGGTTGACGTCCTATACGCCGATTCGAATTTGTTTCGCTGGAGGATGATTATCGCCTGGTCTATTCTCTTCAATGTCCGTAGCGAGCACTGCATGCGCATCGTTCGTCGGGCACTGTTTTTTACGTCTCTTTTTTATTATTCCCAGCTATGTCTGTTTGTAAATTGTTATGCTGATACGAAGTCCGATATCATCCTCTCAGTGGTTTTCAGCTTGTCAGGATTGCATGTATGATGTGGTTATGTTTGTGCTTTTCTCGTTTTCCTTTGTGGCATGGTGGATGAGCTTGATTTCCTCGACGGGTGATAGCCGATACCCCCTATCAGTTCTGTGTACCGACCCCAATAACCTTTACAGACCCAAAAATGCAGATATGACGCCGACCTACGGTTATAGTTGTCCTCGAGCACGTATTCTCGATTCTCCTGCTGAGCTCCACTTCGTATCCTCGTTATCAACTTCTTGCTTCTTTGGCCATTTGCTTGATTTCTCTCGCGTGTCGTGTTTCAATGGGTTGGATGGGATATAGAAAGGGTTCCCTTGCGGGCAAACGGGTTTGGAGGCTTATTCAGATACTATGAAAGACTCTTGGTACGATACAAGTGTCTGTTTGCGTGTTTACGGTGTTTTATGCTAGTATGGATCGTTTGATGGTGGATTTTTCCATATACCCATATACCCATATATATATATAACTTTTACGGGCCCCAAATCGGCTTTCTTCCTGCTACATTCGTCGGCTTGGTGCTGCCCAGGGCCTTTATTTCCATTGACGGGCTTTTTGGCGGTTCCTCTAAATGTTTTCTTCTAAAGTGCTTACGTATATACAAGGGCCTAGTGGGAGTTGGCTTCTTAAAGGAATCTAGGTGATGTATATATATATATAGTCGCATGGATGGCGTTTCTTTGTTTCTCAGGGGCAGTGCCGGCTCATTTGCTTCGATTGAGCGGGCTCATTAGCATCGAGTATGCTATCAATGAGGCATTGGAGCTTAAACAATCTGCATAACATCAACGTTTAACCTTTTCCCCAGTTACCGGCATTCTGGAGTCGAGAGTCGCCAGCAAGTTGAGGCTTTCAGTTATGTAATCGACTGGGGTGATCTCTTGGCTAACTCAGTTCGGGACTAGCGGCATCTCGTCCAGCTCCAGCCTCTTTGGAACTTTCTCCTCTCCGTCTCCTCTTCGACCTCCCCTTCGTCCTCAACACCCTCTGGAACATCACCGGTAGACGCTGTCTCACCTCCATCTGGCCCTGTCAGGTCGGTCGTCTTCAGGGATTGCTTCACTACCGTCGCGCTCTATTCTCAAGGCTTCTTGTAGGTCGCCTGCCTTTGTCTTATTCCTATCGCGTTGCCCCAAATCACAACCACTTACCCGCCCTTGTCTCTCTTGTTCCCTCATTCATTCTCTCAGCCGAACCCTCCCTAGCGCATTTATCAATCTTCATTATCCCATCAATTTCAATATCTCACAATCGCTCTTGTTTTCCCACCCGTCCCTCTTTCGCCTCTTTGGAGTCGTCAGTGCGTCGTCGCGCTATCGTTGGCCCGCTCGGCTCTCGGATCTTTGTCACTCTCTGTTTTTAGACTCTCTCCTACTTTCTCGACTCTTCTGAGCGCCGTATCCTTAAACCTATCTCTTTGTTGTTCCTGCCATGGGCGTCTTCAAATACTCTTCCACCGCTCTGCGGCCGTCACACTTCCTATTTTCCCTCATATCTCGCTCCATTCACTCCTCGTCAGCGGTCAGATGACCATGGTCGACCAAGCGACCCTTTGAAGAACAATATCTAATGTGATGGATTCGATTTCTAGCTTACATTTGCACCTCGCGAACACCTTCACTTCACTTCGCTCCACTCGTGTCACTCACCGCCAACTCTGTATGAAATTTGGCTGAAGATATCGGTTCCTACCATTGACTGCGACCGGCATTCCGCAGACTACGTTTCATCGCGACGATGGATTCGTACGATTCTTACGGATCCCCCGGAAGGAGCCGCGAGGGAGGGGATTCGTATATGTCTAGAGCATCTATGGACTCATACAGACGCAGGTCGCCTGGTGAGCTGCCTTTGCATCATAGTTATAGGCTTGACTAACATGCTTCTCACCAGTATCCCAAGATCGGCGGCGAGGACGCGGACGCTCTCGCTCCCCAGTTATGATCGACCGATATGAACCCTCGGACCGCAGACCTTCACGAGATGATTATTACGCCGCGTCGCGCGAACACACTGCCCGAGAACGCGAAGACCGCCGCCGCCAACCTTCCCCAACCGCCGCAAACATCGATCGCTATGTGCCCGGGCAGGAAGGGGGAAAGCGACCACTTCCTACCAACCCTCTACCGAATCCCCTGAACCTTGACTTTCAAGTTGGCTTCAACTGGTTTGCTGAATGGTGGCGCGCTGAACAATCAGTAAAGGAGGAGAAGGAACGCGCGAAGCACGGCGGACGCCGTCCTTCCGATCGTGTCAAGGGCGAACGCGAGGCGCGCGAAGATCGTGATCGGGAGAGGGCCCAGATACAAGCAGCCTACGATACCTACAAGGTGGATCTCCAGGTCAAAATGGCGAGGACATTTGTGCAGCAGCACAAGAATGAGGAATGGTTCAAGGAGCGGTATGTTTCAGAGGTGCGGGATCCTCTCCGCCGGGCGGTCATGGACTTCCGAGTAAGTGCTTACCAGCAATGGGAGCATAATATCGAGGAAGGTCTCTTTGACGAATTTACTCTGGAGGGGATCTATAAGAGCGAAAGCGATGGCGCGGGAGGCGTGATTGAGAAAGAGGAAGGCGAGACGACCGCTGTTGGGGAGACACTCGGTGTCCTGGATCTGCTTCCGGCTCGAGGCGGTGATCTACGCGACGATGCTTTGTCTCAACCTGCTTTGCTTATCAAGACGCTAGCACCCAACGTGAGCCGTCACAGCATTGAGGAATTCTGCAAAGAGCATCTCGGTGAACAAGACGGAGGTTTCAGATGGCTCAGTTTGAGCGATCCGAATCCGTCGAAGAAATACCATCGGATGGGATGGATAATGCTACACCCCGCATCCGATGTCACTGTCGTTGAACGAGGCGACGGAAGAGAAGAAGAGGGTGAAGAGGTGGACCACGATAATCTTGCCAATGGATCGCATACCATTAGTGCTGCACAAAAGGCTCTTGAAGCAGTGAACGACAAAACGATTCATGGACCGGAGCAAGGGGACTTTGTTTGCCACGTGGGCGTCCATGCCCCACCGTCCCAACTACGGAAGAAGGCCCTCTGGGATCTGTTTTCTTCTCCCGAACGCATTGAGCGTGATTTAGAGCTCGCTAGAAGGCTTGTTTCAAAGCTTGACTCCGATCTGGGGCACGGTGCGGATGGCTTTGCCAAGGTTGAAGACCGGGTAGAAGAGCTTCGCGGGAAGGGCTGGCTGCAGACTCCAGTTACTGGACCTGTGAATGTCAAGAGGAGGAAGGCGGATTTTGATACAGATGATATCGATGAAGGTGAAGCGGAAGAGGGTGAGGAATTAGAGGAAGGTTGGGCGGAAGATGAGACCGACGATGAAGAGCTCCTGGCGAAAAAGAAGAAACTTGACTTGATGGTGGAATATCTTCGACGAGTCTACAACTTTTGCTTTTTCTGTGTTTTCGAGTGCGACTCGGTTCATGAGCTGACTCGGAAGTGCCCAGGTGGGCATCTTCGTCGCCCGCGAGCTGGCCTTACCACTCAGGCAAAGGCCGTGGCCAAAGCTAGCGCTCTAGGACAGCCTTTCCCTGTTAAAAAGAAGGACCCTAGCGAAGAAGGCGAGGAGCATGCCTCTCCTCCGACGGAGAAGCGGTCTCAGAGATTTGCCTCTAAGTCAGAACAGCAGCTTCAGCGTGCATTCAACTGGGTCAAGACCTTTGAAGACAAACTCCTTCAGCTTCTTGAGCCGGAAAATGTGGATATTGTGAAGCTTGGTGGGAAGGCTGTCGACGAGGCCCTGGAGGAGGAACTGGCGAAATACCTGAAGCAAGAGGATGAATCCAAGTTCCGATGCAAGGTGCCTGAATGTACGAAACTGTTCAAGGCAGAACACTTTTGGCGCAAGCACGTAGAGAAACGCCATACTGAGTGGTACGAGCGGATCAAGAATGATGTAAGTTGGCGTCGACCCGGATGCTCTATGATACTCTCCTTTCCCACGCTAATCGTTTCCCAACAGCTCTCCTTGGTGAACGCTTATGTTCTCGACCCCGCCCGAATCGCTCCATCGCGGTCCGACGCCAACAGCAATGGCCACTTCCCACTCAGCTCTGGACAAAATCAGACTGGTACTCCTCGCGGATTCAGCCTGGCAGCAATGCCTTCCTACTTTGGTAACAATCCCAACATCCCACCTGGCTTCCAGGGTCCCCCAGGAGCTGGATTGCCATTTATGGGCCTTGGTAATCAGCCATGGGCTAGCAATGGCATGACGGGAGATCAGTCTGGCTTGCATCAGCCGGGCGTCATGCGCCGTGGTGGTGGCCGCTTCAACAACCGCACTGGGCCTTATGACCGACGTGGAAATCGGCACGGAGGTCAGGGCGTCGGTCGCCTTAGCCCATCTCGTGGCATGCTCAACATGCACGGAGCTGGTGGCCGCCTTCCAGCTGCCACGGGTGCCCCTTATATCCCTGCTGGTCATCCTGCTGCCGCCGCTTTCGCCGGAGCCGGCGGCTTCCCCGACGCCATGGGCTCTGGCACCGGCCAGGCCATGGGACCGCGCGAAGCTGTTCAGGGCCGCAGCCTAAAGAGCTACGAGGATCTCGATGCCGTTGGTGGAGCTGGAAGCGGCGAGCTGAACTACTGATTGTCGCTTCTCGCAAACTTCCATGGTCTTTTTCAACCGGGCTCTGTTTACTCTTGACCGCACTAAACATCTTGCATTCGGGGCCAGCATTCCTTCCTCGTTTTCAGATTTCTTTTTTGGTTTGACTTCCGTTTTACTGTAACTTTCTCCTTCCTCGTCTCAATGGCCATGATACAAAGCGAAGCAGTTCCTCGTCTTGCTGTAACCATACTTTGTTTTTTTGTTTGTTTTATTTCTCTCCGCGTTTTCCAACCAAGGTATGTTTCTTTTACTCGTCGGTTCTCTTCCTTTTTCAAAATGTCGTTTCTATCCCATCTGGACATTGCACCTACTACCTGAATTGAATGTACCATAGTTTCCAATCTCTGGTAGGAACTAAGTAACTGACGGCTTTTGCAAATCTGGGTTCAGTGGAGTGTTTACTGGTTTACTATCCTTGTCACGGCGCTTTGATAGGTTCACGGTTCTTTCCTGCAGCGTAGTTTTCAAACACAATCATCGCTGTTTTTTCTTTCCAGGTGAGGCCAGTGCTCTAAAGGGGCGTATATCCCGGGCTTAGGTGCATACGCCTCGTATGGCGACTGGGTGTTTTTTTCTCCGAGGTGTACTCCCAAGACGTATCAAAGAGTGGGTAGTTACGGGGTATACTAGCAGGAAGGACGAGTTCAATATCAAGCAAGTACCCCTGGCTCTTTGAGGGCACTGTCCATCATCTTTATAGATTTTTATCGAATGAGTTCAACAGCTTCATTCATTAAAGAAAGCGAAAGATGACAATCCCCCCACCACATAAAATCAGTGGTTAATCTGGGATCCATATTATTGATTAGTAGCATGCTTCGGCAGAGATGGCGCTAGAGTGGTTCGCTGGACTGACTGACTACCTTGGCCTAGAGTACTATTAGTATAATTTTATGGGACGATGCAGGATACCGGATGGAGTCTTAAAGGCCAAGCATTAAGGATCTCGATCTCGACCGTTATTCATCCGATCCAGCTTAGCCTCTAGCCCACTTCTCAACGGCTATCCTGATTGCTGGCTGGATTTCACTCTTCTCTCTCTCTCTCTCTCTCTCTCTCTTTCTTTCTACCTGCTTATCTATCGCTCATTCAATTGCCTTCAGTATCAGTTATAATCCTGCACTTGAAGTATTCTAGTAAAAGTACTCCAAGGAAAAGAAAAGGGAAGAAAATGCCCACCGATTTCCTCCCCACAACCACAATTCCCACCAGGATAAATACGACAGCGGTAGACAAAGAAAAGGACAAGCCGTCCAAACCCCGCCCCATTACCTCGTGTGCCGCTTGTCGTGTTCGCAAGGTCAAGGTAATCTCTCTCTCTCTCTCTCTCTCTCTCTCTCTCTTTTTTTTTAGCCCCCCCGATTCACACCCACTCGCTATTACATATACTAGAGTACAACTTGAACCAGCCACATTCCACCGCTGTTAAATACTAGCCAATTAACTTGGACCATGCGCAGTGCGACCGCCTAACCCCTTGCACCGCCTGCACAACCCGCAGACCGCCTACGGAATGTACGTACTCGACGACAAGCGAAGAGCGCGAGGCGATTGCGGCGGCGGATTTGATTGCCGAGCTGCGGGCGACGAGGAATAAACTGCAGGGTCAGTTGGGGAAGTCGAATCCGACCTCGAGTCTGGGGTCTGCACCTAATTTTCGAAGTGTAGGAGAGTACCGAAGGGATGGAGAAGGGGACGACGCGGCAGCGTTGGAGGCTGTGTATGCGGTTTTGAGGGGGAGCTCGTGGGAGGTTGCGAAGGAGGTTGTGGGGAAGATTAGGGGAGGTGAGGAAGTGAGGGGGGTTCTTGGGGAAATGGCGAACGCTGTTGAGAGGTAGGCAGGTCAATTGGCTTTGGAGCTGTGGGTTATGGGTTTGATGTCCTGTAATGATGAATTTGCATTTGTGTCTGCTCGTTTGGGGAATAATGCGACAAAAGGTATTCTGGGTAAATGAAATATAACGAGTGATGAAGACAAGAAAGAGAAAAAAGAACGTAGAGAAAAAAAAAACGTGTTGGCTCGCGGAGCTTTATATATACACTTTCCTGGGATATTAGAAACACATAGAAGAAGTAAACGATCAAGAACAGATAGAAGGAGGAAAGAGAAAAAGAAGGAACCAGGTCATGAATACATCTCATCAGCAGGCTGCGAGAAGCCTCCGTCAATCTTCGATCCACTCACACTGCTAAAGCAGTCCATGAGCTCAAAGTCTTCCAGCACCGCTCCGAATCCGTAGCAGCGCACTTTATTCTCCAGGGTGTCCATGATCAACTTCACATCGTCCCGTGTCAGCCGGGGATACATTTCATGATTCTTTAACGCTTGGAGCGCCATTATCGGCGTGACCTGTCCGTCTGTCACAAGTTGTCGACTGAGGTTGAGCAATGTGGACAAGTTGGCGTGCGGCAGATCGTAGGTTTTGTGTGGATACACCTGTTCGTTGGTTGTGTTGGCAATATAGCTTGGTGGCGGACACGTCGCCATCAATGCGTGCCCGGAGAACGGCATGTCTTCGTCTTCGGATTCAGTGACTGATCTTCGGCAAAGGTAGTCTGTATGCTCTCGACATGGGGATTCAAGTCTGTTCATATTAGAAAAGATCATCAGATGCGGCGTGGCGGAACATACGTTAATATAAAGTCGATCTGAAGTTGGGGTTCGCTTTCAAAAATTCCTCCGTTGGGCACAGGCGGTCGGCGATCAATAACGGCTAGGGCATCGCATGGCATGGCGTGCATTGCCTGATGATTTGAGCCAATGTCTGGTGCAGAGGAGAAGTCCATTTTATCTACTCCGTTAACCTTTGGACTCATTCCTGACGATGAAACTGTTGTTGGCGGCGTGCTGTAGGTATGGGGGTTTGACGAGGCGATGCCGACAGTTTGTGACCCAATGCTTCCTCCTGCAACTGGGCTGGATGTGAACATTGGCATCGGACGCTCAGCCTTGCGACGTTCCAACTCGCCCTCGAAATTGACGTTGTGAGCCGCAAGAATTTCCTTTAGCATGTTGTTCTCCTCGGTTAAAGAACCGACCATTTCTCGGTGTTGGTGAACAGCAAGGTTGGCGGCTGAGATCTCTTGCGTGTAGGCCTCTCGTAATCGGGCTACTTCGGTCTCCAGATCCTTGATATACTTCTCCTTTCGCTCACGGTGAGTCCTAGAAGAAAGGATGAGTGTTGGCCCAGATGGAGACGCTGGTGACACTACCTTTGTGCCTGCCGGTTGAGTTCCTGTCGTCTTGTGAGAGCGGGTTTGCTATCAGGTTTGGGTCCTCTCCGTTTTGGTGGTTGTCCATCTAGTCATCGTCAACACTACCCATAGTGCGGGGTATAGTTTGAGACAGACCTCGGGTGGTCTTCTTCTGTGTTGCTCCACTAAAGAATTTGTTGAAAAAGTCTCCTCCTATCGAGCCCCTCATGTTGGGCGAAGCTTGAGCTGTTGTAGTGTTAGCAACGCAAACGAGCAGAGGCAAAGTAGAACAGATGAGCTCTAGACATGCAAGGGGTGCCCCTCAATGCCGTTGGTGGAAAGTTACAGCGCAGAGGTTGCCTCCCGACAAAGCCCGTAAAGCAGATGCCGGCAACGCAGAAACCGTCTACTCGTAACTATTCTGAGCCTACTTCGCTTGGGCAAAGCAACGCGAAAGTGTCGTGATATGGCTAGTGGTGTCCACGCTTACCAGGTGAGTTACCCTGCTGCATACCCTGCCGATGCAATGCATCCAAATCCAAGGGCACAGGCCCACTGCTGACCGAAGTCATGATTTCAATGTTGTAGATGGCACAATAACGAAGAAATGCTGAATGCGACCGGCGGTCGGCGGGCGACGGCGACGAGAGGAGACGACCCGGAGGCACGCAATGGGTTGAGGATAGGGCAGATGTTTGAAGCGAAAACTTGATGACGATGCGATTCTCTACTTCCAAAAAATGGTTGTCAGCCTCAAATTAGAAGGACATGAAACAAGTGGATTCCTTTTCGTCCAAGCGTCGGACCGTTGGCTTTGCTTGATATACGCACCCGCAGACCCGGAACACGCGGTTTTACCTCTAACACGAACGGACGTCGAAGAACACAAAAAAGAAAAAGCCCCTCCAATTGCAAGTGCAGTGATAGATCGCAAACGACGGGTCGTGGGAGGGCGTCGGATCTGTTAGCGCAAGAGGGGTTTAAGGAGTTTGGTGGCCAGGTGGACTCGCAAGTCAAAGATAATCGCTGACCCGAAGAGAGGCTAAGATTCGGCTGGGAGACAAGCCCGCGTTATAACGATCACAGAGTCAGCCAAGCGGGTCCAGAGTCAACTGCCTGATTCCAGTTTTTGAATCCCGATGCGCAACAGTTCACTGGGTTATTGGGTTCCTGCGTCGTTCTTCAGGACCCAGTCGGCCGGTCTTCGATACAATGATCTCGATGAAATGGCTTAGCTAACACCGGCTCTGACGAATACGGAGTAGGTCCAAGTGAACCATCGATTGAAGGAGAGGCTTGGATGGAAAGGTTGGACCCTCCCGCCGCTCACTAGTCCGTAGCGTGAGGGGAACGAGGCAAGAGAAAAAAAAAAAAGGAACAGAAGCAAAAAAAAGGTACTTGGAGGAGCAACAAAGTATATCTATGACGGGAAAATGAGGCAGGACTCCCAGCGACAAAATTGACAGACGATCAACTGCGAATTACTTCTCCTGGACCTTTAAGCTAGATCACCCCATGGGATTCCGCCTCGGTCCAACAAAATAGCGAAATTAAAGCGACAGGGTCTCTGCCGCGTACTCCGTACCTTTCCATATCCTGTGCCCCAGTAGGAGAGCAAGAAAAAGCAAGAATGCACCCTCCCGTGTGGAGGGTGATCATAGACTGGTCTCGCGATGACCTTGACCTATCTGACTTCAAATCTTCATGAGCAGAAACAGACCAAGGAAACGGATCACGAACTCCGAAGCCAAGCCTTCCTGAATACATTCTGGATGAGAGGAATGCCCTCCCACGGGGTATCCCCAAGCGATGGATAGGCGGCATTGGGCTTGCATCCGTTAGAGCCCTGGAGGCTATTCTATGCCTCATTTGCCCGATTAGGGGTGGATGACGATGGCTCACGGCTGTGAGAGCTCCACCACTGGCCTCGTCCCCCGAACGGCGAAAACGGCGGCCATTCTAGGAAAGCCTAAGCCAAAGGTTGGTCAATCTACCTATGAATTAACATCTTAGACGGAGGAATTTGCACCCTTGTGTAACAGAAGTGCCCACAGATCTTTCTCGTCCTCAACAATAGAGATCACATTCAAAGTCTCAGACTGGTCACCATGGGGCCCGCAGGGCGCCGTCAGTTCTTGGACTTCTCCAGAGTGGATAAGACTCCTCTCGTCGTCGTATCCACACAAGGATCCTGGACATGGAGATGACGCTAGATGACTAGAAGCTAATGCATCCGAACATCCAAAGTCTCTTTCCCCATTGTAGTTCTCAACGGTCGAGGGCCGCCCGGCTATCAACAGGCAATGCACACGCAGATGCATTCCTCCCGGCATTGCAATTCTGACCGTTCTTAAACTCCCTGTGGAGCGAGAAAAGGTTAAAAAAAAGGTATGTAGGGAGAACGCCATTATGCGTTGATAATTTTGTACCAGCCATATATTACTGAGATAGGAGGTTCCCGGCCATCGAAAAACACCTATCGCGGAAGCAAGTCCAAAAGAAGACTCGCTAAACTCGCCATATTGCCCTGTTTCGCATCACCCTGGCCACATGTCCTAGCGCTGTCCGTCACAGCCAAGGAACGTACTCCGTAAAAGTGGTTGTACTCTTCAGGCAGACTTTCCCTAGCTTTCGTCCTCCTGTCCCACTCTGCCATGAAGAATTCCATCTTCTTCTCAAGGCAATAGTGTGTGACAGTTTATTGATCACTGATCATTGATCATTGATGAGCAGGCGTGCTCCTTCACGGGGTCTTCCGAAGTTCCGCACGTAGTCCCAGCCACTGATTCATGTTCCACGAGCTAGACGCCAATAATAATAAAACATGGGAGATGAAGGCGTGAGCGGAGTGGAGAGTGTTCGGGTGATCGTCGCCATTGCAAGGAAAAGAATTCCAAATCAATTCCAAGGCAGATCGCGAACGAACTACTCCCAAGTAAGCATAAACTCAACATGAGATGAGCTAACAATGAATCCCATTATTGCGCCGGGAGGAGCCGAGCACATGCATTCAATGCTCGACAGTCGACTTCATAGTACTTTCAATCTTAACCTGAGATCCTGAATCGTGATGGCTTGCAATCCCTGAAGCGTGGGTCGAGACTTTGAGGGTTGAGTTGATCGAAACTTGACTTTTGTTGGCCTGGTACTATTGCTGGCGATCCTAGGCCTAAGGCATGGAGTTCCCCTATTGGGAAGTCACGCCCCCACCAGCTTCTTCTGTTCCTGGATCCAGACACCTCTTCAGCCTTCCGAGTCCCGAGTCCCGACCCTCTCCCTCATCATGATCACCGAATTAAGATGAATAAAGTCGGCGCATGGACAAATCAGAAATCCTCGTCCACATCTCAGCGCCCAGTGGCGCCGGCGATGATGCCCGCTATCGTGCGCAGGTCGAGGCTATCTTGAACTTCCAGTTTCATTCACGTGAGCACATCACACCGAGAGCAGCCGAGACACAACCCCGTCTTGCTTCTCTGCCTCCTCCTTTAAGAATATCACCACTACCGAATGCGAATGGGTCCATTAGCTCGCCACCCCGCGTTTCCCTCTCGGGCGAAAAACGACCTGCTTCCCAGAAGGACTCGCTCGGTAGCCCCGTTAGCGTGATCCCAGACTCCCAACCACAGCAACCGGATTCTATCGCTGAGAGTGTGCGTTTGACGCCTTCTATCTCTTCCAAAAGATTACGAGTGGGATCTCCGTCGTTCATCGATCAACCACAGCATGACGCGGGTTGGCGTCCGGGCCCATCGGTGAACCCTGACCCGGCAACTACTGCCAGCACCATTATCAGCACACAATCGACCACCAATGTCACAGTTCAAGACGAGCAAGAAAAACAGAAGCGGTCTCAGGGATCTATCTCGAAGCCAGAACAACGTCAATGGCTCGATCTTCCCTCTCTTCCCTTAGAGATCAAACCACCTCCTCCCCCAGTTTCCTCATCCCCGTTCACAACCCACATCACCCCAACCCTTGAGATGTTAACTAAACGTCTCAAATCACCCCGAACTTACAATCCCATAGAGCAGAAGAGAGATCTCGACAATCTCGAGCGAGGATACTGGTGTCTCCGCATCAGTCTCGTCTCCCGTGAGGGGGGAGAACGTGCGGCTACTATTTCCGATCCCAGTTCCTGGGACACATCCGTCTTCACCAAATTCTGGACTTTCCTGTCCGACTTCGTCGCCAAGGAGGGCCGTGCCGGATGGGGTGTATGGTGTATCGCCGAAGAGGAGAATGCCACCCCTCGAAATACTGAGCGGCAAGATACGCACAATTTAGAAGAAGCCTCACGGCTTTCTTTGCTGCATTCACGGACAACTCCCAGCAACGCTCAACAGCTCACCCTAAAAGTCTACGCTTGGGGCGAGATCGCGTGCCATATATACCTCCTCCTCTTTCTCGCTAGCGAGCGACGGGTCCGCAAAATGGGCGCCCAATGGCGCGATTCCCGTGACGAGGTCGTTATTCAGATGCCGTAAATGCATCTACGTCCGTCCAGGAGCTGATCAAGCTCCGACCTATATACTTTCAATGTAAAACCTTGCGCTCAAGCATCTATCAGCTCCTAGATTAGTGAGATACTGAAGCTGCCATGGCCGCTCTTTGCATAATTGGACCTACGCTGAATTATCGCCCAATTTCGGGGCGAGAAATTGGCGTCAAGACTGGGTTGTCTTACCGGCTGGGTTTGTAGAAATTATGGGCCTACAACGTAATCATCACACAAGAACGAAAGGGTATGAGCCTACTAGTGTGGGTAGATGAATCTGACCTACCACTAATGAGCAAGCTCCTCTTGGAGTAGGCTATGTTGTTGAGCGATCCGATACACAGGGAGGGGTAAGGTAATCTATGCAAAACCTGGGAGAGAGGTCGAGGTTGATAGTGAGCAGTCAAGATGTCACTGTGATGGTTCAACTCTAGTTTGATAATAAGACGGACAGTTTTTTTATATTAACTCTGTACTCATTCACATTCGTGATATTTCATTCTTCGTTTAAGTATGGCCCCCAATGAGACTCCTAATCAAAGAAGCATGTCCAAACCGTCTATCCAATTCGGTTCTCCAAGTATATACCCAGCATATACTTAATTTATCCCGCCACAGCAAAATTCCAACATCCAGGTATTCGGATCTTATACTTACTCGAGCTTCCCTTCAAGGAAACGAGCAGCATCACCAGTGTTCATGATATAGGTAAAGTGCGCAGCCGTGACAACGAGTGTGCCGTCGCAAACCAGGTCGCCAGCCGCGCAGTAGATCTTGATCTTGTCCTTGGGGAAGTCGGGGATCTGCCCGTTGTCCTGCTTGTTGCGGGTATCGCCGAAGAGAACCACGCCCTTGATCTTGTCCTTGATTTCGTCGGAGAGGTCTTTGATTGAGCCGTGCATGACGGCTGTGCCTTGGCTGTAGAGTTTGGGTGTATGCGGTTAGCAGCTGAGCTGAAGGGGGCCAGGTGGGAGAGAGTGAGGAAGGGGGCAGTGGGGAGGGTTACCTGTAACCACCAGCCACGATCTGGGTATCAGGGCACTTGGAGGCAGCCAGCTCGAAGAGTTCCTTTGCCTCGTTGATTGCCGCAGAGGAGGTTCCCTGGGGCAGAGCGTTCTCGGCTAGGCCCGCGGTGTACTTGGGCCCGACACCCTGGCAGGCGACGCCGTTGTTGAGAGCGGATTTGAGGTTGTTGCAGACGGCGGGACCGGTAGAGCCCCCGAGGAGACCTTGCTCGGTAGAGGCACGGGCGAAGATGAAAGTGACAGGCTGGCAGTCACCATCGCGAAGTTCATTGCCACCGGAGCCCAAGACTTATTGTTGTATTAACACAAGTAGGGTACGTGAATGGAATGGTTACTTACGCTGGCGCTCCTCAAGAGCGACGGGGCTAGCGAGAGAAAGGCCCGCAAGCGCAGCGAGGGAAAGAAGCTTGAAGTGCATGGTGGAGGTCCAAGTTAAAGAGTGACCAGTAGAGACTGAACGAGGCAAGGTGGCGGCAGAGGCTATGAGGAACTCGAGTCTAACTTGCTTGCTGAACGAATTTTCTGTTCGATGCTTGCATCCTTTATATACCCCATCTTGCTGTACTTTGTTTCATCGATGCCTGTATCATGCCTCAGAGGACCAAAAGCCGAAGCAGGACCTCCAACCCTAGTGGGCCCCATTTCTTGGAAGTTCGGATATTGACCTAAAATTCTCTTCACGCCCACAGGGCTATAGTCAAAACAAGGGGAGTAGTTCGTCCGAGCGATTTAGATGGCCAATCTAGTCGCGGTGATGGGATTCTCGAAACACCTCCGAAGTGATTGATAATGCCGGACCTCGGTATAGCATCCGAGTTCACAACTGCCGTGTGCCTTGAGCAAAGTATATAAGGATGATCGTTTCCAAAAGCTGTTTTGGCATGCCCTCGTGGTCGTGGGGATGTTTGAAAGTGAAACGCCTTTGTTGCTGAAAGCGTATGCTTGGAGAAGGAACCTTGGGACGGTCTCAAGGCTAAAGCAACGGTTAAACTTGGCATGAGCCGATCTTTACCAAGAAGGTCCTGCCTGGTGGTTTCGAACAGTTCCCGGCACTTCAAGGATGTTGCTTTGGAGCCCCATGCGTTCTCCAAAAAATTGGCCGGATCGGACAGGGCACCAAACAAGACTGATACGCCGATGACGGGGAATCGACCGGGGGAAGGGGGGTTTCAAAGCACGAAGTCAAGGCTTGATTTTCGGTTGGAGAGAAAACTCGTGCTTTGCGTGCTAAGCGCTCCAGCCTCCCGCATGCTGGTTGATTACCGTGAGAAGGCCAAGATCGAGGCATCAGATCCGAAATCAGATCTCACATCGTGCGGCCGATTCTGTCGCAGAATGACGGCTGTTTGATATTGTCTCTCAGTTCTTGGACCCTTGACTTCAGCGTATGGCAAATGGTGCCTCGATCCACTCGGCACCGATGTTTGTCCTCGAAACGCCGGTTATCCTGGAAGCTCGAATAATGAAAACTTGAGACCTCCATCTGACTAACTGTTCTCGATCTTCTTGTGGGATTATTAGCTACATGCGCTTGCTGGCTGCTCCGGGAAGGGTAACGAGTTGAAGTCCCCGTTCGCGAAGAGGAGTCTAAGGGAGGACCTTGTTCGCCAAGCAAGGCCTATTCCTATCAGGTACCGAGGCAATCTAGATGTTCAGGACTCAATATTTGGATAAAAATGGACCTATTGGGACGGAGTCAGAAAATTGGTAGCGGGAACGTTGTTGGTTTGTAATGGCTCTGTATGCTTTTGTAGCCTCTTCTCCGACCGTTTCAGACTGCTGGGCCCCGAAGCGAATATATTTCTTGATGCATGTGTAGCAACGAGATGATCCTGAGGCTCAGAAGATTGCAGAGATGTGAGCACCGCAACTTGCACCTTCTCGTTGTAACACGGAACCTATCTTGTAGCATCTTCCACGTGAACGTTATGTAAGATCGAGAGGTCGTATATGTTCGCCTAGAAATTCTCACCTGTCTGTTGACGCTTGACGCCGATGTCGGTTCGAGGTTGTTAGGCAGGTAGATGATGAGCTGTGGACCAAAGTTGCCGAACAGTGTGCGGGCACGTCGGGATGGGGGAAGAGTTTATTTACAAAGCAGCGGAAGAAAGTGACCCAATATCGTCATTGAATTCGTGAGTCTAGAACTTTTAAATATGCACAAGTAGGGAAATGATATCATCTGCAATTAGAATGCGTTCATTATTCATGCTTCCTCCTCATCCTCAGCCTTCTCCTCCGGCTCTTCCTCAGCGACTTCATCCTCCTCCTCAAAGGTGTTGGCGGGAACAGTGTACAGACGGAGAACGGGGCGGTTGGGGTCCTTGACCAGGATGTACTTGGTGACCTTGTCCTCATCCTCGTCCGCATCCAGAGCCCGGATACGGTCAACGATCGTGCGGACGATACCCCATCCGTTGCCCAGGTTGAGGTTCATCTGCGCAGCGAACTCCTTCGGCTTGTAGCCTGCAACGCCCAGGACGACGTGACCAGCGGCGGAGCGAGGGTTGGCACGAGACACGAAACCCAGCTTCATGCCATCAGCCTTGGCGAGGATGGCCTGTGTTGTCCAGCGAGCAAGCTTGCAGCTGTTGTTCTTCATTTCAGTAGCAACAACGGCACCACGCTGAGAGTAAAGCTTGCTGCGCCAGTCAAGGGAGCCACCGGAGCCCTGAGCCTTGCTGTCGAATTCGTTTAGGGCCTTGACGATCAGTTGCTGGTCCTCGCCGTTCACGGGATTCTTGACGAGGGCGTCGACTTCGGTACGAACAATCAGGTTGAGAGGCTCCTCGTCGCTCTCCAGGGAGAGATCGAAACGGCGGTACTTGTATCCCTTGGATGCCAGAGGCTCGGTCTCCTCGTCGGCGTTGTAGAAGGGGTTAGGGTTGGTCAGCTCGGCCTTCGAGGTTTCCGACTCAACGACAGTCTGCAGAGCAAAGTTGTGGTTGATGAATGTGGCCTCCATAGCAAGAGCGCTGGGAGTGTTGATGGCTTCCTGCTTGCCGGAAGACTCAGAAATCTCAAGGGGAGCATCAGCGGCGTTCTCGTTAACCGTCACTAGATCAAGAGAGGTACCCTCCCGCTTGTCGAAATAGATCTTGTTGCCCTGGTGGACAATGACGATATCCCAAGAGTACACACTGCGAGGAGCGCACATGAGCATGGAAAGGATATCCGAGGTGGCGAAGATGGTGGCCGCGTTCTTCTCGGCGAGCTCCTGAATGACAGGATCTTGAGACGTGGTGACGTTGTAAGCAGCACGGTCGAGGGACTGGAGGCGCCGCTCGGCGTTCTTAACGGGGGCCTTGTCGTAGGAGCGGTCATAGTAGTAGAGGAAACCGTACGAGTCGACATCCTCGCCCTCAGGAGCCTGAAGGTTCAGCTTGGACAGACGGTTAAAGTCCACCTCTTCCAGCATGGCCCAGTCGGGGCGAATCGTCACAGAGGGTTCGCGAGTCCTCTGTGGCTTGTCGTAATCTTTCCATCCGAAGCGACGTCCGCGGTTGCCGCGAGCACCGCGGTTATCGTAGTAACGGTCACCACCCTGGCCACGGCCAGCACCAACACGCTGGAACCCAGCACGGCCGCCTCTCTGTCCCACACCACCACGTTGGCCGCGGCCACGGAAAACGGTGCCACCGCCCCGACCAAAGGTACGCTTAGCAGAAGTGCGAGTGTTGTCGACAACGGAGAAGGAGGATTCATCTTCGGCAACCTGGACGGCAAACATGCTTCCGGCGCCGGCTCCGTACACTTGTTGATCTAAGTGAGAATATATTAGTTACGGGCAACAGTCGCCGACGTATCCCACCAAGTTCATACCTCTGTAGTTGCGGTTGAAGGCCTGGCGACCGCCTCGCTCACGGTCTTTGGAATCGGCCGTCCAGTCCGCCATGCGACCTAGCTTGTCACCCTTGGAGAAGGGAGCGTATGGGACACCACCGAGCATGTTGTCTGACGAGGCAGCAGGACCCCAGGTGTCCTCTGCGGGGAGGGCCGCCACGATGTCTGCGATCGAAATGGGGGCCATGTTGTTCGATTTCCTTTGGGATAATCACAAGAAAATGAGTTCAATAGAGCCTTCGTATGTAAAATAAGGTCCTCAACAACGGAGGGAGCCTAGACTGTCTTGGGGGGCGAACTCGCTGGCGGCGGGATATTGGGAATGCAAAGAATCCAAAGTTTTTGTGTCGCGAGTCTGTCTGTGGCTAGTGGGCTTGGCACCTAGCCACAAAATCTCTGCACCGCCGCATAGTGCTTCCAATGAAGGGGTAAAGCCTAAGATTTGAGGCACCGAGTCGAGAGCCAGAAAGTCTGGGGTTAAACATGGTTGATGATGATGCCATCCCCAAATTCGATTTCGCAAATATTCTTCAACCGCTAACATCTGAACATAGCTTTGCTATATGCCAAGGACCGAGCCACTTCCTTGTCAACCATACTGTAATCGATCCACTGAATCATCACTGAAACTTCGTTGCTGCAGGCACTGTTGATAGCCTTCGCTCAGCCTTAGCTGCATTTACGTAAAGGACATCATATCTCGCCAGAGCTGGTGAAGAAAGACCCGTCTTGAGATCTACGCCGCCGACCGGATGTTCAGAGAGCCGAGAGTTAATCACAATGGACCTCGCGGGCAGTGGGTGGTACCTCATTGTGCTCAGCCTAGACACACTCTCTATGTGGGCGGATGGGTGAATTACTTGATTTGGATGGAGAACCATACCCCAAAGCGAAGACCCAGAAGGTGAGAGTCAATGGCAGAGGACGGTTTCTCCATCGACGCTGATCTTGATCGCGGTTAGCGAAAATGATTCTGAGCTGTCAGCCCCGATCGTCGGCCAGCCACTGCCGTCTGAGGCTTCAAGATCACGGCTTATCAGTTTCTATTTCTCAGAGGGTTGAGTATCTCTATGTCTCCCCTTTTTCTGGGCCTCCTCCGCAATTGCCGCATTGTCAATGCTTGAATCTTAGTGGTGGAGCCCGAACTAGATGGTTTGTTTCTTTTTTTTCGGCACTCGTTCCTGACGACCACTGCCCTATCATCATCACGGTATTGATAGATACTCCGGATTCTGATTCTGATCAGGGCACCTGATTGACTGCAATGCAGTCAGTGCTGACAAGGTTCAAGACGATCTTCAGATGGCCGTCGATCTGATTCGGTACTAAGAGGGTCCGCGTCTCTGGATGAGGTTCCACTGATAAGGATTTTGCTATTGACAGGTGGAAGGCGATTGATGGTTCATGATCTTTCCGAACTATCGGTTTTTGCGACGACAACACGACTCGTATTCTCGTGTTTCCTCTTCCAGGCGAGGTTTGGCTCTGCCTTCACCCAAATGGCTGACCTCACCCGCCGGCGCCCCATGTTCGGAAGTCGCTTTCCCGACTCGCTTAGGAGATTATTGATCGAATCAGACCCATATTCACAGATCCCGAACTACTACTAGGGGGATCGACCGTCTCCTCATTACACGCCACGCTCATTTCTCCTTTGAGGCGGTTCCTGCAGCTGCAGGAGATGCCAAGGTTCATCCCACTGGGTTTATTCCCGGTTTCGCCAGATTGAACCCCTCGTCGAGTGCACTCGGAATTAACACTCCTCCTGCCGTGCGGTTCCAAGGATCCAGGAAATCTTACCACTGCCTTATCAATGTGGAGCTGGATTTGCTGCTCATCCCCTGATTTGGAATGTGTACTTCGGCCTCGAATATCGGCTTGAACCATACCCCGAGTTCTGAATCTGACCTCTCTCAGATGTCCCAGATAGTGTTCTTGGGAATCGTCATCGGAAACTCGCCTCTGCTTTTTCAGGAAGGGAGCATGATGATCAGATAAGGGTCTCAGAAGGGCTTTGTAAATCCCTTCGTCATGGGCATTGGGGCTGAGCATATATAGAGCTGCGAAATCCCTCCCAGAACGACTTCATTCCCATCAGCATCACTCTCAACCTCATCGACCCAAGTCTCTCATTCACTCTATACAATCAAAACCACTCTTTTTGAGCCTTCGCTTCTAGCACACCAATCTGTCAAGATGAAGTTCACCACTGCTCTCTCTGTCCTCGCCGTTGCCGGCTCTGCTCTGGCCTCTGCCGTCCCTACCACCGACGATGCTCTCACTCAGGCTCTGACTGCTGAGGTCTACGACGCCGCTGCCCGCATCAACGCTGCCAACGCCCAGAAAAAGCGTGACACCTCCAACTGCATTGCTCCCCTTCTGTGCTGTGGCACCCTCACCACTCCCCTCGACTCCACTGTCGACCCCATCCTCCTCGGTCTGGGCATTGACGCCGCTGAGATCGTTGGCTCCATTGGTCTTCTCTGTATGTCTCAAAAGTCCTAAAGCGGACCTCGGTGACTGCTTTCTTAGAACTCTATGTACTAACCTCAAATAGGCCACGCCTACGATGACACTTGCGACTCTGCTCCCCAGTGCTGCACTGAGGTCAACCTCCTCGTACGTATCCCATACTTGCACTTCTTGAAATGCTTATTCCACTAACATGAAACAGGGCGGTGTTCTCGCTGTTGGCTGCAGCCCTCTCGAGCACTAAATATTTCCATGTTGAAGACTTGAAATAGTGCTAGCACCGAAGGGGCAAATGTATAGATATACCTGCATGGATCAGGGATGGCAATAATGCTCGTGGTTTAATAATTCTTGGCGGGTGATGTCTCGTCAAGATACTTCTATTTACAATCTTTAATGTATCTATTCTTTTAGACGACCGAATCTCCTTTTGTTCTTGTTGATGCAGACTTGGCTGGCTCGATTTGGTTCCAGTAATAATGTCTATCAGAAAAATATACCTAACTTGGGAGACCTGCTCTTATGAATGATATTATAGTTTTCTTAGCTTTTTCTCCCGTTTCTGGCTAAACTAAATCAGCCGGTACACACCTTGCCTTTAAGTGAGGTATATACGTGCCGGACTATTGATAGTGTTATGTGAATTCTAGTCAATATGTGGGCTCATGGGACTTGAATTTAGATGATTTAAAGATGAAACCACCAAGCTGTTGTTCTGATTGGTGCTTCAGGATCCCTGTCAGACTTCCACTGGCGGCGGCTCTCCGCTTTTCGGTTGCTGGGGCAGAAGCGAAAACAAACGGAGATAAGAAAAAAGTGGCGGTTCGACTTCCACCCACACTCTCCCCAGAGCTCTTCTGACCTCGACACGATCGTTACCTCCATTCTTTCGTTCAGAAATTACGACTTGATAAATGACTGATGAATGATTGATTTTGAGGCTTGGATACGGCGAATCGCTTGCCTTTTCTAACGGCTAAACGCAAACACATATGAGCGAATCGATACAATCACTGACTTTCCAGCACAATGGCTAGAGAAAGCAACGCACCAACAGACCCAGTGACTCCGGGAAGACCTCGAGAACAGACGAACCGCCCTCTACCGCAGCATCCAGAGTTCGGGAAGCCGTCACCCCTCCGCCCAAGCTATCCTCAGAACCACGGCTCGAGGAACCCCTTCAACATCCCCAAGCAGAATCGCCCACGAGTAGAGCATCACCGACCACAACAGCAGCAGCAACAGCAACAACAACAACAACAACAGCAGGCGCGGCCTCAGAATCCTCTTCTTCAAAATGTTGCTCGATCGAACATCCCTCCCCTCGTAGCCTCTACTCCAAAGCGAAGCGAACCATTCGATCCGTTCAAGCCTGTTCGGCCATCCGCATATAACAGTGGTCGCATGTCTCGCCCTGTTGATAACGATGTCGTCGAGATCCGCCGTCCAGAAAATATCACCTTCAATACACCTCGAGCGCCGAAGATGTTCTATGCCTCGAAGCCTTCCCCAATGAAGGTGAACAACGGGGCGAAGAATTTGCAGAATTTTGTCGACTTGACTACACCTTCTGGAGGCGACTTCTCGACACCTCGACTGCCCCGGGGCCCTGGTTTCGGTAGTGCAGCTGCAAGTGAGTGGGTGGATACTGCGAAAGCCAACGAGAATATCAAAGCTCTCTTAGAAGGAGCATTTGAAGACGAAGATGAAAAGCAACTGAAACCGAAAGACAAAAAGACGAAGAAGAAGAAGAGAAAGAAGAATAAGTCGGGAAAGAAGGATGGACGGAGTCAGCCGGAAGCGAAGGAGGACAGCTTGGATATTGACGACTTGGCTGCTCAGCTGCAAGGGGTAACTGTCAATGAAAGCCAGCCGGTCGAAGATGAGACCACCACTTCTCAATCACAAAAGGCTCTTGATATAGAAGCCGAAGAGGACGTGGAAGACACGGAAGCGAAAGACGTTAGCGATGAGGGTGTAGATTCTGAGGAGGAGGAGGAGGAGGAGGGGGAGGACGATGGCGATGACGACGACGACGATGACGATGGCACTGTCGAAGGCTTGAATGTCAAACTTCTCCCTCATCAGCGGCAAGGAGTTAAGTGGATGTGCGAGAAAGAGATTGGTTCTAGGAAGCTCAAAGGGGAGGCAAAGGGCGTTCTTCCCAAAGGCGGTATTCTTGCAGATGATATGGGTCTTGGTAAAACCGTTCAGGCGATTGCACTGATGCTCACAAACCAGAAGCCCAAAGACGGGTCAAGGCGACGACCTGCAATGTTCGAGTATGACGAAGACTCGGATGACGATAATGAGGAGAGAGAATCGCGAAAACTCCCACCTGGACTGAGCAAATCTACACTGGTTGTGGCTCCGCTTGCACTGATCAAACAATGGGAGTCTGAGATCAAGACTAAGGTTGAAGCACCTAAGAAACTTAGGGTCCTTGTCTATCATGGCAATGCTCGGGCCAAAGCGACTGACAGCCTAGAAGATTACGACGTGGTGATTACGACATACGGAACACTGACTTCTGAGCATAATGCGGTTTCAAAGAACGATAAGAAGGCTGGAGTGTTCTCTGTCTACTGGTACCGCATCATTCTTGATGAGGCACACACCATCAAAAACCGCAACGCCAAGGCAACACAGGCGTCGTATGCTCTTGATGCCGAATATCGTTGGTGCTTGTCAGGCACTCCTATGCAGAACAACCTCGATGAACTGCAGAGTCTGATCAGATTCCTGCGAATCAAACCCTACAATGACCTCGCCCACTGGAAGGATCAAATCACAAGACCATTGGCGAATGGGCGTGGAGGACTTGCGATTGAACGCCTGCAGGTGGTACTGAAGGCTTTTATGAAACGGCGGACCAAGGATGTCCTGAAACTTAGCGCCAAGCCGAAATCTGGTAAAGGCGAAGGCGATAAGAAGAAGGGTCCGGGATTCCATATCGTCAAACGTGAAGTAATCAAGGTCGCAGTGGAGTTTATGCCAGGCGAGAGGAACTTCTACCAGCGGCTAGAGCAGCGGACGGAAAACAGTCTCGAGAAGATGATGGGTGACTCTAAGATGGACTACGCCGGGGCGTTGGTTTTGCTCCTTCGGCTGCGACAGTCCTGTAACCATCCAGATCTAGTAAAGAGTGACCTAGCTAAAGATAAGGATATACTCTTACAGGCCGGAAGCACCAGCAGCCAATCTTCCACCACCAAGAAGGACGACTTGGACGCAATGGCAGACCTGTTTGGTGCGCTGAGTGTTGTGACAAAGAAGTGCGACATCTGTCAAATGGAGCTTACTAAAGAGGAATCCACAGTTGGCGGCAGCAGGTGCAGTGAGTGCGAGGAGGACTTTAACACGCCGTTTGCTGCTGAGAAGAAGGCTTCCAAGAAAGTCATTGATCTCACAGCGTCTCCCTTGGAGAGACGTTTTGAAAATCGCATGGCTCGTTCGCGCAAGAATAGACGAGTTGTTATGGACAGTGATGATGAGGAGGAGGAGGAGGAAGATGGCGAATGGATCGTCCCCGAGAGTCAGCGTGCAGGCCTCTCTCTGGGAAAAGCAGGGGGCTCCGACGATGAAGATGCAGAGGGCGGTGGCGATTGGATCGGTTCCGAAGATTCTGAGACTGACGATGAGCCTGAGTCGCCAAGTCGGCGGATTGCTAGAAGGAACACCGCGGACGAGGATTCTGAAGATGATATCTACCTAAGCCCAGGCGACGCAGAGAACCAGGAGCTTCCATCGACCAAGATCCGCCACCTGATGAAGATCCTCCGGCGTGAGGCACCAGATTTCAAGTTCATCGTATTCTCTGTCTTCACATCCATGCTTGACAAGGTCGAACCCTTCCTGAAGCGCGCTGGAATTGGCTATGCCCGATATGACGGCAGCATGCGCAATGACCTCCGAGAAGCCAGCCTGGAGAAGCTCAGAAACAATCGGGCGACACGAGTGCTGCTGTGTAGTCTGCGAGCCGGTGCGCTGGGGCTAAATCTTACTGCAGCAAGTCGCGTGATCATCCTTGAACCGTTCTGGAACCCCGTAAGCTTACTATTTCCGGAGTTGTTTGCCCACACACTAACCCCTGCTTGTTTTAGTTCGTTGAAGAACAGGCCATCGACCGTGTTCACCGACTTAATCAGACAGTAGATGTCAAGATCTACAAGATGATTATCAAAGACTCAGTGGAAGAGCGGATTCTTGATCTCCAAGACCGGAAGCGTGAACTGGCTAATGTCACGATTGAGGGTAAGACTGCAGCGGCCAAACTTACCATGAAGGATATGATGGCACTGTTCGGCAAGGATGCCGAACTGCGATACAAGGATGACCAGACCCGTCTTGACTACTCCCCACAGAAGGGCAATCTCCTCACCTCAAGCTACGACTTAGCAAGCCAGGGGCGCTCGGGTAACGAATCGGAACCCTCTCGCGATCGCAGCCGCAAACAGGAAAGGCGCGCACCGTCGACTGAGGATTCTGTCTACAGTCGACGCTGGTAGGGGCGGTTGGAATTTAGATGATTTACGCAAGGGAAAGACGCATGAAGATCGCATTGGTTCTTGGTGTTGGAGTATGTTTTATTATGCTTTTCGGGATTATATTTTAGGAATTTGGTGTATGCGACACATGGGAGAGACGAAACTAAAACCCGTGATTTTCCAACTTTGGAACAATGTTAATATTAGCAAAGAGTACCTATTCTCCAGCCCTAGCAACGGATATGCCACCCTGTAAGCCAATTCTCATTCATTTCACCCATGCGACTTTGTCCGCCAGACTAGGAGATAGTTGACGAGACGATGGTGGACGTCTCTGGGACGTTGTTTTGTCTCACTAAGACGGTAGAATGAGGGTGTTTTTAGGTGCAAAGTTGTTTCTGCTGTGGTGGATCCAAAAAGGGATTGGGAGTAGCAATACCCTCTAGGCCGGTTAACATAGACGGTGGTCTGGATCTTAGTAGTGCCATCAATGTCTGCGGCTGAAAATCAGAGTGCGATGCTGATATTCGCAGACGACCTGGGAAACGAAGCCCGACATCTGGAGGCCAAGAAGCTGAAATCTTGGATCCACGACAGTGGAGAGACCCCTGAATTGGACGTCTCAGCCAGGTTCTAGAAGACTCAAAGAAGGATCAAACACGTAATTAGCAAACGAGAAACGAAAAAGAAAACATGCCGCCACCAGGAGAAGGTCAAAGTTAGAACGTCAGAAAGATGCGATAGTAAATAAGACTCATCCAGGAAGTCAGAGCGCAGCAGGTGACCGGTCAGATAGGAGTGCAGAATCAAGATTGCAGACTGGAGGAGATGAAACGCGATCTGCATCTCAGCCTGCGAACGAAATGAGTGAAAAACGTGGCGGCCACGAGATGTCCTCTCTTTTTCCAAAAGAACCAAAGTCCCAAAGGCTAGACAAAGAGGTTCTCGTATTCAATTCATTTTTGATGGTGACTACAGCTCTTTAGCTTTCAGTGCCTTTCTTTTTCTTTGTTCTTCGTTCTTCACCACAGCTCTTGTTTCTGGCCTATCCACCGACTAGCGGGCCGCCTCCATCTCCATCGATTCAGAAGGTCATCGCGAGTCGAACGGCCTCCTTTTCACCAATTCAATCCCGCCTCTCCCTCTCTTCTTCTACACTCCTCCAGAATTCGTCCATCGCCCCCCTTCCCTCCTAGACCAGCCTTACCTTGCTCCTAGCACCCATTGCTTTTTACTCCGGTACGTCACGAAAGCCCTCAGATTACTAGACCCTGCCCTCGCCACGTTTTTCTCCTGCATCGGCCGCCCTGCACTCGCCCGACCCCAACTCACTCAGCTCTTTGTCTACGTTTGAGACAGCAAAACTCACCTCTGACATGTTTTGGTTCTAGGTCTGCATGCGGTGAATTTCTATTACGTCCATATAAACTCCGGCCTCCGCCTCGTCCTTTACCCTCTCCCTCTTCTCCTCCGCCCACCCGCCGCTCTTCCTCAGTTTCGACCTGGTATCGACCACGGACTATCCGTCTCGGCAATACGGTATACGTTCGAATGGAATGCTGTCGCAGGTAACACAGAATAGCGAATTTACCTTCTGTTGTCCCACGGCTTTTTTAGATGGGGAATTCCCAAGGGAGACAGGTCGCCTCCGACAATGAGGGTATGTGCTACTGAGCCGATTTCGGGATCAAACCCCTCAGCGGGCGCGGGACTCCATTGAGTGGCCGTCTGCAGAGGATCATACACCGGGTGCATGGCTGACGATGGATTAGTGAACCTGAATCATTTCCGTCTACTTCGTGTGGTCGGGAAAGGTGCCTTTGGCAAAGTCCGTATCGTGGAAAAGAAAGACACAGGCTTGACCTTTGCATTGAAGTATATTCGCAAGGAAGAAGGTACACAATTCTTTTCCTAGCTTTGCTCAAGCTTTTATCTAGGTACTGACTGCTTTCTCCGCATTATAGTGGTCCGTTCAGAAAGTGTCCGCAATATCATCCGCGAACGACGAATGCTCGAGCACCTGAACCATCCCTTTCTTTGCAATTTACGATATAGCTTCCAAGATATAGAGTACATGTGTGTTCGCCCTATCGTCCTCGTCCCGACGTTGCTGACTTGATAAGATACATTGTGGTGGATTTAATGAACGGCGGTGATTTGCGTTTCCACATCTCGCGAAAGTGCTTCACCGAAGACGCAGTACGATTTTGGCTAGCTGAGCTGGGTTGCGCTCTGAGGTACATTCATTCGCAAGGCATTATCCACAGGGACGTCAAGCCGGACAATGTGCTATTAGACTCAGAAGGACACGTCCATTTGGCCGATTTTGTACGTCATCATCACAAGTTTTATTCGACAGTACTGACTTGCCGTACAGAATGTTGCGTCCGATTTCCGACCTGGGAAGCCCCTCACGAGCAAATCAGGAACCCTGGCGTATCTTGCTCCTGAAGTTTACGAAGGTGGGGGTTACTATTTCGAAGTAGATTGGTGGTCATTAGGCGTTACGTTCTACGAGTGCATTTACAACAAGGTTGGAATTTTTCTATTTCAATACCTGGGCTGAGCTAATGAAATATAGCGACCCTTTGAAGGCCGGTCTCAGGACGTGCTCAGCGAGAACATTAAGAGAGCACAGCCGAAATACTTTGTCACGAACCCCGCCGTTTCCATCCCTTGTTTGCGCGCAATGTCGGCATTGATCGAGAAGGACCGCAGCAGGCGAATTGGCGCCATCAGCTTTGAGAGTTTCACTTCCCACCAGTTCTTTGCGGATATCGACTTTGCGGCTTTAGAACGGAAAGAAATCCCACCAGTGTTCCGTCCGTCCAGCGACAAGACGAATTTCGATGCAACGTATGATTTGGAGGAGTTGCTCTTGGAAGAAGCGCCGCTCGAAGCTAGAGCCCGAAGGCAGAAGCCAAGAGCCGAGTTGCGGGACGATGCGACTGCCAAGGAGATTCGTGAAGACGAGCTCCACCGGCTAATCGAGACGATGTTTGAGCCGTTTGATTACACGATGGTGAACTACAGAGGGTATGTTCATGTTGTCTTCAAGACTTCTAAATCTCTTTGCTAATTTGAATAGAAATGCTGCCGAAGCAATCGCGGCGTCAACGTGAGTGTTCATATTCAAGTCACTTCAAAACTCCGCGCTAACAACGCCCAGAAACCCCGAAGAGTGCCTTCAGACCACTAATTCCTCAACTCATTCTCGACACTATTCCCACCCCGATTCTGCGAGAGGTTCCCCTGTCCGGGCCGAGGGATCCCCCACTCGTATGATAGCACCAGACACGCAATCTTCTATTGGCGAGGCGCTAGAAACCACGAATAGCCAACCGGGTGGTCCTCCGTCACAACCACCACCACCCCCTCCAGCTACCAATTTCCACCGCCCTTTCGTTCCCCCGCCACCTATACGTCCGAGACCAACCGCGCGCAAAACGAGCAAGGGTGGAGGCGTTCAGATGGTTCTTGAGGAGGCGGGCAGCTGGAGCGAGCTTGCAGACCAGAGCACCACAATTCCCGCAGATGGGTATGATGCTGCTAACAAGGGCAAGCCGAGCAACAGCGGCATGCTTGCATTCCTTAGCCGCAAAAAGGGACGTGACCGGAGCCCGAAGCCACAGGAGCCCGGTGTACTTGGAAAAGAAGGAGCCCGCCAGATCATCAGCTGAGATGATCTCCCTCTTTGACCATCACCGCACTAGGTACTTCAAGACAAATCGGTCTCCGACACCCTCGGCAATCCCCGGATCGTTGCAGACACTCAACGGCTGGTGGGATCTTGGCCTAGGCCAGCTATCAGCAAAATGCTTAGACAACCCTGCTTTTTCCAGCAGCAGCAGAAGGTACGGCAGAAACATTCGATGACTCTTGATGACTCGAACGGGCCACACTTGAACGCGCTCAAGTGATTACACCACAGCCGAGTCTCGAACCCACCGTCTATACCCAAGATCAACCAGCATAATCGAATTCTTTTCTTCTATTTTGTGGCACTTGATTCCCCTGTCTTCAGCGCTGTTTCCGGTTTCATCTTTCATCATTGTCTTTTTTTTATCCTTTCTGGGTGGGTTGCTCCGGAGTTAACAGAACGGGGTAACTGACTGACTGACCTAACTGACCAACATGACGCTCTCACATACACACACATACATACGTAATATCTGGCATATCGATCTCGCTTCTTTTTTCCACATCTCCCTTCTCTGCATGTCCATCTCGTGGATCTTTTCTATCCTGTCATCTTTGTCATATTTTCGCACTCGTTTCCGATTCTGACTGGCGTTCGTCGGCTTTGTATGCATACCCCTACGGATACTGTATCGAGTGCTTCCCTGAGTGAGCTGTTCATCATTGTCAAGTCACCTTTGTCTTAACTCTAGATGGTTCCTAGTTGGCGCCGATAAGGCCAGACGAGGCTAGTTGAGTCAACTGGAGTTTGGGCTTTGGACTCTTTTTTACTTATTCTTCATTTTCTTTACTTGATCATTTCCTTTCGTTGTTCGCACTTTCTCTCTCTTCTCTCTTTCTTTGAGACATCTGTAATTAATGACGGCGGGGACCTCTGATACATAGATTATTTGTCTATTTCTACATTAGGTAGAGGTAGCGAGAATGATGAGCACTGGCTGCGTGCGTGATTTATCTTTTTCTTGGTCTCTTGAGTAGTTGTAAAAGTAGAAAAGAGTGTTGCTGTGGTTTAGCGGTGCAATAGATGGGGTAAGAGCGCAGCTGATAGTGTAGTTATTCTCGATGTAGGGGTTCTAATTTGACACCAAGCCAAATTTAGCAGATCATATTACGGGAGTTGTAGAGATATAAGGTGGGTAATCTATAGACGACCGAAAAGTGAAGAAAAAAAGAAGCAGCAAAGAAACGAAGTATGTCCGGCCCACAATGCCACATACAGCCCAACTTTCAACCAAACTAAATGACCACTTGTAGTTCCGTTGCGCTCTTCGATAACCTCGCGGCATCGCATACAAACACCGCCTTTTCAAATCCTAATCCAGTCAACCTCCCACCTTCCACCTTCATCGCGCATAGTCCCCTCCTGGCAACTCTTGAAACCGGCTCTGATGGGTCTGGGTCTGAAAGCCTGCTGCCGCCGCACCCGCACCCACCTGCGCACCATCCGCCTCAACGGGCGCAGAATAACCCGGAACCATATTCGACCCAGCCAGCTTGAACGGAGACGGATTGCTCATGTCCGATACGGGTGGGCTAGGGTATCTTGATCCCGCGCCTGGTGTGTAGCCCGACTGCTGGGCGTTCTGGTACGTAGCTGCTTGGGAGCGGCGGCGGAAGTAGAATGCGGCGACGGCGGCGAGAGCGAGGGCGGGGACGCCCAGGCCGATGCCGACGCCTAGGCCGACTTTTGCGGAGGAGGAGAGACCGGAGTCACCTGATGACGAGTCGCTTGAGGGGGGTGTTGTTTGGGCTCCGGAGGCGGGGTCAGTTGGGAATGTTGATGGGGTTGAGGTTGTGTCTGTTGTGGTAGTTGATCTTGTTGTGGTCGTGGTTGTTGTGGTTGAGTCGGAGTCGGAGGCGTTGATGCGAAAGTAAGAGGAGTAGATGAAGCGGGGACCGCCATCTTCGGCGCTGTTTTCATTCCAGAGGGTTAGGAAAAAGACGTCGTTCCAGGAGAGGTCGACATCGGGCCTCATGTCGTAGGTATAGTTGTTCGGAGGATTTTCCACAAAGTCTGCGAGCACGATTGTGAGTAGAAGCGATTGCTATTCTTCGCTAGGATGCCACGTACCAAGAAGACGGATATACGAAGCGTTCTCATTCTGGTACAGGAGCAGACTGATCACTGTCCAGTTGGTAATCCAGCTAAAGACCACGCTGTTGCCCTCTTGGTAGATGGGATAGTCTGCTGTATGGTTTCCACTGGCGAGCTGGTCGGCTTGCGAGCCAGGATTGATGAAGAAATTTGACTGCGCATGAGCAAGGCTGGCAATAAAGGCCAAGACGGGGACGAGCGACTTCATTTTCTCATTTGATACCGTCTGTGCTGGTCACCCTTGGTAGTGGAGCTTGTATAGGGCTGAATGGAGCGGTTCGGAGAGAATTTAGCTCAGCATCACATTATCACCACGAGGTCGATGCAGGGGAAGAAATAATATATCTGTCGGCCCCCGTGTAAGGAGGCTTTTGTCCTTTTATTATTAGGACCCCTTCCTGTGGAAATGCAGGCATCATGCCGACCGACCAAGCGCCCAGCGACGGAGTTCCAGGTAGGGAGGGCCACTAGCAGCAAGTCTGGCCATGAATTAGCCCTTGATCGGCAAGGGTACAACGAGGCTGACAGGCTAAGTCAATCCTTCTAAGGACTAGCCTAGAAGAATGTCTGGAGTCTGTCAGACAAATTTTCGGTCTTGACCTGCCTGGTCAGAGCGATATCTTTGGAGTGCGACCTGCGAATGAAGTGCAGAAAACGTGCAGGTCCACGTCAGACATGGGGGCTGAAGACGACATGTTTGCAGGAATAGAACGAAAACCGTCACAAATGCACCAATCAACAAGATCAATTAGTCGCTGGGATCCGGGAAGTAGCGACACTCTATTCGAGACTGCCGTTGGCTAGGCTTGGATTGTTTGTCGTCTTTGGGTGGGCTGGCGCAGTGACCTGTCATGGACGACGTCTACTGTGGAGGCGCGGCTTTGGCACTAAACAATGCTAGCGTAACGATTGGCGCGGAATGGTAGCGTCAGCTGCGAGAGAAGATCCAAGTCTGAAACATCGATTAACAAGCGTCATGGTGGGCAAAGAATGGCTCTGCCTGCGGTGTTGTGGAGAAAAGTGGACGACAAACTTGGAAGAGGCGAGACATTAAGAATTCCCGTCAGCAAAAGCGATGGAGACAGGTTGAAGAACCTCATTTCCTTCCTTTCGATTCTCCATCATCACTGTTTGATTGCATTTCCAGCCCCATGCGATTAACAGACTCGTGGCTTAACCTTAAGCCGCGGAAGACGGTGTGGGTGGCGCTGGCCGCTATCTGCCTCAGCTGCACTCTGCTGCTGCTCTTCTACGAGTACGAAGGAATCCCATTGTCCTGGGACCGGCACAGCACCCTCAATCAACCAGTCACGCCTCCTCTCTCTACTAATTCAACTGCCGAAAATACGACGACAACCTCCAACTATAATAATAATCAATACAACCCCAGCAATGCCGTCTCAGGCGACCGCCGCTGCCAAGCCTTTGCCGACCCAGGCAACATCGTCTTCGTCATAAAGACCGGCGCCACAGAGGTCTACGAGAAACTCCCAACACAACTCCTCACAACTCTCGGCTGCGTCCAGGACTTTCTCCTCTTCTCCGATCTCGACGAACAGATCGGCCCGTACCGCATTCGCGATACCCTCGCCGACTTCAATGAAACTCTTAAAGAAACCCTTCCGGACTTCGAGCTGTACCGACTGCAGCATGAGTTCCGACGAACGGGCCAGGATATGGCCAGTCTAAAGGGCCAAAGGGCGTGGAGACTCGACAAGTACAAATTCCTACACCTCGTTGAAAAAGCCTGGCTGGAGCGACCGGGCCGCGATTGGTACTTCTTCATCGAAACCGATACCTACGTCGTCTGGACAAACCTCATCCTCTGGCTCCGACGCATTTCGCCGCCCAAAGATCCGCTGTATCTTGGTTCGATCGCATACTACAAGAACGACCCATTTGCGCACGGCGGAAGTGGGATTGTCATCTCGGGGAAGCTGCTTCAGCAGTTTATCGGCGGCGAGCCGGGACTTGCAAATAGGTACGACGACGCTTTCGAAACGAATTGCTGCGGTGACTCTGTGCTCGCGAATACCATTAGGAAGGAACTCGATCTCGGAGTGAAAAATATGCGGCCCCAGATCAACGGCGAGAAACCTTCTACTCTTCCCTTTGGTCCGTCGCACTGGTGCCAGCCCGTCGTGACCATGCACCATCTCCACCCCCGCGAACGAACATCCATCTTCGACTTTGAACAGGCCAGGCCAGACCTTACTGTATGTTCGATACTCTCGTTTTATTTCCCTTAAAAATACTGACGTGATTTCGATCTCATAGCAACCACTGACCTTTGCCGAACTTTCTAACCTCCCCTTCCCCCCCACAAATACCCGCGAGTACGAAGAAGACTGGGACAACCTTTCAGACATCCGCATCGAGTTTGCCGGCGCAATTACCAACAGTCTCGAAACCTGCCGCGAAGCCTGCAAGGGTCTCCAACAGTGCTTCCAATGGCGATACAGCTCCAGCGGCGAATGCGACGTCTCGACACAATCGTTTCGCCGCGGCTGGAAGAGGGCACCCGAAGATAACGGGGAGAAGAGGTGGTATTCGGGGTGGAACCTTGAGGAAATTGAGAAGTGGAGGGCGAATAATGAGTGTAAGGAGGTCGAGTGGGTGGAGCCGTATTAATTTGGGCATTGATAGAGGACGGGAATAATAATTTACATTGAGTGAGTGAGTGATGGCTGGACCCATGCGCAAATTTGTCGATCGAGGCAGGGACTCGGCTCTCTCATGTTGAAACACGGTATACAGGACGCTTTAGCTCTTCTTTACAGCCATTCGCATTCGCATACACACACACACACACACACACACACACACACACACACACACACACACACAAATCCTCGCCAGGAGACTGGGCTTAGATAGACTACGGACTGGGTTATGCTTTGTTTTATAGTCAGGTTACTATTTCCATTTGAAATCATGGAATGATTATATTTTCATGCCGAGACCACGGGTAATAGTCAGGTATACAGCAGAAATACCAGTACTAGACTCTTTAACTTATGTACAGAAAATGTAGATACATGCGTTCCGTTCCAATCATTCATATCCAACACAACAACATGAGAAGAACAACGCTAGTGTAACGAAACAAAGATGAGAGACGAAGCAACCCGACTCTTTGGGTGTTCATGTTTAGGTTTAATTGAAGAGTGCAACGGTTTATCGGGGGTTAAAAAAAGATAGGATGAGAAGAAAAGAGGTGGAGAAGAAGAGGAAGAGGAGAGAAAAGAAAAAAAAAAAAGGGAAAATCATTGAGCAACGGAGTTCTTAGCAGCCCCAGCAGCAGGCGGGTTCTGGCCCTCTTCGCCGCCCTTGTCATTCTTCCACGAGCCTGAGTATTCATGAGAGACGAGATAAGGGCCTTGGTCTGTCGGCTTGCCGCCCTGTAGAGCAGCAAAAGCAGCTTGCGGAAGAACCAGAATATCGCCCAGGAGCTTGGGCTCCTTGAGACCGTTAATTTCCTTCTTCGAGACCTCTTCGCCCAATTCTTTCGAAAGGCTCTCTAGTAGCGCGACTGTGATTGCCTGCGGGCCGGTAACTTTGACAACGTCTTCGCCTTCGATCATGAGCTTTGTGATGCCCGAGATGGGCACGTGGTGTTCAATGGCGGCGGTTTTGAGTTGCTTCATAACGTATTCAATTACAGCCTTGAAGTGCTGAAGGTGTGGCTTTGCCATGACGGTCCATGATGTGAATTGGTGGCCGGGGAACTCGATGCCGACGACAACGTTGATGGGGTTCTTGGCTGTGTTTTCTGCGAGTTCCTTGGGAATCCATTCGCTCACGGGAACATCGTCGACAACGTCAAGGTCAGACCAGATACCGCCGTCGGCGTACAGGATCAGGACGCGCAGGAAGTCAGCTTTAAGGATTGGGACCGTCAGGGCCAGGTATGTTTCGAGGACCTCGGGCCAGTGGGCGTAGCGTTCGCGGACGTACTGGTCGGCGCTCTCATCGGTGAGAATTTCGTGGCGGAAGTGAGGGTTCTTTTGCAGCCAAATCTTCATAAGTTCCTGGGCATGATCGCTGACGCCCTTGGGACCGCATTTATGCCAGACCTTTGCGGGGAAGTCGGGGATCGCTTGGTGCGCGCGGAGGGGTTTAATCGCGAGTTCGGAGGTCGTGTCGTCGTCTTGAGTTTGTGTTTGGGTTTGGGTTTGCGGTCTTGAGGGAAGGGTCTTATCGTCAGGAGTGATGGTCGTCGTGGCGGTCACGGTTTGGGTGTGGGTTACGGTGACGGTTGCGGGTTCGACTTCCGTGTCAAGGGTCGCCGTCGGGAGCGAGGTATGCAGGGACATATCACGGTAGGTTTCGTTCTCGGAATTAAGTCGGATTACTCGTTGAAAGAGGTACATGTTGAAGATGAGCATGACGAGGACAATGACCGCCACATAGCGGCTGGGGCTCATCATGAGCGCAGCCATCTTGATCGGGTCGACGAAGTGGAAAAAGAGAGAACGATGAAGTGTGAAGAAATTAGATTAAAAAGTTTGGGATAGAAGAAAAGAGCGTGGATGAAGAGGCAGAGTTCAGGAGAAAAGAATGTGCGCTGGACAAAGGCTCAAGGACTTAACAGGAACACATGGCTGAGACTATTGTCGAGAGTAAGCTGAAGGCGTGCGGCTAGACTTCAAAAAAGCTGTCAAAGAAACCAGATGCTAATGCAGGGGCTCCAGTCACTGGTAAATTAATGTGGAGGATCAAATTCGAGCCCTCGGCACTGCGCGGAATCCAAATGTCTCTCAAATTCTGAAAGAGCAGCTCCAAATGATTTAGTTAAGTCTCAAGGGGTCTGCAAAGTGGAAAAGCGGAAGCCTCCAGGAAGCCAAAAAGACAGAAAGCCTGGATCAGGACGGAAACTCAGCCGCCTGAAGGGGAGGGGGGGCTAATTTGGGATCAGGACCCTCTGGAGAGAAATCTTGTCTGGATCTTATTGGGAGAAAGGTTGGCTGTCTCATTTGGTTTGCTTTGGCTTGAGTCTTGGTGTGGCGCCGTCTCCTCGGCCGACCAGACCCTTTTCCAGTTCCCTGCAGCACTGCCCACCGGGAGCAGTACCCGCCTTTGATTGGCCACCGGCTCGGCGCCGCCAATTGGATCATTTCGGGACTGTCAGAAATGTTAAAGCCCCGACCGCCATGGCATCGATTGCCGTCGCCAGCGTTGGCTCAACCACTGGCGCAAAAAACGGCGAGTGGTTACTCGGCAGCTCATTCACTGTGTCTTTCTCAACAGCATCATCCCAGACCTGTGCATCAACGCCTCCAAACGTCCACATCACGTATCGCGCCCCCACAGCGGTCGCAAGAAGCGAGAAGTCTTCGCTCGCCGCTGAGGGCTCCGTCTCCACCAGATTCTCTCCGAAATACGACCCGAACGTCCCTTGCAGAGTTTCTACAGCCTCTTCGTCATTTATTGTCGCTGGCGCCGTAAATGTGCGCGTGACTATGGGCTTTAAATCGTCTGGCACGCCCGCAGCGGCACACTCCGCCTCCACAATCCGCTTAACTGCCGCAACTACGCGCTCGTGGATCTTAGCATCGTAGCTCCGCACACTCAATTTCAGATCCAGCTGGTCTGGAATGATATTCGGCGCGTGGCCCGCCTGGATACTCCCGCAGGTGACGATCGCTAGTTCGCCCGGCGTCACCTCGCGGCTCACAATGCTTTGCAGCCGCGTGACGATTGATGCACCAATAACAATGGGGTCGATACAGGTCTGTGGTGCGGAGCCGTGCCCGCCGCGTCCGAAGACCCGGACATCGAAGGCGTCTGTTGCGGTTAGGAGGCGGCCAGCGCGGATGCTTAATGTGCCAGTCTTCATGCGCATGACGTGCTGCGCAAGGACGATTGAGGGCTTGGGAATCTTGCCGTAGAGCCCATCGTCGAGCATGGCTTGTGCGCCGGAAAGTTCTTCCTCTGCGGGTTGAAAGATGAGGATTAATGTGCCCTTCCAGTGAGGCTTCGCCGAGGAGAGGAGCTCAGCGGCGCCTAGGAGGCCAGTAACATGCGTGTCGTGGCCGCAAGCGTGCATGACGGGAACCTCGACTCCGTCTTTGTTCTTGACGGTTTTGCGGCTGGCATAAGGTAAATCTGTCTTTTCTGCTAGCGGGAGGGCGTCCATGTCCGCGCGAAGTAGCACCGTAGGCCCCGATTCATTCTTGAGTACAGCGGCGACGCCATACCCGCCGATATGGGTGTGGACTTCATATCCGAAGCGCTGAAGATGCTGCGCAACAGCGGCAGATGTCTTTTCCTCTTGCCCAGATAGCTCAGGCGTACTGTGTAGTTTGCGATAGATAGTCTCGTAGGGTTCCAAATCCGGACGGTATTTACCCACGATATCCTGGATGCGGTTATTCTGGGAGTCTGTCTAGATCAGCTGCTGAGTCGCAATTGTATAAGGCGTCAGTTAGGAGGTATACCGGGAAGTTGCATAATGGATAATGCTTGAAGAGAAACCTACTGGGGGAGTAAAGTGATCATCCTGAGAAATCCGGGGCAATCCCCCTCTTTTTAAGAGTGATCTCGCCCATTTCGATGAAAACGGACGGCCGCTATCCGGATCTCCAACTCCACCCCCGATAAGTTGGTCCATGTCCTGAACAGCCTGATTGGGCCGCCAGGCGACGCTCGGCAACCTGTCCACTCGGAAGTCCGTGTGCTTGGTCTATACTTGATTACAATAAGAATCGCAATGAGGCGACCCCGAGGTCGCATTCTCTTCGTGCCAGGAACAGATAAACACTGACGTCAATTTCAGGCTATTTGGACCCATCTCAGGTAAGCCCTTGACCTGTGCAAGACTCTGCCATTCTCATACTTTCGTTCTCCACTGATCTAAATATGAAAGGAGCCTGGCCTGTGAAGAAGCAGAGCAGACCTGGGCTAGTTATTGTGAAGGGAAGACTCGCCCTTTCTTTGGAAGCCAAAAATGAGAACAGGAATGCAACACATAAGCGGCAACCAACATCTTGAAAACTATCCAAATTTCTGAGGTACTCAGCGAAATTGGGGTTCGTTTTTTAAGATCAAAAGATGGTGAACCTACAGCATTATACATTGATTTGAATAGGCTCAAGCGGAAATCAGCGCTGAGAATTGGTATCGCTCTTCATGACCAGGTCATAATGTCCGCGAAACACACAGGGCATCAAATGGAACACAATAGATCATTGCTATATCGCCTACGCCTTTAGCAGGAGCTGCTGGCAGACAATTTCAGGGCTGTGAATCAACCCTCAATTTACTTAGAATGGCTCTATCGCCATCTTTCGAGTGGACACCAAAAGGACCAATAATTTCGCGAGACCCCGCTATATTTGGAAACCTTTCAAGCTTTCCAAGGTTGGCTTGTTTTTTCTACTATCTACCTAGCTAGTAGATCCATAACGAAAGCCTAACGCTTATCAGATATCAAGCTGCATTTCGCCGCGCTCTTAAAAACGAACTCTCCGGCCCTCTCCAACTCCATTTCGAGCAGCTCCTGGCCCACGCGGCAGTCCCATATTTACCGTGAGATAGCTCTCCCCACCAGGAAGCCCCGTGTTCCAAGAGCTCACAATCGAGCTTCCACCACTAATCTCCCTCTGAACCTGACGCCGCCGGAGCTCACCCTGCGTGCAGCGAATCCGACATGACGAAAACGATACAGCAGTAACCATTGCCCTTCAAAATGGCCCTTCTGACAGCCCAAGATATACGAGCCTGCAACACGCACGTCCAGGTCGACAAGAAGATGACGGTCATCACCTGCGGATTCAGTGATCGTTTCGGCCCTACGGCGCCGTGATACCCCTTTCCGTGAACGTATGCTACACTCTGCCCTGAGAGGTTCCGATATCGTTCCTTCAGGAGCGGGTGCTCGAGATAGGATATGCGTCTGCCTGCCAATATGCCAGTTTCATTGAGAAATCGGGTTGAACAACCGGTGAAACTTGCGCGGCCTGTCTGCGTTATGAACAGAGATAGACCCAGCAGGGATCAAGGTAGGAGCTCAACGGGCTGGAGTCTCGGAGCATTTCGGGCACTTGGGTCAAGCAGATCGAGCAGACGGGGAAGATGTAAAATGCAGCATATTAGATTCAGGACCACGATCTTTGTATCCGGCTGCAGCTCGATGTCCGCTAGGTTCGACGTGGATAACAGACTTGGTTGCAAGTGCTTCAAGATCTTCATTGCGTCCGAGTGGTAACGGCCAAGGTTGACGTTTTAACTGCTCTGGTTGGATCGAGTAGGGTTAACGGCAAATTTCCCGCTACGAAAGAAAGCTTCAATGGCTAAAGTATGCAGTCGAAGCTGTACTCTGGGACCCGCGCGTGCAACCCATATAAAGTTAGCTCAACCCCACCTAGCTAAGTATCTAGGTCGAGTTAATCAAAAGCTCTGGAAGCGCTACATCCTGCTCGATGGGACAATACATCAAACTCGACCTTATCAAGTTTCGCCCTGTAGGAGGAGGATTTGAATCCGAGACTGTATGACTTTTCTAAACTTACTGTATCCACACAACCATGAGATTCTCTGAGTCGCTGAGTATGGATATCTTGGTGCAAGCATTCTGTCGAGACAGACCTCCAGCTCTTTGGGCTCCCTCCAAGAACACTGACTGTCTTACCGCTACCATATCCCCTCTATATAGACACCCCTACAGGCATCTTGGTTAGAGAACAGTGGCGATTCTGTCACACATGGATGCCTGCTCTCTTCTTCCCGCGGTCTAGGTTTGATTCAAGGTTCTGGAAGACCGTGATGGAAGATTCTGTAAACTCTTCATGAGCTCCGAATGGATAACTCGGAAAAGCCAATGTTTTTTTTTTTTTTTGCCCAGACTCACATCTAACTTTTTCTCCGTTGCCTACCTCTTTTCTCTCCCTTTCTTTTCCACCTTCTTTTACATTCCTCTTCCTCCTTTTCAACTTCACGACATCTTCGTTGTACTCATCAAACACCAACAGGTCCAGGCTTGTTTTTGTTTGAAATACAGTCGACTTTGTCTCTCAAGTTACTTTGAGTTCATCTACTTGATCTTGTACCCTACAGAGCTTTTCACAAGGAAGTTCTTGCCACCTAGGTAGCGATCCATCCAACTACCTATCGACAACACCACTTGTCGATACCACCCAATTATCAAAAACACCGAAATCGAATCTCGCAATGCACGATGAGAAGGAGCAATCCCTGAAGGATTCGCTCCTCGGGCAATCCTTCCCCGAAAGCTGCCAGCAGCAGTACCTTTTTATGGCCACCACTGCCTTCTATCTAGTAAGCTACCTCTTCCCTACATTTCGTCGCTTAAGTCATAACTGTTCAACTAACCATTCCTGTAGGCACCCATAAACGAGGCCGCTGGGACAGTTTTCACCTTTCTCTCCTGGCTAAGACCCATTTCTCGATCAGTGAGCGATACAGGGTTTTACCTCAGTCTTGCCAACTGGGTAGGGCACATGGTAAACTCAATGCGGCGAGGCAATACACTTCCTAATTCCCATTAGAGTTTGAGAGGACATCGATGGCCTGGGCAATTGACTATCACGGGACCCACGCCTCAGAGGCAAGCGGTGGCAGTCAGCGATAGGGAATATTACAGGCGTCTTAGACCGGATCTTTGTCGTAGGAGGGCTGAGGGCGTGGGAGACTGGCTACAAAGAGTTACTAGGGTGGCCGACCAGATCAGAGATGACCAATATATGCATCTATCGCCAGAAGAACGACGCCAACAGGAAGAAGCGCTCCGGGAGGTATTCGGATTCTTTGCGGGTCTCTCTATACCTCATCCTAGAGGCTACCACGGGAAGGGCCTTTGATACGGGCAGTGTGTTTTCGAGAATCCGTTTTGAGTAAGCTTCTTGCCATCCTAAACCTGTTACAACTGTTCAGCTAACCCGTCTCTGCAGGCACCAATCAACGAAGCCGCTGGGACAGTTTCACCTTGCTAGACGACTGCATATGGGGATTAAGGATCTGATGCTTGTTTGATATGGCTCCATGACTTTGCCCTGGATATTGCTAAAGGAGGGCTTGTTCCGTTGGGGTATTCGAAGTTGAGGGTCGGCTACCAGTAGCGTTCTATCGCTTTCCTTGGATTATCTTGCTCAAATCCTCCGTATGTGAATCATGTCTAGTTTTGCTATTTGCGTATTATCAAAATCAACAACTTGCTACACCAATCCTCTATTGTTGTATGCGTGAACCTGGCTCTTGCTAGTGATTCGAAGAGTGCTGGGGTAAATCTGAAGACGCCATCTTGCTTCATCTTAGTTGTAGAAAAGAAGATCTATACTCTTACGATAAAATATTTAGTTCACATAACAAGATAACACCGCTGGAAATAGACCACGCTTGCTGTCAGAAAACGTCTATCAGCTTTCATTAAACATACATGTTTGCCAATCCAACACCACCCTAAGTAGTTTATCGGTTTTTCCTTGCCCACTGTATGGAGGCCTACATCCTACTTTTTTATTGACTCAGACTGTGTAAGGAACAGAAATTATCGTCCATAATCTGTTCTTGGCCAGGATCTGGAATGGTTTCCTCGGACTTCAAGACAGTTGCCTACTAAAACGACAGTAGAATAAACCAACCAGTAGGATGCAAGGTGAGATACAGAGTAGCAGGAAGTTCTATCATTGGCGTGTGTACACTTAGCATGTTTTTACCCGGATGGCTGACCTGGGAGGCTTATGGCTAAACCAAGTCGGCGTCTTACTGTCAACTAGGTATTTATGTAGGTGCAGCATGGGGTTTAGACGGTAATCCCGAGGTACTATATACCACACATCTTGCAGAGCTCTGGAGCAACCGGGGGACAATCCGAAAAATGATACTATGTACCAAGTTGATCTCCTCCAATCAATCACTCCATTTCCCCCCTATCTACCTACAGTAGTCGGGCACAGGGAGCGGCCGGGCCGGACCTCACGCTGTGCACAGTTGCCAATTGCAATCACACGCTACCGGCAGCCAACCGGCTTGTACCCCAACGGGCGACCAGCCGTCCGAAAAACAGGGTACATCACCCAGTTGGAATGCTAGATTTAAGAATTTCTCCACAAGGGCCCTCGCGTCAGTCAACAAGATTATTTGACATGTCAGCCGCATAATTTAATAATGCTGATAAGCCGCAACCCTCGTCCATCTTTTTCAAATTGTTTTTGTTATCCTTATCCCGGCCCTGGCAGCGATGGACAATAGGAACGACTGCAATAATGGCCGATGAAAACAGCCCCCTCCTGGCAACTCCCCGCCGGAGAACTGGCAGACAAGCTCACTGGATCTTATTTGTTCTCTGCACTGTCATCTTCACAATCGACTTCGCTGGCTATCTCTCTATCGCTCCTCAGACTCAAATCCTCGAGGACATCATCTGTCGCGATCTTCACCCGGATGCCGTCGTCACTTCAACCACTTGTAAGGACGTCGACGTCCAGACCGAATTGGCGCTCCTCACAGGTTGGAAAGAGACCTTTGACCAGCTGCCCGGTATCATCCTCGCCTTGCCTTTTGGCTTTATGGCCGACCGAATAGGACGCAAGAAGGTTGGGCTTCTGAGTTTGGTTGGGCTTACTATGCAAGAGGTCGCCTTGAGGGTTATTTGTTAGTATTCCATAAGCGCACTCTACGAGTTTAGAGAGCACTCTGATTAATAGAGTACAGGCTGGAATAGTCCTACTATTCCCCCGCGCGCCATCTGGTTTACATCGTTATTCCAGATCTGCGGTGGTGGTGCACACATCGGTCAATCGATGATCTTCACTACGGTGACGGATATATATCCCGTTGAGACACGGTCTTTCTACCCCGTCCCTATCATCTATCATCTATGTTGGGACAAGGACTGACGATTTCTAGAACCAACAAATTCTTCATCATCGCGGCAGCGGCCCTCACGGCAGAAATCTTAGCTAGCCCCATCAGCGCATTCCTAATGCCCAAGTCGCCCTGGCTGCCGTATCTTCTCAGTCTGGGCTGTGAGTTCTTCGGTCTGACTTTGTTCCTGTTTATACCGGAGACGCTACCGAAGAATCTACACGAGACCCATGATTCTACGTCCGAGAGCGCGGTGGATGCGGACCGAGATGAGGACAGGCAGGATGGTCTCTTCCGCACGGCTTTACGGTCCGCACTCACCCAACTGCTGCGCATACGCGAATTCATCTGGAATGACAAGGAGGTCCTCGCAATATCAGCAGCATTCTTTGCTGGAAACGTCGGACAGCAGGCACTGCAGTTGCTGCTCCAGTATGCGTCGAAGAGGTTCGGCTGGTCAATGGCAGAGGTATGTCCCCAAGTTCAAATCCACCTACCTACACTCATCTCCTCATTTTTATCTTCTTTTTCTAACGTGCGAAAAATAAAAAAAAGGCAAGCATCCTTATCTCCCTAAAAGGAATCATCAATCTCGCCCTCCTGATCATCATCCTCCCAACGGTCTCTTACATCCTCTCCAAACGCCTCCCTCCAATCCCCAACGACCTCCTCATCGCACGCACCAGCGCCCTCTTCTTCGTCCTCGGCTTCACCCTCATGGCCCTCGCCCCATACCCACCGCTCTTCATCCTCGGGATCTCGCTCCTCGCGCTCGGCTGGGGGTTCTACTCGGCGCTGCGCAGCGTCGCCAGCGCCCTCGTGAGCGAAGACCACGTCGGGCTCCTGAACACCACCATTGCGCTGGTGCAAGGAGTCGGTGCCGTTGTGGCGGGGCCTGCGCTCGCAGGCGCGTTTGGGCTGGGAATGAGGATGGGCGGTGCTTGGATTGGGTTGCCGTATCTTGTGAGCGCGGTTTTGATGGCCGGTGCTGGGGCGCTTACGGGGGTTGTTAGGCTTGAGTAGAGGTGATGGGGCTTGCAAAAGATCGATGGGGTAAATGATAATTTTTTTTTAGTATAGATCTCTGAATATGGTTGATGATAGATTTGTTTGCTGGGAGATATTGATAGATCTTGGAATACAAGTCACTAGGTACAATGCTTTGATGTTAGGGCTATCATTAACCCATCTGGGAGCGATGAAGATACCAAGTCTGAGATGTATATATAGTATCGTCTCTCGCCAGTACTGGCTTTCAAGGCAGCCACCCAAGCTGGCGCTCATTCCAAACACATACATTGGCAGTGCCAGTATCTACTAATAGGTACTAATATAGAGAGGCTAATATGTATCAACAAATCATACATGTTTCTCTAGGACCATGGTTACAAGCCCCTCGTATCTCAAAGACGCACATCGATCCGTCCGTCATCTCCGAGTCACGCATAAAACGCACGATCCGTTACTGCCCTGTTTTCTTCTATCTGGATAAGTATGGAGTACATTGGAGTAAGGTCTTCCGTCATTGCATGGTGTGCGACAGTATGTAGTGTACAGCGAGTTATATATCCTGTCGCAAGTCGGGGCGGATGGAGATTAGGGTGAGAGGAACAAACTCCCGACCCGTTGTTCAGGCGGCTCAATGCTACTCCGTACAGTAAGCCTGGACCCATCTTCGTCGCAAAGAACATGCCATACTATGTATCTCACAAAAGAATCTAGATTGTTTCCAACGAGGCATTGACACCGCCCCATGGCTTTCTTCGCGTTTCGAAGGGTAGGGCTGCAGTTGAGGTGGATACTTCTAATGTCCAAGGGTCACGGTACTGGTGGAGCGACCCGGCGGCGCGCGTATCCACAATTTGATATCCGAACCGCCAAAAAATTTTCATTCCCACTTCGCAGCGAAACATTGACACATGCAACAGGCAAAATAAGAGGGAAAAATGGAAGCCGAACGCGGGGGTTGAACCCGCAACCTTGAGATTAAGAGTCTCACGCTCTGCCGATTGAGCTAGCCCGGCTGGTTGTTGAAGAGCTTTGACAGCGAGCGACAGAAGTTCGGCATGGGTTTCCACTCACTTATGTTCCTGGTTTCGGCAAGGTCGTACCTTGTGGTAGAAGAGGCGCAAGGTGCGTCAGCTGTTTGGGGCGGGAAAACCAGGCGTCCCCTGGAATCTTGGAGCCTGCTTTGAACTTCATTGAGACCCTGAGGAGAGGAGAAACGGGGGATGTTCATTGCTGTTTCAGCGAGGTATTTTTAGATGTGACCAGATTGCGCGTTCGGATCCTGAGGGTGTGAACACGAGATGCGAGAAGGTTCTGGCGCCTAGCGCCATCATCCTAAGATAGGGACAGGCAATATTCGAAGAGAGGGTTCTCGAAGCGCTGCAATATCGGTGGTCGGTTTCAATTGATATGGAATGAATCTCAAAGTACTGGACATCGACATTGAGGGAGATAGGGTGAAACATCCCGGCGCTAGAGGCTTGTTGCAAGGAGAGAACCACGGGGAGGCGATGAATCTTTGGTTTCGTGCATTCGCGCGCGTCAGGGTCAGCACGTCAAAACTGCAACTGCAAGTCTGCTTTCCCAAGAGGCAAGTTGACGTGCATGTCTTGTGCTCTCTGGCGTCTGAGAGGCCCGTTCGTAAGGCATGATGATCGTAATTTTCTGATCGTGGCTGGAGCTCACCGTGGATTGGAGAAAACAACAAGAGTTGCACGAAGGCTTGACGTGAAAGGGGCTGTGTCGAATCTCACTAACCACAGCTCGTTAGTGTTGAAGCTTGAGGCTGAAGGACTGAGGCTGAGACGGTCGTGGGGACCCCCCGAGTCCGGACTCTCGAGTCTCGACTCTCGGCATGGCTTCCTCAGTGTTCTAACGGTTGGATACGGTATCTGCGACGGCCGTCCACAATTACGGGGTATTCTTAGAAAGGGACAAAAATAGAAGGAAGATGTTGGTCCTAATAGAATGGTTCAAACAGGTAACGTCTCAGGATAACGGCGGTCGCGGCTAGGACAGCGGTTGCAGAGCGAATGGCATTAGAATGTTAATAAATGTAGAAGCAGCAACCCGGAGGCTAAAGATTTGCGGAGCCAGGATTATTGTCCGAAAAATGACGGCAGGAATGCATACAGATGCAGAGTGTGGGAAGTTGGAGTGTTGGACAGAATGACGAACACCGCCAGTGAGCAGGAGCTGTGGCACAGAGGCTTGACTGACTGAGGCGCAGATACGAGGCTCAAGCCACAGCAGATACACGGTCAAGCAAGTTGGGATGACTTCTCGACGCCGAGTGCTGAGATAGGAAAAGCACGCATGCGACTTGGGACACAAGCAGACCGACAAAAAGTAGTGCCCGGGCCAATCAGCGGGGCGGGAGACCCTCCAAAGAGCGAACTCGAAAGCGCCTTTTGAGTCTTTGAGCGCCCTTGCTCTGGCACTGCCTGCAACCAAAGGCCGCTAACTTGCGCGCTAAGTTAGCCTGAGGTCGAGTCATCTGCGACCAGGCAGCCATCCGGCCCGCACTACTGTAGGAACTGCTCTCCATCGCTTTGTGCTCTCTCCTTCCTCCCTTCACATCACCTGCAGCTCCAGTCCCCCCCCCTCCATCATGGCTTTTTCCTGTGACCAATGCCGTCATTCCAATTTTAGTCCCCGACTAGAAGTGTCCACAATTGGAACTTGGATGCCTCTTGCAGATCTATATAGTCCTCCATCCCCCCCCCAGTCTGGCTTCACTTTTTCTCATACTAGATCACATCTACTCTTGACTGCACCTGATCACTACGTCTATCCCACTTGACTGTTTCTCACACCGTCACCTTGTCGCCCTACATCTCGTCCCGTATTTCCTGGCCCCCTGTCTCCGTAAGGGAGACACTCTACCGTCGCAGCTTCCCCTCAGTTACAAGACCTCGTCTCCGACGAACCGCAAGCATGCCTGCACCCATTGTCACCGTCGCTGAGCCGGTTCTGCCTGTGCGTGAGCTCGAGGCTGACGAGCAATATGTCATGACTGCGTTTGAGCGCCACGCAGAACGCTGCTACCAGTGCAATGACCCTCTTAAGGTCCAACAAGAGGACCGCGCACTCTGTGACCGTGGACACCAATATGCTATCGACGTTGCCGCTTACCTATACTCGAAGAACGGAAAGGCTTACTCGGTTGTTGACCGTGACCTCAACCAGCCAACACTCATCAAGATCCCACGCAACTGCGTCGCTACCCGCGGGCTTCTTCTCGCTATTGAGGATGGCCTTCGCCTACAGCGCAAGGAAAAGGTTCGCCGGCCAGTGATTGTTGACGAGCCCAACGCACCAATCATCAGCTACGACCGTACATACCCCGTTCCTCCACGTCGCACATCAACTGTTACAGAGATCATCGAGCGCGAGCCTCGCACCATCAAGAGCCGCCGTGTCATCGTCTACCCTTCCCCTCACCGTGGTTCCCCAAGCAGGGGATCCTTGTACGATTCCGACGCCGCTGATCGTGTTGAGCGAGTCAAGGAGTCTTCCCGCGTCTACCGCAAGGAATACCGTCGCTGAATACACGTGCCAACTTCGTCTGTTCCGCTACGTTCTACCGTCGATACGACCCATGGTCCCTGTCACACTGAAGCCAGGTGCTCCCCCATACACCCACGGGTAGGGGCATTGCCCCAGACCCTTCCCAAGCCCCATTAGAGTGAACCGGATTCACCCCGCACTTCTATTCTGAGGGTTGGCCTCCATGCGAGTTGCTACTCCCATGCCCTTGATTGACTCCTACGGAGATCCTCCGTGAACGCAATCACCTGTTCCGAGTCATGTTTGATTTCTTGCCATCCAAGTTCAAGTTTACCAAGACTCCGGAGTTACAAACCACATGAGAAAACGCACTGAAAAAAGTCGATAACACTCAAAAAGCATCAAAAAGACCTCGAACTCGAAACTCGATTTTCTTGCTTGCTTGATCTTCACTGGATAATTCCCATGACTCACTCATGCATGTACTATTCTGCGCGAAGGATGTCTCCGCACGAAATGATTTGATTCGCAGACAGCTATTGGATATGACTGATTCATGTACTTTCCTTCCACAATACTTTTCCTTTGTTCTTAGCTCTTGATTAGTCTTACAATCAATGAAAGCATCCTGATTCGATGCACATGAGAAACTATTCGCAATACCTTTCTTTCTCTCTCCTCCGAACAAGGCCTCCCACCATGTCAACCCCGCACCTATCCATCCTTCAAGCTTTCATAGGCAATAACTTTGCATACCTATAGTTACCCCTCTTACTAGGCAGTGACTCAGAGTCAGCTACCATCTCCAAGGGCCAAGACTTCTTCTTCCGAACCGTTACGATGGATTCGCAAATTCTGGAACTAGACGTGATACACCCTGCATATGCGATGCATCCACCCACCTCCCCAACCATCCGCTCCAATAATCGCAAAACAACATAAGCTGTTAAGTTTGCGGCTCAAACAGGCAGTCGCCACAGCGACGGGAAATGCCGGACAAAAAAATCAAAGGGCTCTCTTCAAGACAACCTTGCCCGGTTACGTACATACTTACGTAGATAGCGCCGCAGTCATGGTGGGACGATTCGGCAATGTCCGAAATCTTCCTTACCCCTACCACATACAACGTACCAATGACTACTGCTCAAGCCTTTGTGCAACACTTGGGGTATCATATCGTGCGTTATGTGAATTCTGACGCAGTATTCGACGATTTGGCTGGTCGGAGGTGTGTGTGTCTACGGTGGGGCGGTGCAAGCAAGGCGGTTTCTGGCCGGACTAGGGTGGTGGGTTCAGCTGGGATGTGCTTTAGGCTGATTTCCCCGTGACAGGGGTGGGGTTGGATAATTAGTAAGTTGTCTGGATTTCAAGATAGTACTACGAGACTGCGATCATCGCCCAAGTGAAAAGGGGACTGTGGTTGTTGGTTTTGTTGGTTGTATGTGCGTTCTTTGATTTAATCGGTCAAGGGCACTTTCAGCCGAGTAGGTGCCCGTACGGAGTAGTGTGCTGCCTGGCTTGGCCTGGCCTGGTATGCCCGGGGAGTTTAGGTTGAGGGTCTTCTGCACGGGCGGCTCAATTACAAAGGATTCGTAATGTGTGGGATTGCTTTCAAATCTGGGACTGATTTTCGGGCATTCTGTGGTTTTGGTTGCTTTTTCTAAAATTGTGGATGGTGGCGGGTGCTGCCTAAACATTATTACCTACTCCTTTATGAATTGAGCAAAACACCTACCTTATAGGCAGTACTTGTGTCAAGAACATTGGAAACTGGAGTTAGCGATGGAAGAGGATTCAGCTCCAAGGACAGTGATACGCTCACGAGCTGGTCGACGAAGCCGGTTGAACAGCCCCTATTGTTGGTACTTGGTATACGAACCACAAGAAATAATGACGCACACATGTGCTTGTGGCACAACCTAAGGACTGAGCTACAGGCCACGATTCATAATCTCATCACCGTCTCTGCGGAAGAAAGGCTAAGGATGACATGGCTCCTGAGTAGATGTTGAGGACGCTGTACGCAGAGGCACCTCCAAGGGAACACAGAGTCCAACAACCGAGATAAAAGGCTGTCAGTTTCGCTGCGGGATGTCGCATAGACACCCAATATCACTGCATGAATCGCGACTCCAACGCCCCAGGAAGTGGTCGGGACTCCTCGGAACCGAGATTAGAGCTCAATCTGACATACTAGCGAGTCCCTGTACGTATGTGCTTGAGCAAGAAGGACCTTTCCTTCAGGAGTAGTAAGGGAGTAAACGTATGACAGCTGAGAAATACAGCAGCTCCAACGTAGGCTGATTTTGGGTTGTCGGATGGCGTTCCCTCCCCACTCGTAACTGAGGAGACCCAGGGATGTGCCGACTTTACCGTCGAACCAACCATCATATTGCCTGTTGCTGCCTCGTAATTCCGAGTGTGTGGAGTGCTCTGAAGATCGACGGCAAGCTGGTCGCCTGACGCTCTAAGAGTAATCTGCCTTGGAAGAACCGCAGCTTGAGGGGCAGCCTAGCTGTCCTGCCTGAACGATCCCGGATCCGATTCTGCCTGGAAAGGTAACCGAGACCCCGCAGTCAGAGAGGTGGTGGATGGGTGTCTCAAGCTCGGAGGGAGGGAAGGTTTATAGTCCCATCTTCGAGATATTCCTGGTGTCGTTCAGGCCGCATCAGTGCAGAAGGAGGGCCATGTGACCAATCGAGACAGAATCGGAAAGCTGTTGATCTGCCTCAGTGAGATCGAGGAATGTTGCTCCCGCGCGGATGGATCCGAGACTAAAGCAGAGGACGGACCACCCTCCCTTTCAAGGGTTTATCGCAGGATCAGGATTCCCTGGGAAAGTGGTCATGCGGCCAGTCATATGTCCCTCCATAGAGATGGAATCTCTTCCTTGTGATAATAATGGCGGCTATTATAGCCTGTTTCTGAATATTTTCAGTAAGAAGCGAAGTTGCTGTGAAAAGTGGTTTAAATTTTGATGCAGAGTCTGAAAATGATAATTTGGGAGGCTTCAATGTTGTCTCACGGCCCCGGCGCCGCACGTGACCCGCATACTATCCTTCAGACAAGTTCTTAACTTCTTACTGCTTCAGCCGTTGAACACCAAATGGCAGAATCACGACCTCATCCTAGATTAAGACAGATGTTACTATTCATGGTGTTCTCTATCCACCCATTGCTGGAAATCTAGAGGATGTCTCGCGAATTCTGAGCAAGTCCGCCAATTGACTTCTATCCTCACAGGCGCAGAATTCATTTGGCATATCGTCAGAGATCTAGTGTACATTGATTTGTGATGCGCCCCCGCGAGCGGCAGAGGCAGGCGTCATTGTGTCATTGATTCAAGGTTTCATTTCATGTTGCAAGTGTAGAAAGATGATCGCCCACGAGGTCTTCGCCTAAGTACGTCTCGACCAAGTTCCTTCAAAATATACAAAATCTAGATAGAGCTGGTTGGATCTCAAAGCTGATTATAATCAACCCAGCGCCAAAGCAGAATATTAAGCTGATCATTCATGGAGTTGAACGATTCAATACTTCCCCATAAGATCCACATTGTCCTCATTTCGGAAACATAAGTCACGTGTCATCCTCCTAAACTTCTTCCGCACCTCCGCAATCACCATCGCAAGTTCGTGAACAAACCCGGTATACCCTCCACACAGTCGTTCCAGCTGCCAAAATGGCCAAGAAAAGTACGTAAATATCCCAATTACTCGTCTCCAGATCGGATTATACCCGCTTTCGCTATGTGCAGAACCTCCGCGTCCGTTGCGTATCGAATTGAGAAACCCGAAGCCGAAGCCGAAAGCTGACCTCGAATCTTCTGAACTTTCTAGGCAAGTCACGTACCATTGCCGTTCGTCTGATTTCGATGGCTATGACTGGTTACTATCGCACAATGATCCGACCGCGGACGCACCGTCCACTGAGCATGTTGAAATACGACCCGGTTGTGAAGAAGCAGGTGCTGTTCCTTGAGGCGACTAAGGGTGGAAGAAATAAATGATTCATTCCACAACGCGATATTCTCATTTCGAATCCGATCGCTTGCATACGATGGGCTGTTGTATTGCTTGAGAAGACCACACAACACGATTTCTTGCGGCGCCTGTTCCTCTGGAATCTTTTACTCGAATCCTCTCTTCGACCATACAATCCTACCACCACCCGAACGGACGACGTATCCGATGCTGCAGTCCGGTTTCGTTAGACGACGATCATGTACATTAGACACGGCGGCAAGATTAGCTTCTGAAACTACGCTTGCGTGCTATCTCATTCTTGCAGCTGTATAGGTATCCCGGTGTTTCATTCTGGCGTTCATAGCAAGACAGCTTTGGTCAATCGATATATTATATACCATGTGGTCATAGCCCCCATAATATCAGGTTGATTTTCCAACCAGATTCCATCAGTTCGCTATTATGAAACCTACTCTCCGCAATCATGGTAAGTATATGGTAAGTAAATTTCATGAGCTCCGGCCCGCCATCGCTTCTCGATGCAAGCGCTCAGGCGCCTTGGCTGAATCGAGCATTGTACTTTTCGGCTATGGAGGTTAGAGATCCGCAGTTGCATAGGGGATAGATTTTACCTCTTGTCCTTCGTGCCGAGTTTCTGGTGGTTCGTCCCGGACCCTTCTGGGTAGACACAGCCTCAGATGAGCGAGTGCGGCTGCTTCCGGATACCAGCCTCGTTGGGCTTTTCTTGCGGGAATAGAGCTCGGAACTCTTTCTCGCCTGGGCCACAGGGTTGGAGGGTGTTGAGCTGATCTTGGCCTTCTTATTCGTTCCTGTTTCGGTACAACCTGCTCGATCTTCCATCTGGGATGAGGCTGCTCCGGACGAGATCGTTTTTTGTTGTTCATTCAACAATTCTCGTTGGCGTTTGCTATACGTCCACCGGTTGGGCCGGGTTGAGTGGCTTTCACTCACAGATAACACTACGGGACCAGGTCGTGTGCCGTTTGTTTGCGAGTCTGGAACCTGTATGCGGTCCTCCTCAGCTGATAACTCCCGCATCTCGAAGGAGACTTTACGCCCTACACCTGCTTCCTTCACTTGAGTCGGAGCCTGTTCCACTGTGGTTTCTTTGCGGATTCGCCCCGGCATGCCCTCGGCAATGGTCAGCTCGATACCGGCTGAGCGACAAACATGGGGCTCCTGATTCGTATTCTTAGCCCCAATATCTGCAAAGGGATCACTTTTCTCCGGTCTCGCTGGGACAATGAGGTCCTCTGTTGACGAACCCCTTTCTGGTGTCTGCTGAAGCATACTGGAGATATCAAACGGCTCGTTATCGGTAGTTGGACAATCGACGGCTTCTATGTCTTGCACAATACTCGAAAATGGGACGATGAGACCCGCTTGGTCCGATGGGGAGGGACCTTCGTGTCTCTCCAGAGTCATTATAGGTTTTGTGCCTGGCAAGTCCATGTTGATTGACTCTTTTAGGGTTTGGGTTCCTCGATCCGTACGAAAGCTTGTGTGCATTGCTGCTTGGGATGGGTCTTGTTTGACTGATTCTAATTTCCTCGCATCCATTAACTGGATAATGACGCCTAGCTGGGCCAGAGCTTCGGGTAACGGCTGCTCTAACTGCGCGATGTCTAGTCGGAAAAGCGTTTCTCTAACCTCCTTGAGTTCCGCTTCTAATCTTTGCACTTTTTCATGCAAAGCGTGACTTTCTGCGTTGGCGTCTGCCAAACTTGCGTCAAGGTCATTCCTTGTGATATTTGCGTTCTCAAGCTCTCTGGCCAGTATCTGACGCTCGTCCTCCCTCTTAGCCAGTTCAGTACGGAGTAACGAGAGACTGTTCTTCAAGGCCTGCAGTGAATGCTGCGTCTCAGCCGTAGCTCTCGTACGTTCCTTCTCGAGACCGTCAGATCTGCTGTTGGCTTCGCCGAGCTGGAGTTGCAAGGAGATTTGCTGGGATGTAAGGATTGTCTCTTGGTCTCTTAGCTTGGCAATTTCTGCCTCCTTTTTGGCCAAATTAGAAGTGCATTCATCCCGAAATTCCTCCAGGTCACGAATCCGCTTTTGCTGTTCCACGAGCTACGCAGTTAGCAAAGACACAAAGTGGTGTATCTGCGTACATACCAATGATTCTAGATCTTCACGTTGCTCCTTGGCTGTATCTTCAACCTCGCCCTGTTCTATGTGAGCGCCTTGGCTCAGTTGCCCATCGGTAGTATCTTACCAGTCTTCGCTGTGTTTGGGCCAACTGTTCCTTGACTCGTTCTGTAGTGAGTTCAACTGCGGCCTTGTCCATCATCAGTGCATGAAGCTGACGGTCGAAATCTACCTTGAATTGATCACGAGAGCGATGAATTGCTTGGTCCTGATCTTCCCGTGCCTTGGCCTCGGTCGCCTGAAGCTTCTCTCGCAGACCTATAGCTTGCGACTCGAACTTTGCTGCGTTGAGTTCCATTTGGTGCGCCAGCGCCGTTATTTTGAGCAATTCGTGGTGCTTTTCGAAGCTGTCGACCCGCTGAGCTTCCAGTTTCTCCTCCGTCGATTCCAGCTTTGAAGAGAGTTGCTGTATCGAATTTTCGAGTCTGAGCTTTTCCGAGAGATGGATATAATTCTGGCCAAACTGTTCTGGCAGCTTGGCCTCAGACAAGCTTCTCTCCATCTGCTGTTCGAGACTAGCATCCTTCTGTCGTAGTCCGTCAAGATTAAGTCCGAAATTTTCGAGAGTCGGAATTGTGTCATTCAGCTTCGTTTCCAGATTGATACACCGGTTTCCGCTGGCCGATAGTTCCGTGAGCAGCGCGGAGCCCTCGCTTACACTAGCCCTGAAGAGTTGAAGCTGTGCCTCCAAGTCTTCCATCTTCTTGCTGGTGAGGCCGGAATTTTCCCCAATCTCTTGAGTCAGTTGACGAGTCGCCGAATCGATTCTCGTGCACAGAGTCAGGACATACAGTAACAAGCACATTTGTGTTCAAAGGCTTACCGAGACTCAAATGCAGACACTATCTCCCCACAGTGCTGTGCATTCATCTTGTCGTTCGAGATACCATCAGCAGTACTCCGGACCAGGGCCACTGCCTCTCCAATCTTCTGTCCAAAGTCATCGCTGATAATATGAGACAATTCGCGCTGATTGGCCGTGGCTTCAAGCGTAGCCTCGAGCTTCTTTGTCATTTCCACTTGGGCAGACTTGACAAGCTCCAGTTGCTTGTATTGGGCCCGTGAGCAGGTTCGAATGTGTAGTTCGAGAAGATGAGATCTTTTCTTCTCCTCAGCCAGTTGATTTTGAGAGTACCGAGTTCTTTCATCTGCATGCTTAATATCCTGTCTTAAAGTCGCAATCAAGGTCTCTGATTGCAAGAGGCAACCTCGCCTGTCACGGGAAAACTGGGATAATTGGGCTAGCCGTGCTTTCACATCCTCCATGGTATCAGATATATCTTTCCGTTCCTTGTCAAGGGACTTTCGCGCTGCCTTGAAATGAATTGCCTCACCGCGGAGATTCTGGTAGTCGGCTCCAAGTTCGTTGAGGAAGCTTTTGATCTTTGTCAATCTCGGCCTCCATGAATCTGTTTGAGACTTGTAGGTTTGAGCCTCATTTGTTCTCTGCCGCAATTTACTGCTGAGCTTCTGGAGTTCCTCGTGCAGCGTCTTGTTCTCGTCTTGCAGAATTGCCATCTTCGTCTCCATCTCCTTCTGCATGTGAGACGCTACTGCTTCGCTCTCCTCACGAGCCCGCAAACGGCTGATCAGCTGCTGAAACAAAACCTCCTCTGGTACTTGTAGACTCTTTTTTTCCGAAGGCATCCGTAAGAGTCGCTTGTCAGCCCTTCTCTTGTCACTCGGTCGTCTTTTTACCACCTTCCATTGGTTGTGAGGAGAACGCGGCTCGGGTAAGCAGTTGGTCTCCAGGTCCTCGCCGAGATGAACCCTGACAAGCTCCTCAACATCGCCTTGGTTGACTTCATGCTTCTCTATATTAGCATCTAGCATCCAATGGATCACGTACTTCAACAGCAACGTACATTTGTCCGAGGAGCAGCAAGAAATTCCGCGCCTACTTGAAAATCAGAAGGTTGTTAAACTTCAAAGTTCAGACCTACCTTGCACATTATGTTCCGGCTGAGAGCTCTGGTCATTCGGTCCGAGATTGGGCACAGATATCTGAACCTGACCTTCCTGGCTCTCAACAACGCTTTGACGGTCAGAGCTTGGTTTCTTTTCCTGTTCTACTGGGATCGAATCGTGCGAGATCGGGCGTCGGATTTGTTCCACCGACGCTGATGGCTTTTCTGCGTTACAGGAATGTAACTGCGTTGCAGCTTTAGTGCTATGGAAAGAAGAGGTGCTGCTTTTCAGATTGGTTTATTAGTTTTGGATCAGCACTTTATTAAACATCAAAAGCTACATACTTCGTTCGCTTTCCGCTGACTGGACAGTCGACAACTGCTTGTTCATTTGGGTATGGAGTTTCCTGAGGAGCAGGGGCCGACGCAGTTGTTCTTGGGGCTTGTAGCGAAAAGGCCCTTGAATTCTGGGCAGGTTTCGCAAAGCTGAAGGCCATAGCGTCAATTCCAGAGCTCTGTGGGCGCTCCATGAGCAATGGTGATTGCGGTCTTTGTCCTTGCTGCCAGTCAAAGCCTGCCCCGTCGTCGAGTACGGCGTCAAGATTCGGTGAAGCAACGTCGTTGGTTGCTTCCATTGTCTGTAGAAGCAATAGCTCCTCGTTCGAATCGTACTCATTGGGTTCGAGCTCTGGCACAAGAGGAATCCCCCCGGTTGCCAAAGCCTCGGGTTCGTTCTCCATACTTAGCGGAGACCCTCAAGCAGAGATACCAGGTGTTTAGCGGCAACCTTTGATTATTTGAGGCGATTATAAATCTCGCTCCAGGAGGCGATGTCTAGAATCCGAGAAGGAGTGAAATGGAGCTAGAGGTGATGATAACTGCAAGAGCACGCATAGTGACTGGGTTGTCAGGAATGAGGCCTTTCCAAGGAAGGTGCTCAAAATGGCAGGCACGTCCTGCGGCCCTAGTCCGTCCTGAAGGCAAGTTGCCAACTACATCGATGGACTTCATCTTCCGGATCTTCTTCAACCATCGATGTTACCGGCTTCTCAAGACACATTAATCTTTGTAGCTAATATTTCTGCTGCATAACCGCCACCATTCGAAGTTTCACCTATGTGTCGAGAGGTTAAGAAGCGGCTATCACTTGACAACTTGACTTGCAAGCATCGCCACACAGAGTTCCAACCGACGATCGCATCTTCTTCATGATCTGAAATATCACATTGAGGGATCCAGCTGGAAACCGGTCGGTATCGTTGGCTCCAGGACAGCCCGATGATTCGGTGCTAGATATACCACAGCGGTTGGTCTCGTTCCATTCTCGAAACAAAAATAGGACTCTTGACAATCGAGTTCAATTGCGAAACAGCCGTCAAACGCCGCCAGCAGACCACAAAGTGAGAACTTTCGACTTGTGCTATTAAAAACAGAGGGATCTGCACCAGCGCTTTGGGCAAGCCCGTCATTGGCTACAGGTCTCGGCCACCCAAACATGTCCGATGAGGCCAAGACCCTCGTCACAGGGCCAGCGCCAACATCACAGGGTGACAGGCCATCTAGCGACTCTAATTCGTCGCCCAAATCCCCCCTTGCACAAACAATCGGGCCCTTTTGCCAACCCAAGCCGGTGAAAATTCATGTCTTGCCAATCAGAATTGGGGACGAGAAAATCTGAGCCTATCAACTTCCTGTGCCACTGGGTGATAATCCTGCAGATGGCTGAAGATTAGTGGTTTGTGTGACTCGCGATCCATGCGTCGCTATATAGAGATGACCCACGGCGCCCCTCAAAACCAAATGTCATTTCTCAGATACTTTGCCCTTCACGCAAGAACTTGGGACTGCGCTTGAGACTACACTCCTAACGACGCCAAGGAGCGTCTTAGTTATCTTCTACGAAACACCGAGTATACGTGCATAGAAGAAACATGTCACCAACATACTTATTCAGCTCTCTTGTGGTGTCGATCCTTGTCGCCCAAGCGGCCGCTCAGTTTGGATACGATGACCCGAATGATATTGAAAGCATAAATGCTGCTGGAGCAGCAGGGGTTTCTTCAGGTGGAGGAATGTCGACTGGTGGAATGATTGCGCTGTGCGTAATTGTCGGGGTGGTTGTGATTATCGGATGTACGTCCACCAGCTCCGTTTCTTTTGTCAGGCAAATAGCTCAATACTGACAATAAGTTGACTATAGTCAGCTCGGCCGCTCTCTTCTATCTTGCTAAGAAGAATCAATGGAAAATGCGCGAAAAGCTTCGTCGTTCTGTTCGACAGGTTGGCCAAGCGCTTAAAACACCCCTGACTCCCAGATTCCCGAGAAGTCAACAACCGTACCCTCGCAGCCGAGACAGGATACCCAAAGAAGCTGCCAGGGTTAAGCCACAAAGGCTACCGACAGACGTGGAAAAAGACGCCGTTATCACGATGGATGCAGCATCTAAGAACTCTGGTACCAAGCCTCGGGGTTGGAGCTCATACTTCTCATTCAACCGCTCATGAGTAATCTTGATTTATACCTGATTACTGTTTGAGTACCGGATAGTTCTCGGAGTCTGTAACGAGCATAGGTCTCGCTGCATGCGATCCTACGCTAGACGTGGGGTAACTATTGCCTCGACATTTTTTTTTCATGTCTGAATTGTGCTTGTATGTAATTGAGCTAATGTTGGAAAACTTGTTCTACGGATGGCGCTGGCTGGGTCAGACATGGAAGAACTTGTTACTAAATATGTTTTGGGGTTATATGTGTCAAGATACCAAGTTGACTGCAATGTTTGATATTTGATATGTATTTTAGATCGTTATGATTGACGCAATGAATGCTACCATATAATCTATATAGTACCATTTGATTCCCTCTAAGCATCAGATGGCCATGAAACAAAGGTAAAATCTCCGAGAGCCATATACTGGTAGACCATAGAGACAGGTGGGTATTTATCTAAATGAGAAACTTCTTTCTTTTGTCAGAGTCACCAACCACTACAATCAAGTCTCAATGCTAACCCACTAGCCATACCATTAAGCATAGAACCAGCCAGCATTTCTAAGGAATTCTGCATGCCTAGATGTCCTCTTCATCCAGTTCGTAAAACTCCAACTCCGCAATCATAGTCCTCGCCGGAATCGTAACACAAATTGGGAAACCACCATAGTCGGGCTCCTCATTAGGCATCATCGCATAGATACCACTGCGCGTCTCATCACCGTTGAGCACACGGAGTGTCCGCAGCTCGCCCGTCTCCTTTTTTGCGACAAGCTTCTCTTCAAACCGCAAGATCCCTGTGAAAGCCGAGGTAGGCGAGAGAGACTCCGCACGTACCTGGAAGCCCCAGCCAATGAGCAGGAACTTGCCTCCACCGCGGTGGATGACCATACCAGACCCGGGGCCTGGTTTTCCGAAAACAAAGCATCTTTCGATTGTGATGGTGAAGTTGGCGAAGGTTTTTGTGATGGGTTTTGAGGCGTCTGTGCCGTCGGGCCTCAGGTCATCGAAGTAAAAGCCCACTGACGAGCCGGGGTTCCTGTGTGCTTCGAGAACAATCACCGAGACGGAGTCGAGAAGTGCGTAGTGACGGGTGAAGGGGCATGTGGGAGGCTCTAATGTGTCAATACCAAAGGGGGAGACTCCGAGAGCTTGATAGGAGCCATATGCCGCCCAGATCCGGCGGGCGCCGTACTCGTCGCGGCGTTGTTCGGGGATAAAGAGCGGCTGGTTTCGGTGGCGGTATTTAACACACGAGCTGGAGTACTCGTTTAGGTAGACATCGGGAGCGATGAAGTCGAGGGAGGGGGCAAACTTTTGCCAGATGTCGAGCACGTTGGATGTTCCGCCGCCAGAGGGGTAGTCTCCTGGTAGGCCGCCGCCGCCGGCGATAATTGGGAAATCATTGTCACCGTCATTGCCGACATAGTTCTGCCAGACGTTTGTGTATAGGGGGATAGGGTACTCGGCCTTGCCGGCTGAAGCCACGCGGTTCAGGTAGTGGGCGTAGTGATAGGCCATGAAAAGCTCGTCTGTGCGTGATCCCTTCCCAAAAACCTCTGTCCAGGAACCTTGAGGATCGGACTGTGCTTTGAAGTGGGATAGGTTTGATTGGAGGTCGACATGAAGGTTCTTCCAGTCATTCGCAAGGAAGGAAATCAGGTCTTTTGGCACTGGTTGCGAGAAGCGCTTCTCGGCTTCTGCGCTAGCATCGCGGGAATCACCTAGTAATCCGGTCTCATTTTCCACCTGCACCATAATGACGGTCGAATCCCTCCCGTCAATTTCCTTGAGGTGACGCAAAAGTTGAGAAAATGCTCTAGCATCAGCTTTGGGAGCTTCGTCGTAGAAGATTGAAAGTACATCTCCTGTTGCAAGAACCCCACCAGCCTTTCGCAACTTGGCACGAGGAAAGCGCTTAGGGTTGGTCTTGACCCATGTTGGAACGTAGGTGGAGATTCCATTCTTGAACGATCCAAACCACAACAGTACAAGGCGAAGTCCATGTTTGCGGGCTCCAAGGATGACCTTGTCAAGTTCTTCAAATGAGAATTGACCTTCAACAGGCTCAATCATTTCCCAGGTCACGCATCCGAGTATTGTGTTATAGTGTGTGTCGACTAACTTTTGCCAGGCCGTGTCCATGTACTCGCTCGAGGTGAGCGAGGAGTTCTGGAGCTCTCCAGCGAGCATGAGAAAAGGTCGTCCATTGACGACCAGTTCCTTTCCGCCCTTCGTCTCACGCAGATATGGAATTGATGTGCTTTCGGGAGACATAGTAGAAAGAGGGTGACGGGAGAACCAAGTGGACTGATGTGTGCACAGTATTGGAGAATGTATGGAAGCCTTTAAATAACAAGCTGAATGCATCGTCGGAACTCCCCCGCCGGAGACGCTGCGCTGTACAAGGTTCTGACGCAGCCATCGCCGGGATTGAAAGATTGTAATTGGGTGATATGGCGCTATAGATCGTGTAGCCCTTGCGCCTTCAGAAGACTGGGTCTAGAGCAAGAAAGAGCTGACACCGAACCACATTTTGCGGGGAAGCGGAGGCATTATTTGTTGATTGGCTGATATCCCGCAACCCCCGGCTAATTTGATGAGGGCCAATGACAGTCGTTCCACAGCTTTGGGTTCACGATGGACTTTGGAGAGGTTGGGGAAGTACCCCGGAATTCGGATACTACCTGCCATTGTCTCTCCACGAGATGAAGAGACTCTCGGTTTAATGACCTCGGATAAGTGGCAAAATATGAACCACGAATGCTTCCACTTCAGCCTTCGCATCGACCCCGGTAAAAGTATCACCAGTTTGGCACGGGCCGATTCAAAGGTATAAAACGTGGAGGAATTCCTCGAGACATGACCACATTTCGTCTATCATCGTGACTTCAGACAACACAATAATACTTTGAGTGTGGCTATTATTGTTTCGAATATGAACGCTTCTAAAGACATCGACGACGCAAAGGAGATCTCTGCAGAACATGCAGATTTTTTATACGAGCCGTCTACCCCCTTTCAGGTCCCAGCTGTCACTTGGTGGAAGCATGCTGGGCTGCGGAAGCTTTACATTATGATGCCCATACTCTTCCTAGGTAAGAGTTGAGGGTCCCTATGGAGGAATGTTCAACATACTGAGGAAAGTGTCCCTCGCAGGATCAACAATCAACGGGTATGATGGTTCACTTCTGAACGGGTTGCAGACCATGACACCATGGAGGCACTGTGAGGCTCCTTTAGTTTCACCACCAAGGTTTGAAGACTGATAAACCATAGATTTTGGCAGCCCGTCGGGCTCGGACCTTGGGCTCATGACAGCAATTCAAAACATTGGTGGCATCTGCGCTTTGCTATTCTGTGAGTGGGAGATGCATGGCATAACCTTTCTATACAAACTGACTGTGTGTTGCTTTTGAATAGCCTCGTATCTTGCGGACTGGCTTGGCCGTCGGTTGGGTGTGGCGATTGGCGTTATCGTGATTTTCGTGGGCACAATCGTTCAGGTCGTTCCGTCAGTCGATCGAGGCATGTTCATGGCAGGCAGATTCTTGGTTGGCTTCGGGTGTGTTTTCTGCTATAGCTGCGTCATAAGGGTCCTGAGCTGACTAGTACAGCTCGAATCTTAGCCAGGGTTCAGCCCCTCTACTCGTCACAGAACTCGCCCATCCTCAGCACCGCGGAACCCTCACAACTATGTACAACACATTGTGGTATGGTGGATCCATCATCGCGGCCTTCACCGTCATTGGAACAATAAGATACACGTCTGATGCATCTTGGAGGATCCCAGTGGCTTTGCAGTCCCTCATGCCCTTGATCCAGTTCTTGGGCATCTGGCTATTGCCAGATAGTCCTCGTTGGCTATGTGCCAAAGGCAGAGATGAAGAGGCATTTGATATTCTAGTTAGGGTAAGTCGGTCCACTGAATGTTTTCGTCCTCGAAATTTACCCGGCTGTAATTGCTAACAGGCCTGATAAAGTACCATGGTAATGGAGACCGCAACGACCCATTTTGCGAATGGCAGTTTCAGGAAATAAAAAACACAATCAAGCTTGAGAAGGAGAATGCCGGCAACAGCTGGTCACTTCTTGTTAAGACGCCAGGAAATCGGAAGCGTCTACTACTCATTGCTTTGGTTTCTTTCTTCTCTCAATGCTCTGGAAATGGTCTTGTTTCCTATTACATTCACTCGATCCTTTCTTCCGTTGGGATCGAATCTTCCAACGATCAGGCGATCATCAATGGCGGATTGCAGATATGGTCCTTTCTTGTTGCAGTCGGATTCTCCGCATTGCTTGTGGATGTTCTGGGACGGCGGAAACTCTTCATGATTGCTGGAGTTGGGATGCTGATAACCTTCAGCATCTGGACTGGGTGAGTAGATAAATTCAACTTCTTGCAGGGGATTTTGCATACTAACCCTATTTTCACAGATGCTCTGCTGCCTACGCCCAGACTGAGGATTCTGGCTCCGGAAGCGCAGTGATTGCGATGATCTTTTTATTCTACGGAGTAGCCGGATTTGCTTGGCCTGGTCTCACAATTGCTTACTGTGCGGAGATACTGCCCTTTAACATTCGAGCAAAGGGCCTTGCGGTCAACCTTGCCCTAACCGCGTTGGCGTCTGTCTTCAACCAGTACGTGAACCCAATTGGTCTCGAAGACCTGCAGTGGCGATTCTACTTCGTATATATCGCGATTCTTGTCATTGAATGTCTCTGCATCTGGTTCCTCTTCGTGGAAACCAAAGGGCCCACCCTAGAAGAAATTGCGGCACTGTTTGACGGCGACGAGGCAAACTTGTCCAGCTCAGCCGAAATGGGTATGCAGCCAAAGGCTATTATGAATGGGGAGAAGCAATGACTAGCCAAGGCAAATCAACAGCGTTGTTCATGTCTTGGTGTACGAAGTACAGATAAGGCATCTTCCGCATATCTGTCTCGTTCCGCAAGGGAGTTGGTGGTAGGCGGACGAAGATTCTTGTCAATTGGCAGGGCGTGCTGCAGTAAAAACTTGACTATCCACTTGTCAACAATGTATATTCGGTCTGTGGATAACATGCAGGCTTCTTGAAATATAAAAAGCCGCGTAATCTAATATTAGTTAGTATTTTTTTTTTTACACAACGGGGAAGCTGCGCACGAAATCTTACCATGCTGTTCACATCAGGCCAATATTGTTTCAACTTCAGTAGCACTTGGAAGTTAGAAGAAAGTCGCTTTCGAGTGTCTGGTAGTTCATCTGGTTCTCCAAACAGCAAAGTGTGCAGCAAAGCCGATGATGAGATCACTGTCATATGCGCAACAATAAAGTATACAGCTTCACAACCGGCAACTTCATTGGAGAGACTTAGTAGATCGCTAAAAGCCGCAGCATGGTACTTGCAACGAGCCGCGAAGAGGGCTTGGTTTGGGACTTCGATATGCGTAGAGTCCAGGTAATGGAAGTATAAAAGGGTAGAATAATGATTGTACCCCAGATGAAGAGCGACAAAGGTTGATCCGAGCCCTATTTTGGCATGGCGGTCCAAGTTATCCCTCGTGAGCTCGATATCTGGAGGTAAGGTCTGAGAAAAATCTTGGAACTGGAGGGCCACTTGACGGGTGTATTCCTCCGCTTCGGTGTCTGACAAGCGATTGTTCGCCAATTGACGATGTAGCTCTTGTATTTTCCCAAATATCCTAGCTAGAATTACCATATACCCCCAGAGCCCCGGTTGCCGGGTATGGGCCAAGACATCAGGCGTCTTGCGCCCTTGTCCTAAGCTCCAAAACTCCGTCTCAGACATAGGCAGCGAATGTCGGTTCGTATCTGGAATCTGACGCGGCATGTCCAAACCAGCCGAGGACCACTGATCAATCATATACAAAGACCAGTAGGTTCGAAGCTTGATTTCTCTGGCAATGCTGTCGTCTCCTCGATTTGCTTCTGGAAGCCGGAGAATTTGGGCCATGCGAAAAGAAATTCCTGCGACATTAGTGTCAGATAGAACATGTGAGGATGACGAGTTTTGATTCTTACCAAAAAACAGCGACTCCCCACTTGGGTCCCCCTCAATGCCACATAGATTACCTACAAGCGCGGTAGCATGGACATTATCCAGTGTCACTTCGTCGATTGTTTTCTTCAAAGCCGCTTTGGCAACTTGGAAGAAGTCCCTTGCACGTCCTTGAACGGTATTATCTTTTGATAGTCGCGCAGCAATAGCAAGGATACTGAAGAGTATGGCGTCAGGCAATAAGCCGTTCTGCACTCGGTCCCTTAAGGTTGCTGGGTGGAAAAATGTATGGGGTTTGTCATGGATGAGCTCCAAGTAAAGGTCGACAAGTCGGTCTCGAATGGCATCGCTCACTTCCTCCAAAGTGGCTACCTCAGTAACAGCAGGAGCGAGCAACTTTCGGCGACCCAAGTTCAGCCCGGCCAAGAGTGAGCAAGTCTGGCGTTTGTGAACGCACATGGCGCAGGCTGAGGTTGGGGTAGGTCCTGCTCTGCACTTCCTCTTCGCTGCTCGGCATTGGCTGCATGATTTTGCAACCTTCATAGCGGTCACGAGCCTCCTATGTAATAGTACTCAGGAATGGCAATTTCTATTTCTAGCCGGTGAGATTGTGGGTATCCCTCGTTGGGCACAAATGAGTTGTCAGCTCATTGCTCTTCCGAAAATAACACCAAAGACCATGCCAGTGGAAATCTTGATGTTGATTGCATGTGTCATCAAAAAAAGTGGAATACTTCGCGCCAGTCTCAGGTGAAGATGAAAGCAAGAGTGGCAAGCAGCAGGTTGGAAAATAAATGGTCGTGACACGTGACAACGCTCATGTTTGAATCCAAATTTACTTAGAAGGAAAAGCAGCTGAACAAATGAAGAGGGGTGTTTCCCAAGTTTAGTCAGTATGCTGAGGTTCCGTATATTCATGAAAATACTCTCCATATACAAATGCTGCAACATGCGGCCAACCATATGTACAGTTTAGAACAAAAGACAACATCCCTGATCTCTACTTTGATGAGAGCGCAACCGGGTACTCAAAATGCTACCAATCCGTCAAAAATTTTCTGCTAGCGTCCCAAAACTCGGTACTTCATCGCCGCAACGGAAGCTAGGGCTGTACGCCTTGCTAGGCATGAATCCGTTCTGCCAACCGGTCTTATAGCTCCATTGCGGTGCTGACTCTGTATGCCAGGTCCAGTAGAACCAGCCCATTGCAGTTTCGAACGCGCTCATCTGAGCCTCCGCGTAGGTCTGCAGGAAGGTCTTGTAGTCGTCTGAATAGTCGGATGGGTCTGCGTTTGCCGAGCGGCAACTGCAGGTTGGGGCAGAGTCGGCCGTGGGGCAGTATTTTGTGTCATCATCAGACTGATAAGTACCTTCCCATCGGGTGCCGCGGCCGACGTTGTTGAGGTTTTCCGCACAGTCGGTGTCTGCTTGGGACCATTCCCCACAGATAGTTGGGCCCCAGCTATGTTATATATTAATACATGTCGGAAGGAGGGTATATAGGTAGAAGGGGATACGTACCCTGCAGACGTGGTGTTGATCTCACCAATCATGGCGTGCCAGTCATTACAGACAAGGTTGACCTTTGCGGTGTGGTTGAGGACGATCTGTGCGGTATTGAAAATGGTGTACTGGTGGGTGTCGAGAAGCATATCTTCCGGACCGTTCTTTAGCATTGACTTCCACTTACTGAGGTTAAGGAAGCCATCGTGGAAAGCGACCCAGGCACTGATTCCATTCTTCTGGACCAATTCGGTGGCGGCTGTAGTCCAATTGAGGACCTTTTCTATGTCTAACGAGAGCATGTATGGTTCGTTGACCAAGCCGTAGATGGTGACAACGTTTTTATATCGGTCTTGAGCGAAGAATTTGGAGACTTTGTTGTGGAAATCGAGAGACCGCTGTGCGTTTGCGTCGCCATCGTCTCCGTTCAGCCAGTTAATGCTGCCCTGTTTGCCACTGTGATTGAAGCCGTTCTGACTGCCAGGAAGGCCGTGTGGATCAAGATTTACACGAATTCCGTATTTGCGACAGTACTCGATGGCTCGGAGGAGGTAGCGCCAGGCAATCTTGGGGACGTATGGTTCCCCATCGATGGGGCTAACTGCCCAGTAAGAGAACTGAATTCGAACATGATCAAGCCCAGCATCACGGATGTCGGCAAAATCTTGTTCAGTAATAAACTGAGCGTAGTGCTGTTCAATCGTTTTGTTTGCCGAATCACCTAGCTGTTTGCTAAGCGTATACTCGTCAATTACATCATCTGAATAACCTTTAAACATAGACGGCGTGATCCAGGGCTCGAGGGAGAGCCAGCCTCCAAGGTTCACGCCGCGTATAGGCTGAGATCCATAGGGAAACGCCTTGTTGAGCGGCGGTACGTTGTCGTTCGCGCGGGCAGAGTCATCCCAAGTCGAGTTCAGGCCCATGATGGAGAGGCCCCCGACGGTCTCACTTGTGTACGTTAGGTTGAAGTCCGTCGTGTCATACCATGTCCACGGGTCGAGAACTGTGCCTTGAGCAGATTCCTGGAATCATCAATAAGATGTTACGAAAGAAATGCCGAGAAACATACCGGTATACTATCGCGACTTATTCCATCCAAATCGGAATTGGAAGAATCGCTGGAATCACTGGATGGATTTGATGAACCGCCACCTTTGTTTTTTGATACGACAACAGCAACAACGATGATTATTATTAGCAGAACAACTGCAATTGCTCCACCAATCCACCACCACTTCCTTCGCTTCCAAAAGGGCGGGCGCGCATCTGGATCATCGCTCTCCTTCTCCCACCGTTTTTCTGTCGGCGGCCCTCTACCACCTCCGCGGAGTCTCACTTCCATACCTGGGCTTCTCCCCTCCTCCAGAAAGGCACCCGATACAATGCGGCCCTTTGATTGACCCCGCGGAACGTGGTCCGGAAATGGCTCGATTGTACGTGACTGTTCTGCAACAACCGGCCGCTTACGTCGTCTCTTCCTTTCTGCTTTTTCGTCCTTTTCGGCCTGGCGTTGCTGCCGGCGGTCCTCCTCTTCATACTGTTCTCTAAGCTTGGCTAATGCGTCCGCCTTCAGAAGACCCGCGCTGCTATTCGAAGATTCGGTGCTCTGGTGTTTGGAAGTCGCAGCGCGCTTCTCTCCTTCGCGCCCACGTTCTCGCCGCCGGTGTTTTCGCGCTGCTTCTTCCGCTTCCTCATCTTCTATACCTCGGCTCCGCTCTGCTCCTCTGGTTCGTGACCGCCGATCACGATGGGCGCGCGGTGCCGGACTGGAATCATCCTCCGCCGCTCTCCGCCGCCGGTGATTGCCCTCCCGATCGCGTCTCCGATCCTTTGGAGGGGACGAAGCGTGCGAGGTTTTTGCTCTGGGCTCTCTTCGTCGTTCGGTGTCGGAACGGTATCTTCTTGAATCCTCTGCAGCATCGTGGATATTCACATCGTCCTGGTGAGATCTGTCATACTCATCGTAAGAATCGTAGGCTCGTGAACCAGCACGTGCACGTCGGTATCCGTCTCGTCTGTAGCGCCGGTCGCGTGGGCTATCCTCGAAATCTTCGTCGTCGTCGTAATTGTCTTCTTCGTATCTTCGGCGAGATTGGACGCGGGAACGATCCCTTTCACGGTCGCGACCGTATCGGTCCCGACTTTGGGATTGACTGGGCATGCAATGCTGTGATCGGAGAACTCGTGGGGTTTCGTGGTCGAATTAGCGGCTGGAATGCTGTCGCTCCCCTGCTAAATTGGAACCAGGGTGGCCGAAGGACATTGGGGCCGGATAGAAACTTCAGGGGTGGCTGGACATGAGAATTAACGTCGTTAACCGAACGTGTTTGCCAAGTACTCGACTAGAACAGCCAAGGAGCTGAAGATGTGTTTTGTGTCCTTGGTGAGGCGGCTGCCTGGTTGTTGCTGTATTTCCCAATTAGGGAAGGCGCGGCACGTGCTTGCGTCATCGCTCTTCACCTTGATGACAGTGAACAAGCAGCGTCAGTTCATTAGTACTCTTGAAAGAGCTAAAGTTTAACTATCAAGTATTCTTATGGACTGATTCGCTTCCACTAAGTAGTATCTTGCGCACAGAGCCTATTGTAAGACTGAAAGCGATCAATCAATTGCTTTTTCCTACTCATTCCAACAATGTCCACCTGAGGTCGGTGAGGTTCGGCGGCAATTTGGCACACCTGCACTCACTGCCTGCCACTTTTCCAAACTTCGCCCCCCACAATAACTTTCAAAAGCTCTGGGCTCCAATACAGCTACAGGCCTAATTTTAAATATCTAACCATGGCTGTTCCAGCAGAAATGAAAGCCTACCTTTACAGTACCACAGTTCCAAATGGCGTCCTACCAAACCTCACCTATCATCCTGCAGCCCGCACTCCACCTCCACCTTCATCTCCTTCCCAGTTTCTCATAAAAGTCCGTTCTACGTCGCTAAACCCAGCCGACTGCAAGGTTCCTGAACAATCTACTGTCTTTGGAAGAGTTCTTGCATGTAGCACCCCTGCCTCTCCCGGGCTTGATTTTGCTGGACGCATAGTTGCAACGCACCCAAATTACAAGGGGGAAATCAAAGAAGGTCAGCTTGTTTTCGGATGTTTGGCGAGGCCCAGAACTTTTGGAACGACAGGGGAATATGTTCTTTGCTACGAGAACGACCTTGCGATCTTGCCGGAGGGGGTAAGTATCGATGACGCCGCATGCGTGGGAGTTTCTATTCGAACAGCATGGCAGGCTCTCAAGTACTACATAAGGCCCTCTTCCTCTGCTACGGCTGGTGAAGAGCAGAAGAAGGTGTTCATTAATGGAGGCTCTGGAGGTTGCGGCGTCTTCGCAATTCAGTTCGCGAAGATGCTAGGATGCCACGTTACGGTCACTTGTTCCTCGCGCAATGAGAAGCTCGTAAGGGAGCTTGGAGCTGACGAAGTCATCGACTATGCGGCAATGGATGTACTAGAGGCCCTCAAAACCAAGGGGCAAATATTCGACCATGTCATTGACCACATCGGAACTCCGGATGATCTGTACTCGCAGTGTCACCACTTTCTGAAAGCAGGCTGTGCCTATGTGCAGGTTGGTGCCGGGAGCATAATGAAAGTCGTATGGAGGACCATTACGCCCAGGTTCCTGGGGGGCGGCAGAAGGTGGTTTGTGCCGCTAATGTTGGAAAACTCGAAGGAGGACCTCTTGACCGTGGTAGAGTTCCTCAAAGAGCAGAAAATTAAGGTAGTTATCGATGAGGTGTTCGAATTCGGGGATGTGGTCAAGGCGTATGAGAAGCTGCACTCCGGGAGGGCGAGAGGCAAGATTATTGTTCACGTTGCAAAGGATTGATCAAGATTTGAGGTTCAATAGGTAATGTTTAATCAATCGTGAATCGGGACTTTCTATATGTAAGCCATCGGGATGCACCAAGCTCAAATGACTCTCTGTTGGACCATGAAGAGAAGCGGGAAAGTGTAACAAGATGCAGAGACTTTAACTAATTTTACTATGTCATTTTGCAGCAGCTGTCTCCAGAAATGAGCAATCCCCTTGCATGAAGCGGTCTGAAAAGGAAGGTCATTGCGCTTGGATTGGTAAATTCCATAGCTAGATGTCTGCAGAGTCCTATCCGACACTCTGCATGTTGATATCGCTATTAGTTATTAGTTAGTGCTTATTCCGAAAGATGAGCTTTGAAGGTTAGTTGGGTTAATGTAGTGAGCTTGGCACTTTCAGGGTCTTATACGCGATGGAATACGAAGCATAGCTGAGGGCTGCCCAGAACGAATGCGAATACCGAAGTCAGGGTTCATGGCTAGCGCGTTGCACACCATATCACCTTAACTCATCGATTGTGCAAATAAAACTCCCGTTTCCTGGATTTTTGTGACCATTTGGTCGCCTGCGAGTCATTCTTCCGCGGCGTTCCTCGGTCGCTGCGATGGGACGAACGAGGCTCAGCGAAAATGGGCCTGAATGACATCACATGCTACTGCCCCCCAATCACTATTCTTTCCTCTTCATCCAATTGATCGATTAGCTGTGATATTCATATAAGCGACGATGATCTTTGCTATCCCTCGTTCTCCATGACGGAACCTCCTGGCAACACCTCTGGGCTCAGTTTTATCCCCACCGTTCCAGCTCTTGTACATGATCGCCTGTTGTCATCCCCTGGCATTCCGAACAACTCGTCTTCACCACCAACATCTCTCTTTTTCCCTCTTAAACTATCCTCGATTGCTCCAAGCGTATAGCAATGATCTGACCGATTAAGATACATCATGGCTCTAAGCACCGTTTCAGTCGGAGTTGCCCTCACCCCGACCGTCGTTTCGACTTTCTTCTCTCATGTATATGCCCTTCAAGGCTGAGCCCAAGTGGTTAGAACTAACCGGAACTATAGTATGTGAATCGCAAAACCCTCCACAACAAGCCAAACGTCCATCTTTCCTACGATGAAGGAATCTCAGTCATCCGCGAATTCATCAACTATAGCTCCAAGCGCCCAATTGAGTATATCCAGGAGTTCACTGGACAGCGCGTGCCCGCTCCCCATTGGATCAAGATTACTCGTCTTACTATCCCAGAAGAATACTTGTCGCGGGCTGCAGATGCGCTCATTACACAACTGGGACCCGACGGGGTTGCGCGTGTTGGAGGAAAGGAGTGGTGGCAATGGCGTGGCCCGCCGGGCGATACAGAACTGCGAGGAGAATGGATTGAGATGAAGAGTGATTACAATGAGAGAAAACGTGCTGGAAAGGACCATCCAAGTCAGAAACGCATAATGCTGTACATCCATGGGGGCGCATACTACTTTGGAAGTGTAGAGACCCATCGATACCAGCTGCAACGGCATGCGAGAAAATTGAAAGGAAGGGTATTTGCACGGTAAGTCTTCACAATATTAGTCTGTAAACGCAGCTTGCTAATATGACTCAGTGAGTCTGATTCTTCTTCAATGTAACCGTCGTCAACCAGGCTAACGTCGCGAAGCTGAATATCGCTTGTCCCCACAATTTCCATTCCCATGTGGGCTGCAGGACTCTCTAGCAGCGTACTTCTTCCTCTTACAAAACCATTCGCCCGATGAAATTATCTTTGCGGGAGACTCTGCCGGGGGAGGGATGATCCTCTCGTGAGTTCACTGTCTCCACCGCGTTTACTACGGAGTACCAAACTAACGTCCCCAGTATGCTTGTCATGTGCCGCGACCAAGGAATACCTTTACCAGCTGGCGCAATATTGATATCACCATGGGTTGATCTCACTCATTCACTTCCCAGCATTGTTAAGGAGAACCCCGGAGACTACATTCCTCCACATGGGTTCCTGCACAAGCCCTCGGTGGCTTGGCCTCCACCGAACGAAGACGAGATCAAAGAGATCAAAAGATCGCTCACAGAGAACTTCTCGTCTGAAGGCAAAACGCAAAGCCGGACAGGTGGAAAGTCAAAGAATACCTTCGATGTAGACTCGCGCCAGCCAACTTTGAGGGTTGGACGCCCACCTCCATCGTTCGTGATGAATGGTAAGACCATCGAGGTCAAAGATCAGATACATATGTATACGACAAACGACCTCCTTTTTCATCCTCTTGTCTCTCCTATTTTCCAGCCTTCTCTTGGAGGCCTACCTCCTCTTCAGATCATCAGTGGTGGCGGCGAAATGCTCCGAGATGAGCAGTTCTACGTTGCGCACAAAGCTGCTAACCCTAGTGCGTATCCACCGAACGATCTTATTATTGAAGAATTCGACCCCAAACGGGAGACACTGCATAAGTATCCCGGTACCTATGTGCAGCTTCAGGTTTGGGATGACCTCTGCCATGTCGCCCCAATCCTCAGCTTTACCCGTCCTGCCAAGTACATATTTCGATCAATAGCTCAGTTCGGAGCTTGGGCATTGGCCCGAGCTCAAGGCTCAAGCATCGAAATCACCAATGATGATGATGTCTCTCCGATCTCTTCCAGTGATTCTGAAAGTTCGGAAGAATCACCTACTGAAGAGAGAGGCAAAGACGCGCATGATCTCGCCTCTCCTACTGTTGGGAAGGCTGGTGATCCGCTCCCAGCTTTCAAAGACCGTATGATACGACAGGGAGTCAATAAGAGAGGCCATATATATCCTCTCGACCCTCCACATGAATGTTCGGTACTTCAAATACCACCATCGTCGGTTGGCACAATCAACCCTGGACTCCTGATGAAATGGATGCGAGTAAAAGAGGAGTGGGACCATAAATTCGCCAAAGAAAAGGCTTCTGTTCACCAACAACGGCTGCAAGGCCTCGCATTCGGATTCCAGGAATTCGACGGTGAGACACCCCCGCCCAGCTCTCTGGCCGCAAGAAGATTGGCTCCCGGTGCGCTGCCACCGAAAGGTCTCCGGACCAGCTATCTCATGTCAATGTGGAGCAAGTTTGCTAGCAAACACGATAAGAAGACGATTAAGAGAGAGCAAAACTTGGAAAGCCGCTCCCAACGAACCAGTGTCGATGCCGGCCCAGCCGGGGCCTCTATCGAACAAGGCGAGGAAAACAAAGAGAAAACACCGTCTTTCCCAGTACAAGAGCAGAACGAAACAACATCATCTACTAGCGAAATACCTACAACCGAGAAAGAATCGGGATCATCTATATACCTTCCATCAGTGCCTTCCGACAAGCCTTTCAGCCCTCTCATTGTCCTCCCTAACTACGAAGAGAAGTCTAATGACGAGTACGAGAACGCAAGCACAAGAGCCCTGTTTCATGTCCCAGGGACAATCCGGCAGGCCGACGACGCGAAGAGCACCCAACGTCCGATTTCACGTACGGGTTCAGCCACCATCCGCAGTGGCTGTACATCTGAACCAGGCGATGACGCTAGCACTATCGGAGACGAAAAATCTCTCGCTGTTACTGGCATGGGCGTTGACGCTGCGAGTACGAGAGCTGTTCTCAATGCAGGGGGCGTTATCAGTCTCATGAATGAGAACTCGGCTTATCATTCCGTTGACAGCCTTCCTGCCACCCTCCGTGCTAATGAAATAACACCAGAGGCACAGAAATGATGCCTATTGCTCCAGTCGTAATGGGAGGGTTAACCTGACTGGTGCATATCACCTTTTGTATCACACCCTCTTGACATTTATTGCGATTTACACGACCGTTGGCTATTTGATTCGAAACCATGTATACCCCATGCGAATTTACCAGATGCTTTTCTATATGTCGATTATAGTTCATCGAATGTATATATCACTTTTATATCAGGGTATATGCAACTAGTATACAAACATCTTCTAGTAGTACAATGTAATAGTACACAAAGGCCAGAAGGAGCTACCACTCAATCCCAACCTTCGCAGCAACCTTCTCCGCAACTCCCATAAATGCCTCTCTCCTCACACTCCTCTCAGCCCCCTCCTCTGCAACAACGGTTGGAACTCCACGATCCGCATCTTCACAAACTCGCGCATCGAGCGGAATATCTCCCAGAAATTCAACCCCAAGTCGTTTGCACTCCGCCAACACACCCCAATTCCCTTCCCCTGCACTCCCATGTTCATGTTTATGTTCATGCAATCCATGCGAAAAGATCCTCGTCTGATGTCCACACTCGGGACACGCAAAAAAGGCCATATTCCTCACCATCCCTAGAACTGGAACATCCATTCGTTGAAACATCCCGAACCCCCTTACCGCGTCCCGCAGAGCAATATCCTGCGGCGTCGTGACAATCACAGCGCCGTCAAGGATAATCTCTTGGTTTATCGTTAGCTGCACGTCTCCTGTACCCGGCGGAAGATCGAGAAAGAGGACATCGAGGGGACCCCATGAGACGGAGTGTAAGAGTTGGTGCATGGCTTTTGTAACCATAAGGCCACGCCAGGAGATTGGGGTTGTGTCCATTGGTAAGCGGCCGGATTCATGCGGTGTGGAGGTGGAGTCAGGTGGAGGGAGGAGGTAGCCCATTGACATGGATTTTAGGCCATAGTTTGTTAGGGGAATGAGGCAGTTATCTGATCATGGTTAGGGGTGTGTTGCGCGTATGCTCGGGGACTGCGTACTATCGTCTAGACGGGGTTCGCCAGAGAGATTGAGGAGTGTTGGAATCGAGGGGCCAAAGATATCTGTATCTAAGATTCCGGTTCGAATTCCGCGGCGTGCGAAGGATAGGGCGAGGTTTACTATCTCATCGTTAGATCTGCCTGCATGGTCGGACTATAGGCGACCGGAGAGCAGAGGTCTATCGTCTTTGGCTCTGAGAGGTATGACGATACATACCAGCAATTGTGGACTTTCCTACCCCTCCTTTTGCTGACGAGACGGCAATGACCTTCTTCACATCGCGAATCTTGCGCTTCTCGGGAAGTCCGCGGCGACGCGGAAATGAAGGCGGGGTGCCGGAGCGAGGAAGGCCCTGCAACAGTTAGACGAATAAACTATAGATTTGATTAGCAAAAGCGTACCAGCGGATTGTCATGCTGCAGACACTGAAAAGTCGAAAAAAGCCGTCTTTTCACGGTCATGGCGAGCAATTGGTAAGGTGACTGAAGAGCGAAAGTAGATGCCACCCTTAGCCCGCATGTCTTTACTGCCGAATTTAAGCCCTCACCGCCTATCCAAGACGCATTCTCGGGCATTTATTGGCTAATTGCGGCTCCGAGAGTCGAGCTTCTGACCGCCCGGACCATCTCACCGCTCTGCCATTCTTCGCAAATATGATGGGGCAGAAAAATAAATTTCTCCTCCGCAGCTGAAAAAAAAAAAAAAAATCCAAAGCGCAGGAACTCAGCGCTTGAGGAAGTCATGGCGCCGAAGTCGTTAGCGGAGCAAATTGCTGACCTGGAAGATCTCACTCCGAGGGGTATATTCCTGTCCCTCCCATACACGTATATGTGTAAGATTATTAACGACGATCAGATTTTGACCCAGAGGACATCGAGCGCGGAGGACAATCCAGTGATGACGAAGCTCCCGTAAAGGATGCCAATGCCGGCAGAGAGCATTATCAGGCTGTAGGGTAAGCCTACATTTCGTATATATGCCAATTTGGAAGTGATTGTATTGACGGATATTAGGAAAGGAAAACTTCGAAAGGAGGACCCGATCGCCTTGGGGAAACAGTACGCTGGTTCGCGAGTTAGCCGAGACGCACTAGAGGCAGATAGCGACGATGATCCATTTGCGGCACGGTCTAGTGATGAGGGAAGTGAGGATGGAGACGAGGATTTGAGCGACGAGCTTGAAGGCAGTGAGGACGACGACGATGAAGATATCTCTGAGGGAAGCGAAGACGAGAAGCCGCGGAAGCCCAAGGCCGCTATTCGAAAAGGACGAATCGATTTAGACGGCCAGGATACAGATGGGTCCGAGGATAATGAAGATGACGATATGGAAGATCTCGACGAGGATGAATTTTCGGACGAAGATGACGAGGATGAGGACGACGATGAAGAAGACGACGAGGAGGATGACAAGCCTTCAGATCGCCGCGTGAAGTTTGACTCTAAATCTGACGACCGCGAACAATTGCGCCAACTCATGGCCACGGACCAAAAAACAATCGCTGCGACAATATCCCAGGCAGCCAAAGCCGATGCAACGAAAGGAAAAGCCGTCAAGCAACAACGCGCCACATTTGATGCTCTCTTAAACACCCGCATCAAGCTCCAAAAGGGTCTTACGGCTGTCAACCAGCTTTCCATCACAGCACAGAACCAAACCGCAGACGACGAAATTGACGCCGACGCCTTCAAATCCGCCGAAACCGCCGCGCTCACACTCTGGTCCACCCTTGAAGACCTCCGTCTCACCCTTGCCGACGCTCAGACGCAGGACGAGTCCAAGAAGCGCAAACGGCCCTCCCCCGCGACCCCCGCAACATCAACGTCCTCCCTTTGGGCCCGCATGACCGAGCTTGAATCAACGGCTGTCACACACCGCCGCGCAATCCTCGACAAATGGTCCCTCAAAGTCCGCGGCGCCAACACAACGACCCTCGCCAACTCAAAGACAAACAAACTCCTCGGCTCCGCCTCTACGCAACAGACTATCACCGCTGTCCTAGATGCACACATCGCCTCTGAAACCGCCGACTCCCGCGCCGCAAAGCGCGCCCGCAACAACACAACTGCCACTACCAACGGCACTGCCGCCCGTAATTCTGATGACGAACCCGAACCAATCTACTCCGACGCCATCTTCTACCAATCTCTCCTCCGCGACCTCGTCGAGCAGCGCATGTCGTCCTCCGACGCAATCACCAACGGCATCGACACGCTGCACCTCCTGCCCTCGCGCAACGTGCACCCGGTAACAGGGATGCGGAAGGACAAGGTGAAGCGGGACGTTGATACACGGGCCTCAAAAGGACGGAAAATGCGATTTGATGTTCATGAGAAACTGCAGAATTTCATGGCACCAGAGGAGCGTGGGATGTGGACGACCCACGCGCGCGATGAGTTCTTTGCGTCATTATTGGGGAAGAGTGCGAGTGGACTGCTGGGTGAGGAAGACGAGGATGATAGAGAAGGGGGCGATGAGAGTGATGGTGAAGATATGGAAGAGGGTGGGTTGAGGCTTTTCAGGAGCTAGTGTACGTCAGCTAGCGGTTAGTATATAGATAGGATTGGAAAATGCATATATCTTCGGTATGGTTACGAATCGGGTTGATTTCAATGGCAGTCGATTGCTTAACACGCAAATTTTCAAACTCATCATTCGTAGCTCGTAATTCGTAAGATGAGGTAAGATCCGAGGGGCCCAGCCATATCATTTCATAGCCCTAACTCTCACCCGGACTAGTTACTAGTAAAGGAGAAAGAAACACATGTTAAGTATACAGCTCCTCCCGTTGTCAAATTCTCGCACCCACTCTCAGCGCCTTGGACCAGAAACCGTCTTCTCGGCCGCAGTGGGAGGCTCATATTTCGGCAAAATCGGGCTTCCTGAGGCCTCCCAACTGAAATCCGTTGTTCGAGGAAGCCCCATCATCCTCTCCTGGACTGCGCGTTGCAGTGTAGCCTTACGGTCAACTTCTTCCTGCGGAGATAGGAAACGTGGATACCCGTCGACGTCTACGACGACCGCACCGCTAACGTCATTGTAGCCTGGCAGCGAGGAGTGGGAGCGCACAGATGGGAGACGTGGTTGGGATTGGTTAAGCATGGTAACACTGGGGTATAGGGCTGTGTTGGATTCTTGGGTGGTGCTTCCTGTAGATGAGCGGGATGGAGGTAAAGGGTGGCGGTATAGGTAAGATGAAGAAGAGTCTATCTGGTTCTGGTATTCTGCTGGAGGGTCGATGTCTTCCCAAAGGAATTGTGTTTCCGCTTCCTGGGTCGTAGTGGAACGATAGTGGAGGTCAGAGGAAGGTTTAGGTTCCGGGGCCAGTGGTTCTTGGTGGGTCTTAGTTGACTGGCTGGTGCTCGTCGTGGTGGAGGTGTATGTTTTGCGACTGAAGAATGAGCGCGAGGAGTGATGTCCGCTATTGTTCTCCCGCGAGGACTTAGAAGTCGGGCTATGTTTGCGAAAGAGGGGCATGATGATGGTGTTCTCCTTGGTGGCGACTTGGCTTTGTTTTGATTCTCAAGATTGAGTGGCAGCCTATCAGGGCAATTATGCAGTAAATCTTGCAGGCGCGACCCAGAATTAGGTAGAGACCGTCATGAGATGCTTCGAGAAGAAGCGCGGGCCTCCTGCTGACGTGGGGCGAGGAGAATCAGATTAACGGAATCTTTTCAGCCCAATATCAATCGAAACCAGGAAATCAGTGTTTGTGGGACGTGAGATCTATGCCTTCGATCGTATCAGAATCGATCCGAGAATGTCCTCTAACGGCGTGCATACTGCAGGGGGAATCCCTCTCTGTGATAGGTGTGGCACCTGCTCCAAGACCTGTCGGAGGATGGCATTAGCTAGAATTCACCGCTCAGTTTAGAATGAGTCAAACCTAGTCGCCTGTTATTATTAATCTGTGTCACGAATCAAGTGTGGTTGGCAAGAGAAAGGAAGCACCTGGCACAAGAGAGAAGAGGAGGCCCCTGAAAGGTAAGCCGGCAGACCTCCGCAATGACCGCCATTCCCCATTGAGACCCCGCACCCCACCCCCGAAGTATATCTGCAGCTAGTTTAGCCGACGTTACAAGGACCACTGGAAGCCTACTGCATACCTCGTTATCTTTGTTCGTTATGGCCTCGAATATTTTACAACCTAGCCTCAAGTCGCAGTCAGGCGAACTCGAGGGTTTAGACAATCTACCAGATTCTAGCTCTCCGAGCCTCCATCTCAGTCATCCAACAGACATTGAAACATTCCGAATCGGGAACCAAACATCCAACGACTGGAGAGACGCTCTGACAGTCCCCCAGTATCTTGAGGAATGCGCACATCTCCTGACTGTCCCTCTTGCGCGCAATAGCGGAATCACACAATGGATCCTAGTCGACCAAAACCAGCCAGCCGACAAGAGAACTGTGCTTGCCTCCTGCGAGACGTTTCTCAAGAGAGCATTGATTAGTGATGCCGATGGAAATTCTGAAGAAGTAATCGCACATGGGATAGCGAGCGTGTACTGCGAGTTCAGATTGCGCAAAAGAGGATATGCTTCCCGCCTGCTGAAGGAACTAAGCAAGACCCTGCCTACCTGGAGGGCCGATACTGGGACAAAATGCGTCTCTAGCATTTTATACTCGGATATAGATCCTAAATTCTATCAGCGTCTAGGATGGAATTCTTTTCCAAGCTACCACCTCGAGTTCGAGGCTAATGCAGCAGCAACACCCGGTGTTACGGCCCTTTACGCGGAGGATCTTGCTGCGCTGTGCGAAAAGGATGCCGGTAGGCTTCGATCATCAATCTCGAAGACGTCAACTGTGGGCAAGCCTCGCTTCGCGATTATACCTGACCACGATCATATTGTCTGGCACCATAGCAAAGAGGAGTTCGGTGCTCAAAAGCTCTTCGGCAAGACGCCGTTGGTTAAGGGTGCGATTGCTGGTACACCTAGCAATCGTGTCTGGGCGATCTGGGCGCATCGATTCTATCATCATCCGGAAAGGGATTCTTCCGCAAATATACTGTATATTCTCCGGTTTGTTATGGAAGGCGACGCCCCCACTGCGGAGGATGTACGCGCAGTACTTCAAGCAGCACAAACTGAGGCTGCTGAATGGGGTCTTGCGAAGATCAAACTCTGGAGCCCACAAAGGGCACTAAAAGAGCTGATTGAGGCAGCAGAAGTTCCTTTCAAAAGTCGAACCAGAACGCAGGAGAGCATACCCTGTCTTCAGTGGTACGGACAAGGGGATGGTCTACCCAGTTCACTGGACTGGGTATTGAACGAGAAGTATGCTTGGTGCTGATGATGTGGCATATCTTGAGGTATGGCACCTAGCTCGTGTCTCCTTCATGTTAGTCACGTAGCCACAAGTACGTTGTATAGTACTATCTTTAGCAGAATGTTGTAGTGGAAATAAAGAATTGGCCGCCGCATGAAATCCACAATCATCGTGGGATGATACACGTGACTTCGTAGCACGCGCTGATCCCCGGGCCAGCTGGGCAATTCCAGCACTCTCACTGGTTCGATTCACCGGAGACAGTCGCAGGACTCCGGCGGACCGCAATCGTCTCCGAGGTCGGGAGGGGCAGAAAGTCGGAAACTTGAGTCACGATAAATTCCTCCCCTCAATTACAATTAACAGTTGAGACAGCAATTGGGATAGATATCACATTATGCCGACCGATTCGCAAAAATATCTTTCAACGAGAGGCGGAGACTATGATGTGCGGCTTTCACAGACATTCGCGAGTGACGAGTGACAATCGCTAATCTTTTTTTGACAGCTCTCCTTCGAGACAGTAGTCTTGAAGGGCCTCGCCGCAGACGGTGGACTTTTCCTGCCTCACGAAGTTCCAGTTGCCGATGAATGGGTGTGTATACAACGCCAATGCCCCGATGTCACGTATTTGTTAACAAATAGGATTATAGCAAAGCTGGAAAGACCTCTCCTACGCAGACCTTGCCCTCAAGATCCTCAGCCTCTACATCTCCACCGATGAGATCCCTACCGAAGACTTGAAAGCCATCATCGATCGGAGTTACTCAACATTCCGTGCGGAGGATATTACACCGGTTGTTAACCACCAGGACAACCTGTATCTGCTTGAGTTGTTCCATGGCCCAAGTTACTCTTTCAAGGATTGTGCGGCTTCCTGTTTCTCGACGATTACAATGGGTCTGTTGAACTGACGGTTTCAGGCGCGTTGCAATTCCTCGGAAACCTCTTCGAATACTTCCTTGTCCGCAAGAACAAGGGCAAGCAAGGGAAAGGTGCGAAGACAGAGCATGTACCTTTTGGAAAGAGGCTCGAAGTAAGCTGACAATGCCATATAGAGCGACACCACTTGACGGTGGTTGGCGCAACTAGCGGCGATGTAGGTTCCCATCAGCATCCGCACCCTGGAAATACCTAACCCGTATACAGACCGGTTCCGCCGCTATCCACGGCCTCCGCGGCAAGAAAGATGTCACAGTCACTATCCTTCATCCGAAGGGCCGCATCAGTCCTATCCAGGAGGTCCAAATGACCACCTGCACCGAGAAGAACGTTCACAACCTTGCTGTCAAGGGTACCTTCGATGACTGCCAAGTGCGCACCTCACCCTTACGCCTCCTATCAAGCCTTAGGAAATCCGTCAACTAATATGCAAATAGGACATCGTCAAGGCCTTGTTCGGCGACGCTGACACGAACAACGCTCTGAAGCTCGGCGCCGTCAACTCCATCAACTTCGCCAGAATCCTTGCCCAGATCGTTTTCTACTTCTACTCATATTTCCAAGTTGCAAAGAAGTCATCTTCTTTCAATGTGGGAGACAAGGCGCGCTTCGTTACACCTACCGGAAACTTTGGCAACATTCTCGCTGGTTTCTTTGCTACGAAGATGGGTCTTCCGGCTGATAAGCTTGTTGGTACGTTTACGCTGCTCTCTATATCTAGGCTGTACTAACGGAGATCTTTACAGTGGCCACAAACGAGTAAGTCACCACAGTCATGACTGTTTTTTTTTGTTTTTTTTTTTTTTTAGAAGACATGGAACCAAACTAACACCTCAAAGAAACGACATTCTCCACCGCTTCTGGACAACAGGCCGCTACGAGAAGCACCCCGTCCACGATGAGACCAGCAAGTCAGACGGCTGCAAGGAAACCCTCAGCCCTGCCATGGACATTCTCGTCTCCAGCAACTTCGAGCGTCTGCTTTGGTTCCTCGCAAAGGGTACAGACAACTCTGTGTTCACTCCTAGTTTCCCATGTATCGTTGGCTAAAACAGCACAGAAAACGCCCTTTCGACCGGTGTCTCCGCTCGCACCGCCACAGAAAATGCCTCCCAGGCCATCGTATCCTGGTACAACTCCCTAAAATCCACCGGCGGCTTTGGTCCCATTGACAGCGCCATGCTCGAATCCGGCCGGATTACTTTCGAATCCGATCGCGTCAGCGACGCCGAAACTCTCTCCACTATCCAATCCTACTACCAGGAATCGCAGTACATTCTGGACCCGCACTCCGCCGTCGGCGTTACAGCGGCCAAGCGCTCAATTGCCCGTGCCGCAACGGGCACACACCATATCTCGCTGTGCACGGCGCATCCAGCCAAGTTTGCGGACGCCGTTTCGAAGGCATTGCAGGGTGAGAGCGGGTTTGATTTTGAGGGGCAGGTTCTCCCCGATGAGTTGAAAGCCTTGTTGCAGAAGGAGACGAGGGTTGCCGAGGTGGAGAACTCGTGGGTTGCCGTTAGGGAGATCCTCAAGGGACAGGTTGGCGATGATGCTGAGGCTGAACGGGATTAAGAAAGAAGATCTAGATGGCTGTCCATGCGCTCTATTCTATGGCGATTATAATACTTCTTCTGTTGATAAAAGTCATGCTGTAGGTGAATGCATATATGTCAAAAGCTCTGTGCTTCAACACTGCCCGATCCTTTACATCAATTCTTGTCAGGGAGTGTCTATTTACTTCACACGCAGATCAGACATTAGACGTACTGTCTTGATACACGCCACGGAGCTATCAACGTTTGTCCATTTTGAGTTAACTATATTTATTGAGACTTTTCACAGTATACTGAGACTTTGCATGTCATCTGAACCACAGCAATCCTTTTCCTGAATATACAAGGGTAGAAATTTGACAATTTGGGGAAAAGAAAACCAGCAACCTACTCAATCCTGATATCCTGCTCACTATACAAATCCATGCCTAAATGATTCAACAGCGCGTGCGCTTCGATATTGCCCTCACCACCGCGCCGGTCATCCGCAATCCGCAGTCTCCAGATCTCTTCACGGGCTCGCAGATGCCGCTCGAGCTCGGCTATGCTCCAGAGACAATTTGGTCCAAGGTGCGGCCGCTGCTGTTTCTGGTCCGGGTCCGGGCCGAGAATAGCTTGAAATCGTTGGTAGTTCGTGGTCCAAGTTTGCGGAAGCCGTACGCCCGGAAATGTTGCCCAATATTCGGCTCCGCCAAGGGCTGCGGCGCTATACCCGAAAATTTTGAGGAGATGCTCGGTGACTTGTGCCCATTGCTGGATTTCGGCGCGATGAGATCGGAGATGGCCGACCATGGGTGACCATTGAAGCTCAGATTCGGACTGTGTTGAGTCAGCGGGTTGCAAAAAGGCCCAGCAGAAGCGAGTTAGATCCCAGTTGTAGGTTGAGGGAAACTGTTTTCCAACAGCATAGCGGTCGGGGCCGCGCATAGTTATGTGTTCCTCGCCGCAGCGGTCGTCTGCACTTAATTGGGTTGTTTCGAGTAAGTATTGCCAAATGGCAGATTGATCGCGGAACATCCATCCGAGTTCTTGATTCCATTTGTCCCATTCCACTTGTAGGTTTTTCTCGAATCTTTGAATGCCTGTGTGAGTGAGTGTTATAAATCTTAGGGCTCTCGCACGGGCTGTGGTGGCATTAGAAGGATCTGTGCTGTCTAATCTAGAATACAACTGCTGTAGCGAGTTGTCTTCCTCCGGTTCCAACGCTGAAACAACTAATGACTGTAGGGATGGTAGCAGTATCCTCATCTGTCGGTACCATGGGATCAGCAGTTTCGAGCTAGGACATCCGATCGAAATGGCACAAGCTGAAACTAAGGTATAGCTTCCTGTACCTGTGTTCTCGCGAAGGATCACCGGATGATCATATCCATTCAAAAGAAACAACTCGTCTCTTTCAGCAATCACATAATTGTGATGAGGGACTGAGATAATGAAGCTGGCCATGTCGTCCAGCGCCACACGGACGTGTGTGTAATCTCGAATCCGAATGGTCTCACCCGACAGCTTGTACAGCTTGAATCCTCGAAGCAGCATTGCCCCTGTAGTCGAGTCTATCTCTATATCGCAGCCTATTTGATCAAGGCCGTTAAATTTGATGCGTGTGGAGCCAGCTAACTTTTCATTGTCGGGCTCATTTAGATGGTCCTTGGTGCGTAGGAGCTCATCGAGAGACGGCAGCGACAGCGTTTGAGACCAGTCAGGAACCCAAGATGGAAGGTTGAATGCTTTGTTTTGTCCGGCTATCGCAATAATGTCCGATACATGCCAGTTCTTGAGAAGATATGCAGCGATCCCAACGTACACGTTCTCCACAGGGATCTTATACTCCGGACCGATGTATTTTTCGCCCATCAGGCCTAGCAGGGCAAACACTTTGTCTCGTGGGTCAGAGCATTTATACGGCGATGCGTTGACCAGTATCTTTAGTAAATCATTCCCAGTAAAAGGAAACCATTTGGCGTCCTTGAATAACCACGAAGGTATATCCAAGTCAGGGTAGGAGCCGCCAAACGGACGTTTGGGCCAACGTGCAGAGAGACTCCCGCAGACTAGCTCGAGCTCACGCGCCATAAGAGCTCCCGGTAGCGTCCAGAGCTGCGAGAAGTATGGTTGTTCGAGCAAGGCTTGTAGACTGCGTCGAACATCTTTATCTATGGTCGCAGTGTGGTCGTGACCGGGTTGGAACGCCGTGATCTCTTTGAGAAAGCTGAAAGCCTCGCTAAACTCGGGCGACTCATCCCCAATGTAGGCCAGGACCTTGGTTGCCCTCGAGTATATCTCGCGCAATATATGGACCTGCGTGTTCTTTTCTTCGGGGTCCATGTGGTCGATACATAGGGAGTCTACCCAGAGCAGCCGTTCCGCCTTTTGGCGTCTCACCCGCCGTAGAGCATCCCCGCAATTGATAGGCACATATGTTATATCCCAGTAGCTGCCTAAAAATACCGGACAGGGTTCGAACGAGTCAGCGGGGTCATTAACGGAGGTATACGACAAAGCTTCGTATAATGTGAGAGGAATCTGGTTGATGCGCACAATTTCATAATCCGCGTGGATGGGGCTCTCCGCTGAGCCAGGTTTCAGCCGCAGCAGACGTATACTGTCTTCGGAGGGCAGATCTGGTAGCAATGACTTCGAGTATTCCGATTTATGTACATAGTCTGAGGCTTTCTGAGTGGCTTCCCTGGTCTCCGAGTCTTGATAGGTGACAGGCGCCGGCCATGTGAGGTTCATCCGACTGCGATCTGGGAGCTGTGGCAATTGCGGGGAAGGAATGGGATCTTCTGCTAAGGATGGAATGGCGAAACAATAACTGCAGGTGGGAAGGCCACTTGCGGCAGATACATCTGGTCGGCGGCAGCCAGGTTCATGCCATCGATACATTTCTTGTTTGGCACACAAATATGAATGGGAGGAATGGGAGTTTCAAGCTGACGAAGTGGGAGGAGGCATACTCGATAGTAGACAATGCCCAGAAGGCGGTCTGCGACTCTCACTCCAGCTCTTTTCCATCGAAAGAAAACTCTCTTTTATCATGCACCATCAGAATCGATCAATACAGCCTAGTGCGTCTATATTCCATACAAAAATCATTCCATGGTTGAGGTTGTTGACCTCGGCTTCCATTCCATGGGACAACAAAACTATGTGGCCTGAGGCAGAGATAGACAAACTGCCTACATAACATGACCGTAGTAATGAAAGGATTTGGTAGCCTTGAAACTTTTAGATAAAATCTCTCCATTAGTTAGTTAATAATAATCCTTTAGGTAAGTATCGAAATGCGTTTTCGAAAGCGTTACTAAAGCAATCTAGTTTTTCATACAGACACAGCTAGCTCTTCAAAGGATATACAAGTTTACAATGTTCTACAGTATGAAAAAGATACGTATGGCGCAGGCACTGATAAATGGGGGGGGTGTACTAGTGGAACAATCACTTTGAATACATGTCATGTTATCAAGCCCGTCCCTAAGCATCGATGCTAGGGTAATTAGCACAGGGGAAGAGGAATTATTATTTTTATCAAAACAGCGAAAAATATATTATGACACAGACTATCCAATCATAAAGCTGAATGCTGAGGCCTACATACATACTAATGTACTCCGTACACAACTCCACATTCCACCTTCTCGAGCCGTCACAGCGGGGTGGATGAACTATTTATGTATAAATTCCCCGCACGCCCAACAGAGCATCCCACTGTCCATTTTTATGTTTACCAAGGGTACCTAAGTAAGCTGTGAAGGCTCAAACGCTTACCTAGACCAAGGAGGCCATTGGTTAGTATCACCAGTCTGTTTCACCTGGGCCATGGGGAGTCGGGACCACCTTGATGACGAAACATGGCTAATGCTAAACAGGATCGACATTCCTCGATCTCCACAGCCACGAGTACGTACGTACTCCGTACTACTACCTAGGTACCCCGTGCCCCGGGGTCTCCGCTCGGTATCTGCGTATCTGCTGCTTTATCCTGGCGACGCAGCTCTGACCGGCGAGTGTCTTTCCTCGCCAATTGCAAAAGGCAGCTTCCACAATGTATCCCGATTTCAAGATAATCCTAGGCATCATCTCATTAGTTACTTTGGTACTCTCCGGAGCGTCCTCTCGTGGACGGCAACCGGAGAGCATTATCTATCGCCCAACGCGACCCCCATCGTATCCCCTAGCCGTTCGAAACCCATATCTTTCGGCATGGATGCCCAGCGACCAAGTACAGGCGCTACCCTATGCGGAGCCACAATTCTGGGCCGGACAAAGCCTCACTTGGTCTGTTATGGCGCGCGTTGATGGACAGGCGTATAGCTTGATGAGCATACCAAGACCCAGTGAGAAGATTCAACCTGCGGTCGTCCGCAGCGTAGAGTATACAGCGACACACTCGATATTCACTCTCGACGCTGGGCCGGTGAGCTTCACACTGGACTTCTTCTCCCCAATATCGCCGTCAAATTATCTGAGGCACTCGCTTCCTTTTAGTATGGCATTCCATTCCCCCGTGTGCGGTTTCGCGCCGAATTGATGTTTGGTCATAGGTTATCTGACTGTTAGCGTTTCTGGTGCCAATGGGAATATAATTCAGGTCTATTCCAGCATCGATGGCAGATGGGCGGGGAAAGAGCATCAAACCATTTGTGAGTTTCATCGGCGGGGTTCCACTTTGGCATACGCCCTCAAGGTGCAGAACGCACTTCCATATACGGAGGAAAGGGACATGGCCTTGTGGGGCGAGGCAGACTTCTCATCTCGCCATACCGCTCAAACGAAGCTTTATTTTTCCTCCGGAAAGCGCGGGGAGGTTCGCTCACAGTTTGTGAACCACGGAAAACTGTCTAGCAGAGATGTACCTTGCATCCCTGGGGGAATTGTGGCCTTTGCTCACGACTTGGGCACCGTTAGTGGAAAACATTCGGTGCAATTTGCTGTCGGATACGTTAGAGAAAAGGCGATCAATTACCTGGGGAAGCCGTACACAGGATATTATCGGTCCCATTTCCCGGACACGTACGAAGCGTTGGAGCATTTCTTCGATGATTATCCAGCTGCACTGCTTGAATCAAAGGTCATCGACACTGAAATAAGAAGTCAGGCGGCCTTCGCAGGTGGAAACAAATATGCTGATATCGTGACTCTATCGGCACGCCAGGCCTGGGGAGGAATTGACCTGACTATTCCCAATGACTCACTTGACACAAACGACATACTCGCCTTCGTCAAGGAGCTCTCTAGCAATGGCAATCTCAACACAGTCGATGTCATAATGCCTGCATTTCCCGTCTACTACATTATGGAGCCGGAGTATATCCGCCTCTTGCTTGAACCAATGATGCGATACCTTGCTGCTGGTCGCTGGAAGCAGCCATACGTGATTCATGATATGGGTGCGCACTATCCCAATGCTATCGGTCATGATGACCAGAGAGCAGAGCCGATGCCCATCGAGGAGTGTGGCAACCTGATGGTTCTCGTGCTGGCACATGTGCGTGCGACGGGAGACTCAGCCTGGGCAGACAAGTATATCCATCTCCTAAGAGAGTATGCCGACTATCTGGTCGAACATAGTGTGGACATTGCAGAGCAGTTATCTTCCAATGATGCTGCCGGGCCTTTGGCGAATGAAACCAACCTCGCCATCAAGGCAGCCGTCGGTCTCAGGGCATTCGGAGAGCTCAGTGGGCTGAGCGAATACTCGCGAATGGGCGAAGAGCGCGCCAACCTTTTCCTCACGCAGGGACTTGGTACTGATGAAGCCAAATCCCACTTCGTTCTACAATATCCGGGAAAGCCCACATCGTGGAAAACGCCCTATAATCTCTTCCCGGATGTACTTTTTGATCTCAAAACGTTTCCCAAGGCAGCACACCAGATGGGAAACAATTTTTTCAAGGACGTTCGAGCAGAATATGGAGTCCCTCTTGATAATCGACAGGACTGGGCAAAGTCCGATTGGAACATGTGGTTGGCCGGTACCTTCGATGACATGACTACCCGCACCGAGTTTATCAACGACCTTTGGGCATTCATGTCCAACGGAAAGCACAATTGGCCCTTTTCTGACCGTTATATTGCCACATCTGCCAAAGGGCGTGAGCCTGGCCATCCTGTCTTATGTCGTGCGCGACCAACGGTAGGTGGTCATTTTGCCCTGATGGCGTTACAGGGGCCCAGATGTCTTCAGACAGCGGTGTTACGCAGATTGAAGGACATCCTTGCTGAGGAAAGTGAGACGCCTCCAGACGAAGTGAGGGAGGATCTGTAACCACATACGCACTCCTGCGTATACTGTTGTTGTTTCGCAGGTCTAATCTCTTGGCTCCACTTAGAGTGACCAGACTTCACTTTGACCTCAACGATAAACAGAAGTATAAATGTGAATTAACGTTTGAAGCTTGTACTGTAATCTACACAACTAATAGGCTTAATGAACCGTGGATGTGCTAGTGGTTGAGGTTCACAGGTGACAGCAAAGGCAGAACAGCGCAGGGCTTACATAATCGTAGCTCTTCCCAGAGTTCGACTCGCCGCTGCTTTTTTGTTGCTGCTCTTCCTCTCCCCAACTGACACTCTTGTCTCTTTCTCGCCCTCCTTATTTCTCCTGTCGATTCTTTACAGCTTTCAAACTTTGTCTCTCCCTCAAGTCCGTTGCTGTTGATTTACATCCTCCTCATGGCTTCTGTATGTGGCGCCCCTCTGTGTTGTCACCCCCGAACACCCCCCGACCCCGTACGGCGAGGAGCTTAGTTGTTCAACGTCATTCCCTCCCACTTTCGGGTCTGCGCGTCCGACGGACTTAACACGCGCAAAAGATTGTTTTAATCTGTTCCAAACTTTGAATGCTAACATCTGCCGCCGCGTGTTCTAGCCCCGTCCTCCACACAACTTCGTTCCTCAAGGCTATACGCTCCCCAACGGTGCCTCCGGTCCAGTCCCTGGGGCCGCCCCTCTGCTGCCCAACAATGGACGAATCATCCAGAACGGTCCCGTAAGAGTACTATGCATTGCGGATGTGCGAGGTATGTTCCGGCTAAAATGTGTTGGATGGCCTTGCTGCGGCGGGACAGAGGCTGAACAGATGGGCTAATTGGGGCTTTTTTTTTGCTTTTCCCGTCTACAGGAAATTTGAAGTCTCTCAATGAGTTAGCCAAACAAGCCCGTGCAGACCACATTATCCACACTGGCGACTTCGGTTTCTACGATGACTCGTCGCTGGAACGGATTGCGGACAAGTGAGTGACCACGTGCAGTCAAACTTCTATCATTGTTTGGGGCGGTTTCACTCTCCGGGATCTGGTTGAATTGGATCGGCTTGCTAACACCATGTGATCTTTCAACATCATAGGACCCTTAAGCATGTTGCTCAGTACTCTCCCCTACTACCGGAAAGTATAAAGCGCGGGATTGCTCAGACCCCTCCTCAGCAGTCAATCAAGCAGCGGTTTACGCCAGAACAACTACCCCTCTCGGAGCTTCCCCTGCTATTGAATAAGCAACTCACCCTCGACGTTCCCGTATATACCGTCTGGGGTGCTTGTGAAGATGTCAGAGTGCTGGAAAAGTTCCGTTCTGGAGAATACAAGGTCGACAAGCTGCACATCATCGATGAAGCCAACTCGCGGTTGCTCGACATTGGCGGCGTCAAGCTGCGCCTGCTCGGATTGGGAGGTGCGGTGGTAATGCACAAACTTTTTGACAACGGCGAGGGCAAGACAACCATTGCAGGCGGCCAAGGGACCATGTGGACGACCCTGTTGCAGATGGGAGAACTGATTGACACAGCTAATCGTGTTTACGACCCGTCGGAGACCCGTGTCTTTGTCACTCACGCTTCACCTGCCCGCGAGGGAATGCTAAATCAACTGTCTGTGACCTTAAAGGCCGATTTCTCCGTCTCCGCAGGCCTGCACTTCCGTTATGGCTCATCCTACAACGAGTTCTCTGTGAACCCCTCGCTCGACCACTACAGAGGCAAGCTCGCTGCATCTAAGGCTTCCTTCAATGATGTATGGGAAACAGTGCGGAGTGAAGTTGAATCCGCGATCTCACAGAATGATGCTCAGAAGACTCTCCTAGAGAATGCCCTTGGCGTCGTAGAGAGGATGCCCTCGGTCGCTAATGGAGGAAACCCCTTCGGTGGGCCGACACCCGGCAACAGTGGTGGACAGGTGGATGAAAGCGCCTTCAAGAACATGTGGAACTTCAACCTGGCGGATGCTGCTTTTGGCTTCCTGGTCCTTGAGATCGAGTCTGGCCGTATTGGGACCGAAATGCGGGCACAAGGATTCAATTTTGCGCACCGGACCGGAAAGCCGCCAGTCTCTGGTCCTGCCCAACCTGCAACTCAAGTAGCACCCGGTCCCCCCATCAGCGCAACTTCCCCCGTCAATGCTACCCGCCCAAATGTTGCTACTCCTCAGTTCGGTCAAGCTCAGCCCATTCCCACGCGCGCAGCTCCTTCCGTTCAACAGGCTGCACAGGCCAAGGGACCTGCTACTGCAACTCGCACATCCCCCGCCCCCGTTATCCCTAAATCCGCAACCCCCCAACCTTCGAGTACCCCAGCCACTGGTGCTACGCCATCCCTTGAATCTGCTGAGATCTCCGCCCCTGTCGAGGCTAATGGCAGTGCACACCCTGAAAAACAGGGCGAATCGCCGGTACCCAAAACAGAACGGAAACAAAGCAACGCTCTTTTCATATCAAATGTTGAGAACGAGCAGGCCGCGCGGGAGCTCTTCACCGAGGAAGATAAAGCCAAGTTAGTGAAGGTAGAGAAATGGGGCAAGTTCAACCATGTCGCCACTTTCGCCAATGTGGAGGATGCCAAGGCAGCTCTTGATCACCTTCCCAGCGAATACAAGAAGTCTACCCCACCTGGCCAACCTCGCAAACCTAACGTCAAGTTCTTTGAAGATCGTGGTAGCCATCGTGGCAATGCCGGTACGTGGCAGAGCAGCAGCCGGGGCGGTAGCAACACATCACAACGTGGAGGATACCAGAGTGGAGGGGCTAGTGACAGTGAGACTGGTCGCGGACGGGGAGGCTATGGAGGGCGAGGCGGTCGTGGGCGTGGCGGTGATCGTGGCGGAAGGGGTGGTCGAGGTGGCCGCGGTGGATTCAATAAGGCCGATTCATCTGCTCCTTCAACCTCTACCCCATCCGGCGACAAGCCAGCTGCATCTGGCGACGCTTAGGGCATGATTTTGATCTATTAGCCTGTTTTTGTCTCTAGTTCCTTGTATTCCCTCTTCTTCTCTTCAGTGTCAAATTTACCTTTTCCCGGCCCCTTGGTTTCAACTTTACCTACCATGTCTCCCCCGGTCAATGTCCCGCGATGTGCTATAACTAATCCTACTGTTCCCGATAACTTAATTTCCATTCGTGTGAAATCAAGAATAAAAAACTTTTACCCTTTTTCTAACCTTCCGGAATGCTGAACATAGTTTAGGAGCGAAGCAAAGGTTCCTAAAGGCCAAACCGACCACTCCTATGCGACTAGTGTCTACTACCTTTGCTGTCATGTCGATACCCTTTGCTTATCCACTCACCCGGAAGTTTTTTCCGAATCTCTAGATACTATGTAACTCTGGTTCCACGGCTCCACCAAAAAAATCACCTGAGACATCACCCCAGATAAGAACAGACCTCAGCGTATAAGCGTGTATATAAGACGGACCTAATGTAGAAAGATTTTGTTGAAGAAGCTTGAAGCTGCGAGCATGTATATAAAATTCCTACCACGCTAGAGATTATGGTTACAAGAAGACCCGAGTAGAGATATATATCTAACGAGTAGAACATAATGAAAAATGTTTAGATAGTATAATGTACGCGTGCACAACAGAGTCAAACCGAATGCAGAACGCGAGAGGGCCCTGATTCCCCGACTTTTCCACTAGATTCTCGATCCTATGTGCCCTGAGTAACTCCGGTTTCCATTTGCTTTCCAATATGGATTGATCAATGATGTATTCATTCATTTCCCTCCTGCAGTGCGGTAGTGCGGTGGGGTACAGCGCTGTCAAAACCAATGCTGATATGTGCATTCGTGGTGTACAGACCTTCCGGGTCAATTGCAAATGTACACCTCCACCCTTCCCATTCGCCTATAACAAAATAGAAAAGAGCGGGAACAAGAGATAATAGACGGAAGAAAAAAAAATCCATAAAATCGTCAGTTTTGTGCCAGTGAAGAACGGAAATAGGCCCTCTTCCTGCGGTTAATAGCGATTGCGGGTCCCATTATAGAAAAAGATGGCAAGGCCTGTATGTCTGTGTCCTATTACTCCAAATATCGCCGAGGTGGTATCATATCATGTGGTATCCGTGACCGAATTCGGGAAGCATACGATTTCGAGGTGTCAACACTGTAGATCATTTTTCTGGGTGGGTATCACTCGATCGTTTAGGAGCGGCCGATGATATCATCAACGTCTCTCTGGTTTACGACAACCCCACCTTCAGAGCAGCGAGCCTTCGTACGTAGTTCCGAACATAGGTTATCGACGTCGATTTCCCCATTGCGGAATTTCTCCATAGACTGCAGGCGGTCCCTACAAAGAGAGGTATTAGTATATTGTAATAAATCGAGTGTGCACCTAACATACCATATCTTGGTGCAGGACAGCATCTGTGCCTTGTCTTCCCCGGGAACAACCTCTTCATCCATTCTGCTGTCGATCTCATCGAGAATGCTTTTCTTGGGCTGCTGAGCTTGAGCGCCTGCCTCGGTGAGATTATGCGAGGGGCTGCCCAAGTCAGGCAATGGGAAAGCATCGTCGAAGAATGTGTTGAATTCTTGAGATAGGACTGCATTTTGAGATTCCCTCCAGTCTCCAAACAACGTTGGGTCGAACGCATTACCGTTCTGCTGAGCAAAGAAATCCAGCCCTTGAAGGTTGTCTGTGTTCTCAAAAGTGTTTGGATTGGCTTGTTGACTAGGGGTGTTCGTGGCGCTTTCGCTCCGATGTCTCACAGCTGGTACAGGGTTATTGATATTGCCGCACGCCATGCCAAGTTGTGCGCAGAAGGACGCCTCACCCTCAATCGAGCAGGAATGTCCCTCATGGGAGTCATGTGGTTTGTTTTCTGGAGACTGTACACTGGGTTCCGGAGACGTTCCGTTGGATGAAAGGAACTGATGAGAGTCCGACGAAGATGAAGGAGAATCAGACGTGGATGTCTCATGGCCCGCCGCTGATTGCCGGAAGCCAAAGGAAGACAGGTTCGTGATGTGGCTTGACGGTAAGCCAGTTGAGAGCGGGGAGGCATTGGCAGATTTGCCAGGTGTAGCGTCCTTGGGAGAAGCAGTGGTAGATGTTCTGTTAGATGTTTGCGCTTGTGGTGCGGAGCGTCTGTTAAGAACACCGGGTATAGGACTGTCATCCTTGGCCTTGTCCTGGTTCTTTCCGTTGAAAATACGCCCACCAGGAAGGTCACCGAACTTGGGAAAATCAAACATGAAATCATTATTATTGAGGCCCGATAGACGGTTGGCGTTACCGGGATATGAGTTGATGGCAGAAAGCGCGTTGCCGTGTGTTACCCAAGAAAGACGCTTGCGATACTCGCGAAGTTCGACTTGAAGTCGTTCCACTTGGGCTTTGAGTAAGCCGTTCTCCTGGTTAGCATCATCAGAGGCCTTCTGCAGCTCGTCGACTTTCGTTTCCAGGTCCTTAAGATGCTTCTCCTTGCGCTCCCGGAAAGCCCGTTGCGCCGCGCGGTTCTGTGCCTTGCGCTTCTACGAGAGATATCAGCACCTGCATAAACTCAACAATCCTTTATACATACCGAGGTCGGCTCAGAAGTCAGTGGCTTCCTTCCCGGTTTCTTCGCTGTCTTATCATCTCCTTTGTCGTCGCTTTCTCTTCGCTTCTTTCCAGATACTTCCTCGGTGTTCTCGTCAGACTCCTTCCGTTTCTCCCCAACCTCATATTCTTCAGACTGAGCGCTTTCAGGCAAGTCTCCAATCAAACTCTCCGATCCAGGAAAGTCCCAATCAAGGTCGGGGTTGAAGTCGAGGAAGGGACTTTCATCGTAGTTGAAGTTTCCGAGTTGGCTTTTTGAACCATCAAATGCAGGCGAGGCGTTGAAGCTTCCAGAAGACGCCTGACCAGGTGTATTGTTGGCAGTAGTCGTATGATTAGACTTTTGAGGGTTGAATTGCTGCTTCGAGTTTGGGTTGTTTGATGAGAGTGCGGCTAGGAGGAGGTCCTGCTCGCCAGGAGACAGGTAAAGCCCATGTTGATACATAGTGTTGAAATCGGCCATGGCGAATTGAATGCAGAATATTGAGTGATGGAGGAAGCGCACTCGACGATTGGGAGAGAGGAAGTTGCTGTATTGAGATAATAGACCGTTGGATACGTCCGAACGTCCGAATATTCAGCTGGCCGGCAGGTCGGGCTTCCCGCCCGTTTTCTGTATCGATTTTAAGAACAATAAGAACCGTTTTTATTGCTCTTAATGACGGAATATGAATCCAAGCTGGTGTCCGACGATGCCGAGAGCGTGAAAGAATGGTCTAACGGCAGATAGAGGTAATTGAGTTCGACAATGCTATTACGGTCAACTGATTGAAAAATGAGACGGCAGGGCGGGTTCCCAAAAGCTGGAGAGGAAAGGGGTAGCAAAATAAACGCTGAGAGGAGGATCGAAATCAGCAAAAAATTGTCGGTTGGAGAGGTGAGAGGGGAAGTTGGACCAGGTACAAGAGGGGCTGGAGGAGAAGATATGATGAAGTCAGAGATGGAATCAACGATGAGAACTAGTGCCTCAAGCTGCACCCGATGGTTGGCTGAACAATGAAGCAAGACAGAAGCCACCTATCTGGCGGAGAATGGATGGTGATGAGGAAGCCTGGAGACGAAGGCGAGGATGAGCAGAGAGGGGGACGGTTCATGCAGTCACGGGGTGTGGCAATGCAAAAGCAGCGGCATGAATTGAGGGCTTCGAGTGGTTTACGTGCGAAAGAGCCAATGAAATTTCTACATAGGCGCTGCTGCTTTTGCATCGACAAAAATGCGCGAACAATGCTTAGAAATCAGGCAGGATGATCGATTCTTCGATTCTCTGGCTTCTTCTCCGAGTCCCCCTCCGTCCCTGGGCTGAGGCAGTTTCCCGATAGGCTTGTTCAGCCTTCAGCCTCCGCGCTCGCTTGACTCCTCCCAGCATCAGGCTATCTATCCCCTCCTCTAACCTTTCCCTCAGACTCAGTTCTGATGAACAGTCGGATATACGGCAGGTTCCCGGGGTTGGTCTGTCCACAGTCTCAACTACTTGGCACCAATCATGAGAAGTAGCACACCGACAAAGAGCAAATGGCGACGAGGCGGGAAAAGCATCGCTCGTGTCCCAGCACGGGGAAGCACGGGAGCCAATTCATTAGGTTCGAGCAATTGACGATTGCGGATGTCCCAGACTTCCACGCTGGGGCGGCCGAGTTGGAAGTCTCGATTTGATTCGAGGGTCGATTCAGGTTTCATGGCTGACGAGGCACTTATCTGGCGGCCATTCTGGCCCCATGCCGTCTCACCTCTGTCTGACTCACCATCGGCGTTAGCCTTTAGATCCAGGACTAAATCCTCAGACGGGTCGACTGACACCGCGGCTTCTCTTGAATCCGTCAGGGCGGCGATGTGGATGTTACCCCATCCGGAGCGAAAACGTATTTTTGTTCTCTTGCAGGGTTTCAAAAACAATGACGCTATCGGATTCAATCCAGCTTATCTCCTTCGGAATGTCGATCTTTGTGACAGTGACATGATCGATACCAGACAGCTATCTGGGTACTAACATCCTCTTGTGCTGGAGCTCCAGAGTGGGCTGAACAACGTCGTCCACTTTCGTAATTATTGTAGTCAACCGTATTCTGTCTCAGTTTTAGTGGTGCAATAATTCTCAGTGGTACGAGTGCAACGGTGACCGACAAGAAACTCGGACCATGTGGCGGCGAGGATACACAGACGATCACGTGCGCTCCGCCCGCCGCGGAATCTCCAACTCCAAGCCAGGCCCTGTCAGTGCCACGCCAAACTGCAAAGTGCGAGCGTATTAGACCCACACGCACGATCTGACGCTTGCGATCACTTTGCTCTCTTTTCGGACTTTGACGTTAATCATATCATCATGACAGACGTTGCGGCCCTGGAGGCTGAGGTCAAGGAGTTTAAGCTTCAGGTACTGCACATGTTCGATCCGTCGGCGATTTGACACTGACTTCTTCAGCTTGAAACCGTTCAATCAAGTTTGCAGGTAGACCCAGACAACACGGAATTACAAAGTCTCAAAGCTGAGCTGGAAGAACTTATAAACCTCACTGAAACATCCATCGCCGAATTAAAACCAGCCGCCCCCCCAAAACCCGCACACGCCAGCAGACCCAAAGGCCCATCAAGAGACGACTATGCATCCAACAACAAACCCAGCTTCCGTTCCCCAACGGTTGAACACTCTGAAGAAAGCCCCGCACCAGTATTTGCTTCTTTTTCCGTGAACGAGCATGTGCTCGCGCGCTGGACCTCCGGCGACAACTCCTTTTACCCGGCGCGTATCACATCCATCACGGGCTCCTCCAGCAACCCCGTCTACATCGTCTCGTTCAAGTCCTATGGCACGGTGGAATCTCTAACCGCAAAAGACCTCAAACCCATTTCCAACAGTGACTCGCGAAAACGCAAGGCTGATGGAAGCCCAGGCAGTTCCTCAACCCACTCCCCAGTTCCTCAACCGCCACACGCGAGCGTCATCTCCGCGGCCGCGGATATCAACCCCGCGTTAGCGACCCAGGCCCGCAAAGAGCCGAGTAAGGCGACTGATGGGTCTGCACGCCCGACAAAGGCCGCGCGCAAGGTCAAGGCTAATAAGGAACTTGAGGAGGGTAAGAACAAGTGGAAGGACTTTGCCAACAAGAGTAAATACGGTCGGAAGAAGGAAAGCATGTTCCGGACCGGCGAGGGAGTTAATGCTCGAGGTATGTGCGCCCCCTGTTTTCCTTTCTCAAAATATCAGCGGCAGTATTCTAACCCCGAAGAATAGTCGGCTTCACCGGCTCCGGCCAACAAATGCGCAAAGACCCCACCCGAAGCCGCCACGTTTACCAACAGGGCGAAGAAGACGTATACTGAGCCGGGAACAAGACTTGCTTGCTATATGCACAGCACTGGCTTGTTGGGCCTTTGTTTGTCATGATATACGGCCGCCATATCACATCCTCTTCCAAGTCTTCTCTAATCCTTTTGCAAAAAGTCTATGTTTCATCACTAACCAGAGTATCGGTGGCAGATAGACTCCAAACATCAGATATCGTCGTGATGGTTGGTCAAAAGAGTCCATTTATTTTTTGTTATCTTCAGTCAAGCTTAATATCATGGAGTTTGTCCGGGTACTTCTTACTTCTGCCTTAATATAATAGTATCTATATGCATCTATGAAACGGTAGGGTAACTCGTACCAGAAGGAACAACAATGCTAGTTGCCTCCGCACGAAAAATTTCCATCGCCATTAATCGTTTTCCTCGGGACTCAAAGGGAGGAACGACCGGCGATTGCGTTACTCTGGCAAAGACCGTTCTTTTATATCCCGTACCAGCAGGGTGCCTCTGCCAAACGATCTTAGTCGCGCCTTCCTCGCTAGGGAGGTCGAGTATAACGGGAAGGAACGATCAGCACGGCAGTCCCGATGCGCCTTCCTGCTCTTTTAGGAAAGTATCTCTGCTGCCCAGGTAACTGGTGGCCCCGGTCGCGCCTTCCTCGCATCTCAAATCTTATCCAAGAAAGGAACGACCCATGACCTCTGGGGGGTGTAGGCTCTTCTGTTAGGAGGAAAGCGCACCTCTGGCCCTACCGCGGGTCGCTCTTTCGTCGCTTGACCTAGTTGAGTACATATGACGAGAAGGAGCGACTTGGGGAAGGGCCGAGGCTGTCTTTTTTCTAGGAAGCTACCCATCGAGGTACCTCCCCCTGGTTGCGCCTTCCCCGTTCGGCACTTTCGATCTCGGCTAGTAGGTATAGAGGGAAAAAGCGGCTGATGGATATGGACTTAGGCTCATCCTTTTTTTCAGAGGGTACCCTCGACTTCTGATCGGATAAAGCTGCTCATTTCCTCTTTATTTCTCTTGGTGAGGGCATAGGGCAATAAAGTTGGAGCGAGACCCAGCCCCCCTTTCTCCTGTAGTTCAAACTAGTAAGGTGAGCGAGAGAGCTTCGCTCTCCAGTGTACCAGTCGTGTCTATGTTAAAGCGTGATCATTGTATGTGTGGTATAGAGGGGCTGATATTGTCTTCCATTGAAGGTTATTCTCACTCCTTGTTTGAAGTAACCGACCCCTACGGTAGCCTTCAGAGGTCGCGCCTTAGCGCGACCCCGCCAGCCAAACGGTCAGGTCAGCCATCCGGTCAACTTTTTAAATAATTCGTGTATTTAACTTCAACGCGCGATATCTCAACAACAACATGGGCAAATTTAATGCGGATACAGAGAAACGAATTACTGAAGCTATTTGCGCGATGCAATTCCAGAAAAAACTAAATATCTTAAAAACTACGCGAGAATTTCGCGTAAATCGAACAATACTCTAGTCTCGATGGCAGGGCCGACCCTCGCTTAAAGATTAACCACCAACCAACCTTAAGCTTGACGAGGCTTAGGATAAGGCTTTATGTTGATATCTAGAGACCTTAGAGACTTATCGAGTGAAGCCTTTAAAGCGAATAATCGAGGCAGCAGCTAATGCAATCCTAAAAGTTAGCCATACTGATTCCATGACCCCCCCACCTATGGTTGGACCTAAATGGCTACAATGGTGGCTTGTACGGCATCCCCAGTTTAAAAGATAATAATTTCAAGCAATTAAATTAGATCGCAAGCAGGCGGAAGATTAACAGCTTATAAAACAGTGGTTTCATGAGCTGGAGAACCTTATTATTAACTACGGTATCGCGCCAGAGGATATATGGAACTTCGATAAGACAGGCTTCCAGATTGGCATTGGAAAGAACTAATGGGTTATTACACGAGATATAAAGACTAAAAAGCCATATATTGGCATCAATTCCGAGCGAGAATATGTGACTGTTGTGGAGGCAGTTAATTCAGTTAGTCAACACGCGCCTCCGCTTATTATCTACGCGGGTCGCTGTATTCTAAAGGGCTGGTTTGATTATACTAAAATTGAGGGCGGCTACCATGTTGGAGTCACTAATACAGGCTATATTAACGATTGACTTGCATATCAATGGATACAGCGATTCTGGCGCGATACTAAGGAATACTAGAAGGGGAAATATTAGCTCCTTATCTGCAATGGCTTTGGATCACACTATACAAAGGAATTTGTTAAATTCTGCGAGAAACAGGATATCAAGCTATTCTTTCTACCTCCGCATACAAGTCATTTCCTACAGCCGCTTAATGTTGGTGTATTCCATGCCTTTAAATATTGGCATTCTAAATTCGTTGTTAATGCAACATATTCGGGCTGTACAAATATTAATAAGGTTGAATTTTTCCACGCGCTTGGGGGAATTCGCTATAAAACTCTTAAGAAACGCACTATCTGGCATGGATTTCGTGATACTGGCATATAGCCTTTTAATCCTGATATTATTCTGCGGAATCTACCAGAGTTTACACGCGCGACCCCCCCGAATAATCTAACTACTTCAGATAATTCAACTGGTAGTACACCAAAAACTGTAGCACGATTTTATTCTCTTGGTAAGAGACTTCGAGCTTTACAGGACCTACAGCTTGATACTGCACAGACCTATCTAGAAACCCTTATTTATGGTGGTGAGCAACTTGCTGCATACACGGAAAGTTTAGAGGTGGAAGTTAAGCGCTATACACAAGGAGCTAGAGATTGTGTAAATTAAATTGCTGCTTCCAAGCATTATTTACGCAAAGGAGGCATTATTTCTAGTAATAAGGTTAATAATATGAAGAGGATCGAGTTGAAAATTAACGAGGAGAAGGAAAATAAGAGGTGGAGGGTCAGATATCGCGGCGTAATGGTTGATCTTATGGACGACCTTATTAGGCGAGGAATAGTTGTAAAGAGGCAGCGATAATCTAGGCAGGTAGCAGAAGAGTAGAGCTTTCATTTGTATGTATTTTTAAACAATTTGCTTTCACATTCGTTGAGATATTGGACTTTGAATAGCTTCAACCTAAAAAGTTGACCGGATGGCTGACCTGACCGTTTGGCTGGCGGGGTCGCGCTAAGGCGCGACCTCCGAAGGCTACCGTAGGGGTCGGTTACCTAGTTAGGGCTTCGCGTTAGTCAAGCAGTATCCACCTCTCTGCATCATGCATCAACTAGGAATCATCCATGATTATGTACTACAAAACAAGCTAGAAAAGTGGTAGAAGGCAAATTAAGTCCATGAATGAAGAACGATAATCTCGTGAACTTGGGTCCTAACTGATAGTAGCACCTCAGTAACCTCAGCAACGAATAAAATCCCGAACCAGAAATTCCCAGACCAGTAAAGCACTACTTAGATGAGTACATCATGAATACACAGCTCTCGTGTCGGAGTCAACAGCACAGCATAGGCTAGGTTAAAAAAAGAGGGAAAAATCAAAGTCAAACTCAAAATAATCGACAAGCACCCGAACGCCGCGCTCAAAGCAATCCGTAGCAATCCGTAGCAATCCGTACCATACCGTTCCATTCGTTCCGTCCCAGATCCCTTTTTCCCATTCCTTTCCTTCCCCAATAGATCCAGTTTGAAACTTGAAGAAGACAATTCCGATCCGCCCGCGTGTGATGATCGTAGTCATACAAAAACATCACCGAAGGTCATAATAGTACACAGACAAGAGCGAAATAGAAAAGGATAATAGAAACGAGGAACACTTTTTTTCTTTTTGACATTTTCATCATCGGGTGAACTCCATCCAGACTGTGTTTAGCCAGCCGGCTGGAATGCCAACTTCTGAGGGTATGCTCCCGGGTGACTGCATGTATTCGCTGCCATCTAGAAATGCGAGGACGTCATCGCCGCTGAGACTCGTGGCCCAAAGGCTGTTGAACATGTCCATGCTGTCTACCGTAACTGGAGGCGAGGCGCCAGGGTGGCCGACCGATCCTGGGGGTGGCAGCATCTGAAGGTGGTGTGTGGGGGCGGCAGCACTGATAGGTGGAAGGGATTGGGTGTATGGGGGAGGAGGAACTGGCGATCTTGACGGCGCCCACGAGCCGATAGGCTGGAGGCGTGTTGCTGAGGTTGGAGCTGAGGTTGTGGGAAGCCCATAGGGGCTTGTGTGTGGAAGGGAAGGTAGGGTGGGAGGAGAGACGTTGGGGTAATGAGACCCATCTGGATGATGCTGCATCGCCGGGAGGGAGTAAGGCGACTGGGATTGCAATGCTCGCGTAGGCGGGAGTGGTAGACTGGGCCGTCGTTCACCATCTGGACCGAGCGGCAAGCCGGGGCTATTGACCGGCACCCAGGACTCTCGTCGCCCACCAGCCCCATCCAGCGGCCCATCACCAATGTCGCCGGGATCACTGCGGACGTGATTGCTTCCCGCGTCGCTGAGGTTCGTCACCCGATCACCGTCATCCTCGTTGCCTGACCCTTCAGGCAGTTGGTCCTCGATGCTACCAAACTCAATAAACAGCTTTTCCAGTAATTTGAATTCCTCCAGCCCTGCACCCGGGCCACCCTCACGCACAGGCCGGATTCCATTGCTATGCGGGTCGAGCGGATCTGGAGGTAGCATATCTTTTCGTGAGTTGCGCCGGAAGTCACGTTTGACCTTTGAGAAGTAGCTATGCAGACGATTCAGGGTGCGGAACCAGCCTGCTGCCATCTTAAGGCGGGGTCGTGTCTCACGTAGGATTTCCAGCACTTTTCGGGACTGGACTTGACCCTGCGAATGAGGATCAATCCTGTACATTGGTGCTAACGCACCATCAAGGTCCATCTGTGGGAAGTGTGCAGCATAGATGCCAACAAATGCGGCATTGTAAATGGCAAAGCCCACCAGCGGGTTCTCAACGAGTACACCACGTCCCTGGCACGTTACCAATAGATCCATTAGATGCCGGGCAGCTGCAAAGAGTTCGCGTGCACTATCACGCCAGAAACCTTCTGGCATTCCGGCCTTGTCCACTGGCTCATCAAGCGGACCGACAGGTTCCGTACAGCGCACAGGAAGGAAAGGCACATAAGCACGGTGGAGAATAATGACCGAGAGAAAGTAAACCACGTGCATGACGGTATAGGGCGGAAGAGTGTTTTTATACATGATGTGGGTATCCGTGTTGCGGGCAGAATACTGCAGATTCCGGGACAAACCATCACGGAATTCGCCAAGCAATGATCGCAATCGGTAGAAGCGTGAATCGGGATGCCATGGGGGTAGCTGCTCGGTTCTTCGCCCTCCAGCGCAAGACCATTTGGCGATACTCCCCCAAACGCGGATGATGCGAATGACGCGACTGAGAACTGACTCGTCAGCACCGATTTCCCACCGTTCAATCTCTTCTTCAGCAGAGTCCTTGCGCCTCGAGACCGGCGACCATGGCCGGCCATCCGAGCCGTTGATGACCAATTTCTCCTCGCCAAAGCCGCCGATACTCTGACGAATACTGGGAATCTGCACGCCTTGAGAGCCAAAACTTTGCGGTCGCCTTGCGACCGGTTCATTCAGACGAGACGTCCGTACGCGCTCTCCAAATGCAAAAGCGTTATCGCTCGGAAGTTGAATGCCGAGCTCCTTGACCCGAATCATCCGTGGGCGGTACTTGCCGCTGCTCAGACAGCGGTCGAGGATGAAACAAGCCCAAAAGGTGCGACGCTTAGTCTCTTGCGCAATCTCATCGTCCGATGTCTGCTCTTTCTGCTCTGCAGGACGGCGGACACCAAACATGTCTGCTTCAATCTTTAAAGCTGGTGAGTGAGGTACGTCGCGGGAGAATACGTCATTTTCAAGCTCAAATGGGAGACCCATGGCCTGTGACAGGCGAATGGCCATTCCGACATATAACCAGGCGCTTTTCCCGCGGCACATGCCCCATTCATGCAAAGCGAGCATTAAAAGTGCCTGAACGCGTGTCAAGTCTTGCACGGCGAGACTTGCGCCATCGACGCCGGCCAGCCGGCTGCGCAGCGCAGTCGCATAGTATTCCGAGGCAAGAACAGGATTTGACGGGTTTCCGGGAGACGATGGCGAGTGGTAGGCGACAAGCTGAGGGTGGAAACGTGCCGTGAGGGCAAGGACTCCCAGAGGAATCAGCGGGTTAGGCTCCGCTTTGGGGGTCGAGGCATTCGGTATCTGATCGCGAGAGGGTTCATGAGGGTTCGAGTTAATGGTGGAGATATTATTGGTGGTAGAGTTTGTCGTCGTGGGTGAGCTTTGATTTCCGGACAGTTGCCTAACCTGGCCCATAAAAGAGGCAGGGTGGAGGAAAGGGAGAAGGGTCGCAAAGTGAGACTGGAACAGGTCGAAGACCGCCTCCCAAACCTTAACGGTCAGGAGGGACGAATCAAGCGCGTCTAGGGTCGCCTTGGATGCATCCTTGGCCGCGGAGGAGGAGAGCCCGACGGCCTTGCGGGAGCGCTGTCGCTTCGGGCTATCCCAATCACCATTGCGATCCTCCCCATCACCCAAGGCCGCAATGTCTCGTTTGGCAGCGCCACTAACGCCGATCGCAGGCGTGGGGTAAACACAATCTCGGCCGGAGGATTCACAGGCGCGGCATGTCGTGTCGATGCCGGCATTGACGCATTTGATCTTGCTTCGGCGGCAGCGCGCGCAGGCGATGCTGGACCGCATATTGTCGACGGTCGTTCAGCACGGGAGACGGGGGGACCCGTCTCGCCCAAAAAGCAGATACAAAGTTCGGAAGGGAAGAGCAAGGAGCGGACGGGACGTTGAACTAAGGGGGAGGGTTCGACGGGTGAAGAGACGGGAAATTGCAGCGCCGACAGACAGCGGTCGCAACTCGCAACACGTGTGGGTGTAGTAGCTTCTCCTTCCTTGGCCGGTGTACAATTCGTATCCGTCGTATTTCTCCGGTAAAATTCCCCGGGTTTCCGAAGGAGACAGGGTGGCAGGGGAATGGAGCGGCGGGATGGTACGATTAAGAATGCCTCGCCACAGACTGTTTCGCTTGACCGTCAGTACAACATCAACGGCAATCAGGAGAGCGAACGCAGCAGATCATGGGGGCCGTTGCGGGCTTTTTGCTTTTTTTTTTTCCTGCTAGCCCTTTTTCTGTGCCGTGTACAAGGCCGGCAGACACGCAGGCAGAGCAAGGGACAGAGGACAGGGGTAGACAAACAAGAAGCGACAAAGCCCTGGGGAGTGGGAGAGCGCAAGTAGTGAAAGAGCGGCAGAGTGGACAACAGGAAGGAGCGACAGGAAATGAAAGAGAAAAATAATAAAATAATAAAATAAATAATAGGAACGCTAGTAAAATGGGGTGAAATACCTGATCTGGCTGCTCGAAGAGCGGAGTGTGGGGGAAGCGAGTCAGGCGTCGAGGCCCAGAGTCGGGGCGCCGGACCGACTGATTGAAAACTGGAGAAAAGGCGTGGAAAGGGGGTGAGGGGATGCAAAAGAGAGGGAAAAAGGGAAGACGAGGAAGAGTGGACGGGGGCCACAGGTCATAAAAGAAGTGAAAAAGAAACAATTGAATAATACGGAGGATCGCTAGTTTTCGAGCACAAGAGTTAAGGCATATCCACAGTCCATCCGCAATTGCGGAGAGGCCCGACACAGCGCAGAGTCCGGAGAATGCGATGGAGCTGGAGAAGTTGACACTAGCGACAAGCGAAGGCGACACAGCCAGACCGAGCGGTCGGAGCGTGAATATTGTGGAGCTACTTTCCGAGTGCCGAGAATGTGATTCTCCAAGAAAAAAGAAAGAAAAGAAAATAAAAAGACCAGCCCTCGTCCTTGAATGCCCACCTTCCGATGCTTTCCATGTTCAATCAGATGTTCTTCCGACGGAGAGCGACTCATGCCTGCTGCCAGCTTGTCGGCGTTCAGAACTCAGTTCTCAGTATACATACATGCCTCTGTGAACTCTGCTCCCGTCCTCCCACCCTCTCATTCCTCCTGCGTTTCTAATGATTGAACTCCGAGACGGACCGAAGAAGCCGGTTACCAACAGCCGTGTGGAACGTCACTTGACCAAGTTGACCCAGTCATTTAATATTACATAACTGTGTTCTGCCCTGGGCCGGATCTCAAGATGATTCCCGTAGATGCAGTCTTCCGACATGTAAACCGTCGGACACTCCAAATCCCGTTCTCACCCACCATTGTTGTTTTTTTCTTTCAGTAGTGCTTTGGAGGAGGTCGAGATAAATGGCAATAACCCCGCGGGGAAGAAGATCCAGGTCCAGATCTCTCAGCTCGTCCTCTCGAGCCGCGACACCTCCAAACCGGCAGAATACGAAGATTGGCTGGCACAGGCAGAGTGGTTGGACAGGGATAGATTCCCGATCGACACGGCATTGCCTCAACAGATGAAGTTTGCAGAGTGCAGTTTGCCCGACCGTGACCTCATTCTACGAAAAAGCATGCCCAAAAGTACATCCAACGCGGGCCATTCCTCTTGAGGTCACCTCGAGTTGGCCCTTTGCCCCCCCACGAAAGGAAGGCAAACCCACAAGCCGATCGCGACCGACAAAAGATCGGAATTGACCTCAGTGCGTGCATTGCCGGCAACGGAAGTTCCCCGCGCATTTAACCGGTCCCGAGGCACAAGACCGACGCTGACCCCGCAGTCGCTTTTCGTGTCTGGTCTGCTCTGTCCCTGGGAACCCCCTGCTGCGGTGGGATTGGAATGGCTGCCCGGTAGGTAATAGCAGCGCTTTTATAGGAGGGTGCGCACCTTCTTATTTCTGCGCTTAATTTTATGCATTTGATTATCGCCAGCGGTGAGCTCAACTTCCAGCCTCCAGAAGGGCCAGAGGCCCAGAAGTGAATCCCGATCATTTTTCCCCTGCTCTCCACAATTTTTCCCCCTTGGAACCTGTTCCTCCCGTTGATTTTGCCGTGGTAGTAGTGGCTCGCCGTTACACTGCTAGCCTCGCCAGCGGGCAGTTAGGTAACTTGCTGAATCGGTCGGGGTTTCCCGGAGAATGTCCGAATAATGATTTCTCGTCAATTTCTCCCCGTTCTCAATGCAGTAAACACAACCGCCACCCGTGGACCACAGCTCGCGAAAAAAGAAAGGCGAAAAGCGAGGGTGTGACAACCGCAGTCTTCATATTATTATTCTCGCCTCGCCTCGTCTCATCTTCGTCGGCACGGCTAGACGCAGTACCGACTGGGCGAACATTGCGCAGTACCTAGGTACGGTGTGCTCTGCTCTGTTCAGCTGGCGAATCACTGCACCCTTAAAACCCCGTATTAATCGATCTGCTAGCTGGATCCTGGTCGGAAGACATAGGACGAGTGTGCCTGGTCGCGGTACAAGCCAAAGACTTTCCGTCCGATCTGTCCAGACCTGGCGAGACGATTTGCCTGCCTGACAAGCCGCCGCCGAACTGAATGTGATTCCGGTAATTGATGCGAGGTCAGCTTTCGCCGAGTTCCTTCACCACAGATGGCCTGATGGAAAATAATCTTCGAGGTGATGATTTGATTTCTATTTTTTTGTGCTCTGCTTCTACAATCTTTGTATCACTCGATCCTGATTTCTTTTCTCTTTGCAGAGAACGGGACCGAGATGCCCCGGGGCTTCTACAACGTCAAGAAACACCCGCAGAAAGCATATCCCGAGGTCCCGCCGCGTCTATCCGGGGAAGTAGACTGGGATTCCCACCATCCATGCCTGTTGAAATCTGGGGCTTCTCCATACCCAAGCTCTCGGTCGCAAGGAAGTAGGTAACCAGACTGGGAATCAAGCTCGCCACGAGGACCCCGCGTCATCACCAAGCTTGCAAGAGATTTGCACCAGCCAACACCTGCAGAGAGAGTGCCAAATAGCAAAGGCATTCCAATGCAACGCACTGGCATCTTTCCCGTCCCAACCGCGGAAGGGCCAGAAAATCCTCGGAACTTGATCCCCTCACTACTTTCAGTTAACCCCGGAATAACTGGCCTATAGGGAACGGCATAAATCAAAAGCAGGTGCAAATGGGCATGGGTCTGCTCGGCTATCCAGGACCTGTCCAATGATTGTTCTGGCACTTTTGCTTTGGGTTTGATCTTCGTGTCAGAATGGGTTTGTCAGAGATATAGTCTAGGTTGCGAGTGGTCAGAGCGACGTTTCTTCAGATTGAGGCTTGCTCTGTGATGCGGCCGAAGGGGTCTTGCACGTGCACGTGAACTACTAGATCCCGTGTATACAAGGGTGTGATGAGAGAGGGGTGTCGGGGTCGGTGTCGGTATCATGGGGCAAGGATCTTTGGGAGTCTGGGAGCGATGATAGCTTTCAACCCTCGATCGTTCTCATCACCCTGCACCAGCCATTTACAAGCTCGAGGTGCTACACAACCAAACACCGAGTTATGCCGTCCTGCAGTGGGCAGTAGCCGCCCACTTTGCCGGGGGGGCATGCGTAGGCAGAAACCTAACACTCGGATATAACTACCCCGACCACTCTCGAAGATTGGACCCCCGACCAAGCTTGGGCGAAGAACGAAGCTACGGTCATACATCGGAGAGTATGCGCCCAAGCTCCTCCGTTCTCCATGATTATTTCCGCTTTGCTCCAACTCGTTACGGAGTAGTGGTGAAGAAAGTTAGGTAGTAGTTGTAGTAAGATAACCTCGTGACGCACCACCAGCCCAGGCCAATAACTCAATAACCCAACAGCCGAAGCCTCGCCGGAATTCTCAAACAGGAATTTCAGCCATCCATCGTCTGATCCGGTGATTCCACGCCTGGAATAATGGAATTACTGAGCTTGGGTTGCATTGAACCAAACCTCAAGGGTTATTACCGGCTCAGGACAGTAGTAAAGGTAGGTAGGTAAGGACATTCGGGCAGCTTGGCCCATGCGTTTGCGAGTGCCGCCATTATTATTATTATTATTGCCACGCTGTCACCACGACTGTCTGTGCGGGCCATGACGGGCTTCTGGCTGGCGAGGTTTCCCCGGTCCTAATATCTCTGTGCGAAACCTGATTTGTTGAGAGTTGCGGTGACCACATGGCCTGAGGCGCGGGCAGAAACCTAGATTTACCTACACTAAATCCTTTGTTGGGTTGAAAAAAAAAAAAGTTGGGACTTTTTTACGTCGACGGGGTGGTCGGCTAACCCTTAGAGAGAAGAGGCTACTACTACTCCGTACTCCTCCTCCGCCTGTCACGACTCGGAATTTCCGCACAGCGCCGTTCAGCTTGACTCGACTCGCGGGCGCAACAATAAACGCGGCATTCCCTCCGTCCGGGTCCTGAATATTTACCCGATTAGCCATCAACCTCGACCGCCGGCCCTAAGTGTCCACTACAACAACCGCCCAGTGTTGGTCCACACCCGTCGCCGATAGCTCCACTCGGGGAAACCGTCGTCGGAAAATCTGCGGAGATTCGTTCTGACTGACTGCGGCTACTCTGGTACAGCGCTGCGCACCTGCGCAGACAGATGGGACGGCTGGAGATTGGGCCGGTTCGTTGGAGTTCGAGATCCTGGTGCTTGCGGGGTGACGCGCTACGGGGAAATTGGATGCTGCCGTCGGCTAATGACCTTGCTCGGAGACGTTCCCGTCTGCTGAAAGGTCGTCGATGTGTTGCGTCGCCGGTTAAGTGGAAAAAGAGAGAGAAAGAGAGAGTAAAAGAAATGAGGTAAATTAAATTGTTAAATGTTTCAGTCTCATTTTATCAAAAAGCCAACAGGCAAACAAAGAAAAGAGAGAGAGGGAAGGGAAAGAATGGCGGATCCGTTAACCATAGAACCTGCACTGGTTAGCCATGTTACACCTAGGAAGTAGATGTTCGTCTCGCATATTCAACTTACCAAGCAGCTAGCGCGATAATCAGGTACATCATCATCAAGAGGACGCCTTCGAGCCAGTGTGATTTTCCGTCGGCAATGAGGTAGTTTACCTGTGATGGTTAACTGGCGCTCTCCCAAAGGGACCTAGAGGTAGAGGTGTAGCTTACCAAGAGAACTGACACAAAGAGCAAAATCACCTGAAAGCCATCAAAGTCGAGTGTCTACTATTATTAGCAGGGGATCGACTCTCAGTCCGTAACACGAAACATACCATATCATCCTTGCCTGTATCTTGTTAGCTTTAATCGTTTCTGAGATGGCAGTTGACTTACCCATGATCCAACCAAGCACGACAACAAGTGGAAGCACCAGCAGCGCAATCTGCATGCTTGAGCCTACTGCAACGCCAATGGCCAAATCCATCTTATCCTTGATCGCCACTGTCACGGCAGTAGCGTGCTCGGCCGCGTTGCCGACGATCGGGAGCAGGATCAAACCAACGAACGTTTTGGAGATGCTACTGCCATCCTCCGTCAGAGCGTCAATCGAATCAACCTACTATAATCAGCCATATCCTTGGATTGGTTGCCAGAGTGGGAGTACCATGAACTCGGCACAGATCCCCACAAAGGCAGTGGAAATGCACAGAGTCAGTATAGCGACGAAAACACTGAGCTGCGGCTCCTCAGGTTCATCATCTTCGTTCGAACCCTGCAAGGACACCTGATGGGAGCCAGCCATTGCGGCAGACATGTGACCAATTTGTGCGATGCCGCGGCTGGTGTCACCTTCTGACACTTTTTGGCGTCTCTTTTCAGACTTTTGGCTGGGGGCGTTATAGATCTCGGTGTGCGACTTGAGCTGGAAGAAGAGGTAGCAGCCGTAAACGACCAACATCATGATACTAGTGCCTATGGGAGGTAAGAAGATGGTCTATGTATTTGGTGTTGGAACTGACCTCGTGAGAGTTGCGCAATCTTGGATGTATCCGCTGGGTTTGTCAGTAATTGATTTGATCCTCTGGATAGAATTCACCTACCGGTTGACCATGAGTCAAAGGCTGTCGGTATGATCAAGCATCCAACGGAGAGAGCAAGAAGACTAGCTGCCGTCTGCGCTACCACGGGGTTGAAGTGCTGCTCGAGACGGTTGACGCCACCGAAGAAGAAACACATACCCAGCACTAGAAGAAGATTGGACAGCATACTTCCAATCAGAGACGTTTGGACGATAAGTATTTCGTCATGGGCCAAGGCGATAATAGACACAATGAGTTCAACGGCATTTCTGAAAACGAGTGTGAGCGCGGGCTAGCATGAAGGATGGGAATGCCTACCCAAAAGATGCGTTCAACAATCCTCCAATCGTCTCTCCAGTCCTATGCTCTATTAGCACCTGCGTATGTTGGTGATCCGCGATACCTACCGTAATGCGATTTCCTCTGTCGCATAGCTCAGCATCGCTGCTAATGGGCTACGTCTTATTAGCCTCATCTTCCAAGCGGGGGTTATAAGCGTACATAATAGCAATAAAGTTGACCACGAAAACGGCAACCGGATCGACATCAACATAGTTTAATGCAACTGAGCCAATTAGCAAATGCTGAGTTATGTGTCCGTCGCAACGTACTTCCAACTGGGGCGGCGAGAAGCAGGATATTGATCCATGAGTTCAGGATAGTGGCCTTGAACTGTCCTACAGCAGTAAACCTTTGCTTATCAACCGGGGCATCTTCTGCCGATGTTTCAGTATCTCCATCCTCAGACTGATTCCCAAGGCCTAAAAGTCCCTTTCTCTTTCTAGGCCTTATGATAGAATCGCTTTCAGAATGGGTATGCTTTGAAATGTTGATCGGTTCATTGCTGCGCATCGAGGGTTCGGGCTCGACTTTTTCTAGGCTACTTTCAGGCCGGGCCGTATCAATTGTCGTGGGTCGCGTGGGGAAAGTGTCTGCATGGGTCGGTCCCTCCAAGCCCTCTCTCATCTCCTTGTTGCGCTGTATCTGTTCCGAAGGGGCGACCGCGCCAGCAGTGGCAAATGGCGTTAATTGGTTCTCAAGCTGGATAGAGCTCGTTCGTCGTGGGCGTCTGCGAAATTTCTTGAACGGATTGTGGGTTGTTGGCTCGCCTTCCTGGTCGTACCAAGCGGATTTCCGTGCTTGACTCTTGTAGATATCTGGTGTGCTAATCAGAAGACAATACATCGAAGGTCTACGGAGAAAATAGTACTCACGCATTTTGCTGGATCGATTGGTATGTCCTCCCTCTAACCCAAGACTATAAATGTTCTGATGTTAGGTCCAGCTGGGTTGATAAAGAGGATCTGAAGATATAAATAAACGTTTATGGAACAACTTTTAAAGGGCTGAGCCACACGGTGATGCGCCATACGCGCACCATGATGACACTGCCTTTAGGCCCTTGGATAGAAGTCCAAAACAAGTGGACGAATAACATGTGAGAATATGCTTACTTTGACTAGACCCTTGAGGCGCTCAAACTGTGGCTGAAAGACTTAGCCTGGGGTAACTCTGGTAATGTTGCAGCCTGGAGTTTGTTGCACTCAAAAGGAAAGATGAGGCTGGAGAGGTGCAACTGGCAAGAAAGAGAAATCTGAAAAGGGGCTGGCTACGTACTACTAGGAGCGGGCTCCCGCCGGTGTGGGACACGTCTTCTGAGAGCTTTTCCAGGAAACAGACGAACAAACCTTAAGTGACTGAAGAATGAAGAAGAGCCAAGCCAAACCTCGTCATTTAATATTCTGAAAATCCCCTACCCTCAAGTTTCAAGCCTGGAATTCAATAATGTTTTGGTGATCGGCCTCATGCAGAGCGCTCTTGATCGCCGCTAAGACTTCATGGCGAAGCCTTGGCCAAATTCTTGGCAAGCTGTGACAAGAATCTTGGATCAGAGGCGGCAGGGGATACAAACTCTTTCCTTTGACTGGTCCTGCTCAGCAAACCAATTTCAAACGGTCGCCAGCTGGAGTTTTCCTATTGGTTATGCATGAGTGTGGCTATGCAATGCCGCAAAAATGATGTCACGAGCCATGGATCAAAATCGCAAGAGTCCGACGAACATGGAGGTTCAAGGGATTCCCCCCGCCGACCCAGGTATAAATCAAAATGAGGTTATAATCCTTATTGACCGAAGCAATCGCAGTAAAAAATATTCGGTTTTGTTGTTGATAACAGGGGCACCTGGGGCCTCGTGGTCGCAGCGAACAATGGATTCTGGAACCTTGGAACCTGGGAGTGGACTCTTCTTCAGCTGGACACAGCCCTTCAATCTGACTTGGTGTCTCTTTACAGCCTGAGGCTTCCAGGTTTATGTCCCAGACAGTCTCGCTTGAGCAGGACCGGCATCCGACTGGATAAATGTGGTTTCCAATCTACGGAGTATCAAGTCCCAAAATACTATTTGGGATAGAAATTCAGTATGCCAGGGAATCTCAACGCAACCCATAAGCATTATTGGCAGAAAATAAGACTAAACCAAGTCCTGGGCACATGTAAGAAACAGGTATCTCGATTGTATTTACCGTATTTATAGTAATCGGTAACAGGGGCTCGACCCTTGAGCCAATCAGCACTTGAGTTGCGGGTCTACTAGTTTCAGAAGCCCGAGTATTCTTAGCACTGACGTCGCGGAACATCCGGCCACACTCCTTTTTCTTTCTGCCTGTCGCTCTTGGCTATGTCTTGGAAGTCATGGAACACAGGATATGTGTAATGTTGCTATATGATGTCTTTTGCAGATGAAAAACCTACTTGCGGCGAGCATACAAGTCTACAAGCAGATCAGAGCAGAAAACAGCCCTGTAGACCCTACATAAGGGACTGGACCCTGAGGGACTCCAGGGACTCGTCACTTCCAGGGACCTCTATCCAGGTACTACTTCTTTGGAGGGTCTCCTCGAGCCCGGCTAGTCAGATCTTTGTACGGAGTAAGACCCCTGTATTACGAACCTCTTTCCACAGTCGCCTCTGCCGACGGTTCCATATCTTCAAGGAACCTCCTTTCTTCCAACCTTCGCCTTTCTTTCTTTTCCTCTTCGCTCCTGCCTCTTGATTATTTCTTGTCCATCTTCTTCCCCTCAATCAGACGGTTACGTGCATGTGCCGTCAGTCATTCGTTGACCTTACACTTGTTATTTAAGCCCACCTTCTCCTGCTTCTTTGCGGAGAAGTCACCGTCTCTAAAGATCTTCGTGATCAACAACCGCTGATTTTCAGATCATCATTTCTTGACACTCGTTCTTAGTAACTTCTAATCCACCATGAAGTTTTCTTCCGCCCTCGCTGGCGCGACTCTTCTTGCGAGCAGCGCCCTGGCGGCCGACCTGCCCGTCATTACTACAAAGGTGGGACGCACGGTCGCATCAATCTCTGGCGTTCTCTAACAGTCGCGTAGGGCAACAAATTCTTCTACTCCAACAATGGTACCGAGTTCTTTATCCGTGGCGTTGCCTACCAGCAGGAGTACAGCACCAATGGCACCACCGCAGAGAACGAGCACTACACCGACCCACTGGCCGATGACTCCAACTGCGAGCGTGATATTCCCTACCTGAAGGAGCTGCGCACGAACGTCATCCGAACTTATGCGGTGAACCCTGATAAGAGCCACGACCGCTGCATGGGACTGTTGGCGGACGCTGGTATTTACCTCATCACCGATCTGTCATCCCCCTCCGAGTCCATCAACCGTGCCGACCCAGAGTGGGACATCGATCTGTACAACCGCTACACTAGCGTTGTGGATGCATTTGCCAACTACACCAACGTTATCGGTTTCTTTGCTGGTAATGAGGTCGCCAACAACAACACTAACACTGACTCGATTGCGTTCGTCAAGGCTGCCGTTCGTGATATGAAGGCCTACATCAAGAAGAACCACCGTGAAACCCTTGTTGTTGGATACGCCACTGATGACAACGCTGAACTCCGTGAGGACATGAAGGACTACTTGATTTGCGGTGACGAGGAGAGCCGCATTGACATGTTCGGCTACAACATTTACGAGTGGTGTGGTGAATCGACTTTCGAGAAGTCTGGATACAAGGACCGTACCGAGGAATTCAGCGACTATCCTGTCCCTGCTTTCTTCTCCGAATATGGCTGCATTGAGCCTCGTCCTCGCACATTCTCCGACGTCCCCACCCTGTTTGGCCCCAAGATGAACGATGTCTGGAGCGGTGGTATCGTCTACATGTACTTTCAGGAGGCCAACGACTACGGTCTTGTCGAAATCAAGGACAACAAGGTCGAGACTCAGGATGATTTCTCCTACCTGTCGTCGCAGATGCAAAAGGTCACTGCCACCGGTGTCAACAGCAATAGCTACACCCCCAGCAACACTGCGATCCCGACCTGCCCGGCCGTCAACAAGGCCTGGGAAGCCAGCGAGGCCCTTCCTCCTTCTCCCAACGCCCAGCTCTGCTCCTGCATGGAGAGCACCTTGACCTGCAAGGTGAAGGACTCCGTCGACGCTAAGGAATACGGCGAGATCTTTGACTACATTTGCGGTCTTAATGGAGGTGCGTACTGCGCCGGCCAACAGGCGGATGCGTACAACGGCACCTACGGAGCCTACAGCGTCTGCACCGCCAAGCAGAAGCTTTCCTTCGTCATGTCCCAGTACTACAAGGGACAGGACAATGACGCTCAGGCCTGCGACTTTGACAGCCGAGCTGAGGTCGTCCAGGCTTCTAGCACCAGGGACAGCTGCACCAGCCTGCTTGACCAGGCCGGTGAGAGCGGTACTGGCAACGTCACCACACCCGAGGGTGGCGTTGGAGGCAACCCTAGTAGCTCTAACTCTTCTTCGTCCAGCGAGACCTCCGAGGGTGCTGCCGGTGTTGCTGCCACCCCTATGGCCGTGTACGTTGGAAAGTGGCAGCTGGGTGCCTACATCATGACCAGCGTAGTTGCCGGTGTCGGTATGCTTCTGCTGTAGATAGAGAAGAGGATCTAGGGGTGATTTTATCATGTCATTTTGCGTTTCCTGTATTGATTTGAACTTTATTTTCGTACATATTATATGAATGTCAAATTTTTATAAATTTCCAAGGTTGCTATCTGTAGATCTTCCGTACCTAGGGGTTCGGCCTAGAATGCCGAGCCGTAGTGTCTTGCGTAGTCTTTGACCTGGGTATGTCAAATCACTATAATGTAGTACGCAAGCCTGTTTCAAGGGATTAACCTAAAAATGGCAGGATACAGGCCTCCTCGGCATCATAAATGAGTGAGTGTCTAGAACCCTTTATACTTCGGTCGTCTTCGAGCCCGTCGTTGAAGCCGAAGCCGAAGCCATCGAAATCTAGTTCGGCGATGCAACATTTGACCGAAGACGGAAAAGAATCCGCTATCTTTGATGAAATTCATGCCCAATCAATATAAAACAGAAGAAATAGCCCTCTTCTGCTACTCCAATTCACCTTACAATAACCTCAGCAACCATGGAGCCCGACCCTGAAAAATCCCTTCCTCCAACAGGGACAACCACAGGGACAACAACTCCCAACTCACTACAAAAACCCTCCCCACCCCCGACACAACCTCAATCATCCGGCTACTCTCTCCCAAAATGGCGCAAATTCATAATTCTCTTCACTGTAAGCTGGATGACGCTTGCCGTCACATTTTCCAGCACATCGCTCCTCCCCGCAACGCCCGAAATCGCCTCGGAATTCCACACGACCCCGGAAATTCTGAACATCATGAATGCCGGCGTGCTTCTGGCCATGGGCTTCTCGACCTTGATTTGGGGGCCGCTGCGCATATTGTTGGGTAGACGACTCAGCTATAACGTTGCCGTCGGCATGCTGGTTATTTGTTCGATCTGTACCGGGGCAGCTCAGAATATGACCATGTTCACGGCGTTTCGCGTGCTAGGCGGGTTGACGGGGACAAGCTTCATGGTTATGGGCCAGACGGTGCTGGCGGATATTTTTGAGCCCGTAAGTCTTCTTACCCGTAAACATCGGGTGGATTGGACTAATCCATATGCATAGGTTGTGAGAGGAACAGCAGTGGGATTTTTCATGCTGGGTAGTGTAGCCGGGCCTGCTATTGGTATTTCTCTATTCCCTCTGATCTCTCTGCGTATACTGTTGAGGTGGCATGCTCATGATAAGTGCAGGTCCCTGCATTGGTGGCGTAATCGTCACTTTCGCCAGCTGGCGCAACATCTACTGGCTTCAAACCGCCATGGCCGGGCTCGGCATGATCCTCTCACTCCTCTTTGTTCCAGAGATCGAAGAAGAAGTCGACCCCAATGCTGAAGTCGAGGAGAAGAAAAAGAAGAAGATTACGCTGCGCTATATCCTCCAGGTCTTCAACCCACTTCCTGTTTTCAAGCTATGGCTCTATCCGAATATCTTCTTTTCTGTACGTCGCCTTTCATCACCCCGCCACGAACCGACCATTGCTATCCAAATACTAATACAACGTATAGTTCCTCACCTGCGGTCTCCTCTCAACCTTCCTCTATGCCCTCCTCTCCAGCGCGCGCACAATCTTCAACCCGCGCTTCAACCTAACCTCCGCCCTAATCTCGGGCCTCTTCTACCTCGCCCCCGGATCCGGCTTCCTAATCGGGTCTGTGCTCGGCGGGCGTCTCGCAGACATGACGGTCCGACGGTACATCAAAACGCGCGGATTCCGCCTCCCCCAGGACAGACTGAACTCTGGGCTGGTCATGCTATTTCTTGTACTGCCGGGAGCGACGCTAGTGTATGCGTGGTCACTCGATCAAGAGGTCGGTGGGATGGCCCTGCCGATTGTGGCCGGGTTTGTAGCCGGGGTTGGATTGATGGGGAGTTTTAATGGATTGAACACTTATGCAGCTGGTAAGTGCTTGATTTTGTTTAATTATTTTTTCCCCTGGTGGGTTGTTGATTTAGGAGGTATGGTTGTGCTAATGTGGCTATAGAAGCTCTCCCCTCTCGCCGAAGCGAGGTGATTAGTGGAAAGTATATTATCCAATATATCTTTTCCGCTGGTGCAAGTGCGCTGGTTGTGCCCATCATCAACAAAATCGGGGTTGGGTGGACATTTACGATTTGTACGTTGGCTTTCATTGCTCTTTCCCTTTTCTTGTTGGCCCTCACACTTTCTCTTCTGTTTTTGAGTTTCTTGAAAGCAAATTCGATTCGGCATGTAAATGATGGACTAACCGATAATACAGCTGCATTTATGACGCTTACTGGAGCTGTACTCGTTGCGCTTATTGCGCGATGGGGGATTGAGATGCAACGATGGGTGGAGAGGAAGGTTCCGCTTGAGAGGAGCTAATTTCATTGCGTTCACTGTAGAAACTGCAGGTGGTCTGCATTGTATTGGAAGGTTTGAGATGTGTTTGGTCTTTGTTTGACTGATACCCCGATAGATATCCTATAGACACGATACATATATAGTACTGGAGTAGAGATATATGTGGAAATATAGACAAACCTTTTGCAAAATGTTGAATCAAAGATGATTCTGGGTTGATTATCAAGAAAACTCATGCCCCGAGTACAAATTCTCAGAATCATTCATAAATGCCTCAACGGGATGCAAAAGCCCTAGATCGAGATCCGACTGTGCGAGAAAGTCCTGCATCGTCGGTTCCATAAAGGCCATCGCGGTCGTGAAGCCGCCTGATAGCTCTCTAGCGGCAAGGGGGTCTTCCTGCCCCTGCCCCTGTATATGACTTATGTTAGGGCCCGAGGCTGGGCTTGGTTGCGTGTACACAAAATCGGGAACAGGGGTTAAAAGGGGTCTCGATATTGTCTCTGGTGGTGCGGTGATTGTGGCGGAGGGCGCCAGAGGTGCAGTTGTGAATGTGACATCTAACCCCGCTGTTGTCGCTGACAGCTGCCGTCTGCGAGGGTTATCAGGCTGCCGCACAGCACGGTACCGATCAAGACAGCCCTTGACCTGCTCAAGATTATGATAAAACTCCGAGGCGGCCAGGTTGCCGTTCTCGCTCATAGATGATAGCATCTCGAGGCCTGTTTCAAAGGCTCCTAGATCCGCGGGACTGCCGATTGGGACGAAGCTGGACATTGCGAGGACAAGGCACGAAGAAAAAAGGTAGTGAGCGTGAAAGTAGCCAAAGACTGGCAGGGAGCCATTGATCCACTTTGTCAGGATGAGGGAGTGTGAGTGGCGGGCCGCGTGTATACAGGCCTCTCCTAACGTTAAAACTGGTTGCGAGATGTGTTCTCTTGAGGTTATTCCCGCGTCCTCGCGAGCATTTTTGAGTTTGAGGAGATGGAGGAGGGTTGGGCGTGTGGTGAGGATAACGCACTAGTCCAGTAAGTACTGTACTAATGCGATCAAAATAAAGAGCCTACCTGATTGAATGCAAGGTGTAACGATGTAATGTGCTTGCGGTTCATCTCCGGATCCTCAACGTTAAGCCGAAGATGCTCGGGAAGTGTGTCTACCCAGTTTTTCAACGCCTTCAGCAGCTTTTGCACACGTTGTAAAAATGTCTCGGTGTATTTGCGTCGGCTATACACCTGTGCAGTTGTATCACCCACTATACGAGCGAGTTTTATGTTGGCCTGGTTAAACTCCGCGTCCGAAAACTGCTCTTTGTAGAGGTGTGTCGGCGAAATTATGGAGGGCATATCAAGGTGGATATCATCATCCAGAATCTGCGACGGCAGGCCCATTTTCGATGCCCACATGCGGTCGAAGATGTAGATTGTCCACCAGATGCGCACTCGGTGCTGACGTTCAATTGGATCGATGCACTGAGATTCGGGGATGTTGTGGTTCAGCCCTATGCACAAGCCCAGCCGCATAGCACTCCCAATTAATACGTACGCCGAGTGTCGTCGGTTCAAGTAGTATGAGAACAGAGACTACTTTTATTAGCATAGTACTTCCACTATAGCAGGAACTTACCAGCAGTAAGAGTGTTTCTAGGTGCGTAATGCTAGTCCTCTCAGGTAGCACCTGCACCAAGCTCAAAGAACGGGCAAAGTACGAGGTTCCTGGAACCCTAGACCCAGAGGACGGTTCGCTCCGCATAGAGTATGCCTCTCCAAACGCAAACAAAGCAAAGAACTTGCATTGGTTAACTGTACATTCGAAATCTTCGGTCCTGTATATCTCCTCCAGCTTCTCCATCGTCGACTTCCGCAGCAGAACATGGTAGACACAACTGATCTGCTGGAGAGCAATCTTGACTAGCAGCCGCGCCTGTTGAATATTCGGCCATCGAATCTCCCCTGCGTTGGCAGCTGCTATATTTTCTTCTTTCACATACTGGGTGCGGCGAATATGGACCGTAGTAGTACTACTTCCCGTCAGAAACTGACGAAAGCGAGTGGCAAACGCGGTACATGCTGCCTCGCCGACAAATATGGGCGGTGCTGAAGGGTCATAGGCATGAAACCATGCACGATCACCGATCAAAGGATTTCTGATACTGGTATTGCTCTCATCCGGAGTTCCCTCTGCCGGTCGAGACAGTTCGGGATCGGTGCTTCTATCGCCCTGCTCTGCTTCGGGCGTGTTCGCCGAGGAGCCCGATTGCTCCTTTAGGCGTCGGTTCTCAGCCAAGACCTGCTCCAAAAAACTGCACCATTTGATCAGGATCTAGACCTTGTCATAAAAATGATTGAATCCCACCTTTCGCTCACTTTAACCTGACGGTCCCGTGCGGGATATCGACACTCATCAGCACAACCGACGACCCGGCATTTGGCACAAGGCTGTCCGCCGGAGCATTTGATCTTGTGAGAATGGCATCGCTCGCAACTATAAACCGGTCAATATTATCTCTATGCTAGGGAGGAGAAAACCCAGGCTGGACGTACGCGATGATCTTCCTCCGCTTCAAGGCTTCACCGACCGAGTCGGATGTTCTGGTATGCTTTCTGCGATTCATGACCCACACTGAGTCATGCACTGTCCGAGAATAAGCAATGTGACACTCGAACTGATTTCGTTGGGCGCCTTTGAGAGTGTGAAGTTCGGTGAAAATGCTGTCATGGTAGTGGCGTTGTCGGCGTTCTGTCTTGTCGCCGAGACCCATAGATCCGTTCCTAATTAGGACTAGCTATCCTGGAGGTATCTCTTAGGAAGTTGAAGTAGATAGTTCCAAGCTATACTCCCTAGTTAGGGACTCAATCCACGATTTGCGTAAAATGCTAGCCGGTCTTAGGATTCATTGGAGAACCGAGTCCAGGTGTTCCTACACTTGATGTATATTCGCTATTTGCTATGCCTTGAGTACATATCGTTGGATGTACTCAAAATTGTTGAACCTCCTTAATGGTCAACACCTCTCGGTCTAACAGAGAGGAAATAGTACTCAGAAAACCAGAGACTTCGACTCGTTGAATGTATCTTAAAACAAGCTATTTCCCCTCAGCCTCAAGGGGTTTATATAAAGGAATCAAGTCTTCGAGAGAGGCCTCACATCGTCCTCAGCATATTGTCTTCTTACTCTTTCCCGCCGATCTCGTTGATAACTCGTGTCTTGTCAACAGCAATGCACATTTGAGACGAGGGGCTTCGATGCCCGGGGTTTTCAACATTGAGGTTGTTAACCTTGTTATTAAAAGAAGAACGCAAGTGGGAAGCCACTTGTTGGCACCGAAATCCGGGGATTGTCTCCAAGTCAAGAAAAAGAAGTATCTCAAGTCCTTGTCGCATGGTGAAATGTAGTTGATGCAGTGAGCGCATACGCTGTTTTGAATGGACGGCATACCAAGTGTTGCTTGGCGTGTTAGTGTTGGAATCGCTTATCGTCGCGCAACATATTTCCTTACCTTGAGTTGCCTACCAGGAAGCTAGTGGTACAGGCCAGCTATACCAAATGCTCAATATCATAAGGGAAATCAGCACGCGAGACCAAGGAAGGAAGATGTGTGGCGCAGAGCTTATCCCGTGAACAACTCTTGAGGCATATACATAAATAGGATCACAGCGATCTGTCGAGGGACAAATTTGACAGGTGGACGCTGTAGACCAAGGCCTGAGATACTTTGCCCGAGAACCTTGGCCTTAGTGTCGGCCGGGATGGCGTTGCCGACTAGCCTCCGTACAATTGCACTGGATCTGGGGGATCGAATCTTGCCCCCGACGTCATCCCCTTTCTCGGAACCTTTTTCCATGCCAATTGCTGTCCATCGCACTCGGGTGTATGGCTGCTTGTCCTTTCTGGATCCTGACTTCGCTCTTGTCCCGGCACCTCTTGAATTGTTATTTTGCGTCCACGACGCACATTTGGTGTGGCCTACTTTTAGGTGGCCTGCACTGAGGATCTCCGTCATGCCATCTTCTTCTTATTAGGCCTCCAGTCACCATACCGAGGGACCGAAATAAGTATGAGTGAGATCGTACTCTGAAATTTTTAGTTTGGATTTCCGGCCCGTGAATCTGCCTTGATGGCTAATTCCTACTTATTTCCAGCTATCAAAACATCGCGAGCTGACCCGGTCTCACCTTCGAGCGGTCGCTAATGCGGCAAACTTTGCCGCGCATCAATGGCTAAGTTCCGCAATGCCAGTCAGCCCAGATTGTTGAGGGTATACCCGCGGTCGTTGTGTGGAGAGGCACCGAAGGAATATAACCACCAGAGCAGCACGGAGAACTTGAACGTTTCGAATCCAACCCGCACGGCGCCTTTTGAAATCGTCCAATGACCTTGAGGGAGCTTCCCTATTCTCGGCAATATTTATAATCTGCACCATGTTACTGCAAACCACATACGCTTTGTGGACCCCACCATGTTTGTCGATCAACGATCGCTTGGCGGATGAAGCATAATTCAAAGAAAGGAAAGGCTAGGCAAGGATGCCACGCGGGCCCGCTGAATTGTGCAGGGGCACAGGCGCCGCTGCGCTTTCCGAAGGAAGCATCACGGCGTGCCATATCTCTTCGCAAGTAAAAAACAGAACTGAGCCACATCTCGTTCATGATCATCAAAGTGGATTTAATGACCGGCGACGCCATCAGCTGAGGGAGAAGACGCATGCTGAAAGTTGCCTGTCGAAAGACCGTTTCAGAGCCCGAAGATAGTCCCCTCAATTATCAACATCACCGACGTACCCCGGTAGTTGAATGCGAATTGACATGAACTCTGTCCGCCGTTAGCCGCTATTGTTCATGTTTAGTGTTACGTCATTTTGACTGCTCACCATCGCGTTGACTAACCTTGGGCTCTGCGACGGCGCAAGGGAAAAGTGTTCAGGAAATTTATAAGCCCTGAAGTACGGAAGATCTGGGTTCAGTTGGCTTGTAATTCAACAAAAAAAAAACTCCCTGCTTGCCCATGGGTGCTCCCGTGCTTGCTATAAAGCAACAATTGGCATTGACCCGCTTCAAGTTCCCATTGCGGTAACCTCGAAACCGGCATCAATTTCCGACCTACCACAGCCCTGCAATTCTAGACCAGTGAACAAACTGGTTAAAGCTGCTCTGGGACCGTGTCCCTGTTCGTGCCTGACACTCTGACCACATCCCGCACTCTCAGACTGACATTTCAGTGCTTTTTTGCTCACAGTCGCAGTTGGGCGAAAGGGTGCCTCTAGCATCCGTCGCCTCTCTATAATGAGTGATACGAACTACCCTTCTCCTTTCCCCTTCACGTCCTACACCCCTTCGTCCGAAGTCCCAGAAAATGAACCTGTTTATGGGTGGGTAGCGCCTGCTTTCCCGCAACCTTCGTTTCAGCCTCAAGCACCAACATCCGAGACGGTAAGCAACAACACTGAAATCGCCGCGAACGCTTCCACTGCAACCCCTCAAGAGCGTCCCCTGAATAGCAAAGTCGCAATCCCTCGATCAACCAATGCAAACACGGTGCAAAATCGTGGCCGAGTCAGCCGCGCATGTGAGAATTGTCGGGACCAAAAAGTGAAATGCAGCGGGCAACGGCCAACATGTCAGCGATGTCAGGAGTCGGGGATACCATGTTCGTACGGCGACCGGAAACGAGAGAAGATGGCGAGGTGCGTGAGTTGGCTAGGGACTACCGGGCGATATTTAGGCGGGAGTTTGACGGTGTGATCTAGGCGACTCAGCGACCTCTCAGCACGCGTTCAAACGTTCGAGACTCTGTTGCAAAACATTTATCCGAACCTGGACTCTCTGTCAGCCCAGTATGTTGAACAGATTTTGAGCGATGTAAGCGCCGTCCCTTCGAAACCGATTGCAGATGCACCTATTCCTATCCCGATATCAGCTCTGTACTCAACGAGTCTCTCATAGCAACAATCCGATAGCGATACGACCTCGAGCCGCCTACCCTCCGAATTCCCTTCGCCTCTGTTTAACACTGATCCCGGTTCCCCAATAGGTTCAATCGACTTCACCAACGAAGACTTTAACCGTGATGAAAGAATACAAGCTACGGGGTTTGTCGGGGAACATTCAGAGATAGCGTGGATAGGTAGGTTGAAGAGGATCCTTCGACACTTTCACCACGACCCGATGGAAAAAGGCGTAGATCGCAATGCTATCTCCACAGCAAATTACTTCCTCGATGATCTGGAAGTGGATGTTATGGATAACGTCGAATTGTCTCATCGCCCGCCTCCTGCGGTTGCGGACAGGCTAGTCGACAGTTACTTCCGGGTCGTACATCCGTATTTTCCAATTGTCGGCAAGGTCACTTTCTTGGGCCAGTACAAATCATATTATTCCTCCTCATCTGTCCGACCTGGGAAGCGATGGCTAGCTGTGCTCAATATGATGTTCGCAATTGCTACAAAATATGTCCACGACTCAACGCAGGGCGTTGAATTCAGCGCAGATGACCACATGACATACTTCTCCCGAGCCTGGAAGCTCAGTATGGGCGACATTGCTCTCCTAGATCACCCAAACCTTCAGCAAGTACAGGTTGAAGGTTTAAGTGCGTTCTATCTCCTGGCAGTGGGTCAAGCGAATAGGTATATTTTCCTAGACCATCGATGACTATAGGAAGCTAATGCACCTACAGATCTTGGAGGCTTTCTGGAATGTCAATACAATCAGCCGTTACCATGGGATTGAATCTCAGAAACGAGAGCAATATCATTCTATATAACTCGAGAGAAACTCGTTATAGAGTTTGGTGGTCCTTGTATATACTACATGTGCTGCTCTGCGTAATGACCGGGCGTCTTCCTAGCAGCACGGAAGATTCCTGTACCACCCCTCTTCCGGTACCGTTCGTTGAAGAGGAATTTTCGCGCCACGAGGTGGAACAGCTGATTGAGGATCATGAGGCTCGGTCATTTTTCATGGAGAACTTAGTCTCGCGTTCATCCGCACAGTCGACAGAGAGCATACTACCGCCTGGATCTTCAAGGTTTCAGTCACCCGCACCCAGTAAACACAGCGATCAAGTTGCATCCTCTGCTGCCAAAATTCTGACTCCAAACATCTCACTTCACTTCCTCTACTTCGTTGAATTGGGGTTGATCATGCGAAGAACTATCGATGCATTATACGCCCCCGGGGCCGGGCGAAAATCGTGGCGCTCTATCGAAATGGTTATCTCTGCCCTGAACGGTAGATCGGATAGCTGGCTTTCCAAGCTCCCGGCGGAGCTTCATTTCACCCAAGGCGCGCCAGCATGCGAAAAGGAAAGACTCAGTCTTGCCTTTTCGTTCTACAGCACAAGAATACTTATTACCCAGCCTTGCCTTAGTCGCCTCCTTCGGCAAGCTTCATGGGGTAGTCAGATCGAAACATTCTGCACTACAATGGCCGTCACATGCGACGAACTTGCGACTCAGATGTTGGAACTGCTACCGAGCACACCCAATCTCTCTTGGGTTTACCAGCTTTCACCTTGGTGGAGCCTTGTGCATTATATAATGCAGGCCACCACCGTCCTCTTGATAAGCCTCCTTATCAAACAAAAGGCGAATGCTGTCCAACATCCTAAGACCATTGAAAGCGTTTCCAAGGCGGCCGACTGGCTCTCCTGCTTGGCAACAAAAGATCAGTTGGCGCAGCGAGCGTGGACGGTGTGCCAGGATATATTTTCACACCCTGACATCAGGGCAGCAATGAACTCCCAGAATCAAGGCTGACACTTCACTAAGGTTCGAGGCTTGTTCCTCTGGTGGTTCCTACCTCCCATCCATGTAACTCTTTCTATACCAACCAAGTCCGCGCACATGAATAAGGATTGGTGGAGTTGAAATTCATCTAAAACTTGTCAGTTATCATCCACCCGCCCGTGTATCAAACTTCTTGCAAATTAGCACACAGTGCTCTAAATGATTGTATAGGTTTATAACCGTCCCATCGATGCATCGAGCTAGCGGCGCATGTGTCCTCGCTCAGAGAATAGGCAGTAAACTTCACTCGCATAGCTAGCGGGGCGCGAACGGCATCAGACTACACACCAGGCGGCTGCTTACATTGCAGTTGACATTTTCCAGGGACTGGAAACTGTACTGAGAATCTGGGTGCTTCCCGCTCTATTAACAAATCTGCCTAAAGGATACAGCTTGCCTGTGAATCAAAGCTAATTAAGGCTTGAGCATCTCTGCTCTCTCATAAAATAAACGAGACCTAAAAGTGGGTCAAGAACGACTGGCAAATTCCATCATTATTCGCTGGCATTTACTTCCGGAGGACTCCCCCTAACTTGAGCGCTCAAGGACCAAGATGGCAGCGCATTCCCAACAGTGGGCACCAGGACTTCATGGTCTCAGTCAGACCCCGAGCAAAATCTTCCATAATCGGTAGATGACTCCACATCTAACAAATACTTTCATCCCGGCCGGCGTCGGGAATTCTCTCTTCTCGGACAGTCATCACACAGGGGCATTGCGCAAGCGAAGTTACCCCGCCCGACTAAAGGATAGGGCCTGGGGTGAATAATAATTGGCTTTTCTGATTTGATTCTGCCAAGCATCCCACTATTGGGATACCATTGTTGAAACATGATCGGCATCTTACAGTGACGCGGTTTGTTCTGATAACGCAGAACCAGGGCAAAAATGCGGAGAAGGTTAAATGGCGTATTTCTGGGAGATGCATGAGGCAACCAGGCGCCTTTACGGCTCGGATCCTCCGGAACTTTGACGGATCTCTCTATGAGCTTTCTCGAAGATTTCAGCTTTGCTCAAAAAAACGGGCGGAAACCCACTGGTATCTTGCGGATAGATTACTAAGGTGCCGCCCTTTTAGACAAGGGTAGGTAGCTAATAACCAGGTAAACGGGTTGGTTTCATGCTATAGTATGTAGGTTGAGTTGGACGATTCTTCGTCCTTTGTACGAGGGCTACAAGGATCCGACCATGGCGCTGGATGGTCCCTAATCCCAGACTTTGTGGGAATAGTAGAGCAATAGTGCACATCCTTAGGTTTGAAACCATTGACCTTCATGACAGGTGACTTTGCTTATGCCTTGTTATCCATAGTGTTGACAAAATTACCATATTGCTTCAGGATCACTTCTCGTGTGTAGAATCTAGGGCAGGCTAGTTTTAATATGTACAACAAGTCTTCCATTGTTATGCGTAGTACACTGTCAGAGGTCGCTAGAACAAGTATATCTACAGCGCCTTTGAAACGCCTGGCATGGTTGGCCATCGTAGTACGTACTACACAAAACATTGGATACTAGTAGACTTGAAGAACAGCTTGAGCAGGATCTATGTTCCAACCAATCATCAGGCATCCTTATTTTATATCACGTGCTTTCTTACTGCCTCAGGTCTTAATCTCCACGTGACCGATATCGATATCGACCGTTCGCGATAAGAGCAGAGACGAGGAGACCTCAAAATGTCCCAATGGTCAGCATTGGATTGACTCCCTGTGCGACTGCCAAAGTTCGATAGCAATGCAACGTTGATGGAAGCTGAAGCATGTCTATGCGGGGCCCCATGAGACGCTCACACCTCAGACAGGTCAGCGCAGCGAGTCTAGACACCGTCTCCACCTCCTCCCGCTCCATCGACACATCCCAGCATGAGGCGACCCTCAGCGACAACCCGTCAAGCTCAGACGGGGGCAGGACATTTGGACTATCCTCAACAGGTCTAAGCCGGCGACAATGCTCGCTCTGGGTACATAATGATGTTTTCTCAAAGGAAGAGATCCTGTTCAATCAGGCCGCTTTTGCCGATATGGGCGTGCGCGACGGCGATGTCATTGAGATCCTGTCGGCGCGGTCTCTTAATGATGCAGCCAAGCTGGAACATGGCTCGAGATCACTCCACGATGAGCATGTGGAGTCTGGCGGCTCTGGCTTGAAATCGCGATCCCATGCGATGTCCAAGTTCAAGACGCCGCTACAGACGCGATGCCTGTTTGTCGCGAAGCCGCTTTCAACCGAGCTTAAGACGCGACATCCGAAGTTGGAGCTGTCAGTTACCAGCAGCGTCGCTAATATTTTTGGTTTCAATAATCGGTCGACTGTCTATATCTCCATTGTCGATCGGGCGCAATGTTCCGCGTCTCATGTTGATATCTCGTTCCGCGACCAGTTTTTGGTCCGTTCAGATATGTGGCGCTTGGTTATGTCGGAATTGGCTGGGAAGATTATCTACAAAGGGCAAAAAATTACGTTCATGGGACATATTAAGGCGACTGTGAAAAATATCTTTATTCGCGGCAAGAAGGTTCTCTCGGGATTTTTTTCGCCGCAGACGATTCCCGTTTTCCGGAGCGAGGCGGCAAAGTATGTCTTATTTATCCAGATGTCCAGGGAGATGTGGGATTTCGACTCGGAGGGGACGGGGGATATCCTCTTCAGTAGGGTTATCAACGGATTCCTACCTGAGCTCTTCAAGCGCTGGGCGAATGCAGACGCGAGACACCTCGTTACAATTGTGCTATTCACACGAGTCGAATACGATGCATCTGCTCCGGGACTTCCGTCTGTGCTTAGCTCGGAGAATCTGAAGAATGCGCTCAGTCCTAATCATGCCCCTACTCGGGACTTTTATCGGGTTGTGGTCAATGACATGGCTAGTGGTCATTGGACGACTATTCTTGATGAGCTGAAGAAGGATTTCAGAACATTTTTGCGAGACGTATCCATTTTAAAAACCCCAGAAGACCACCCGCTTATTCCTTCTCTCAATGGTGCTAGCTCGACTCCGAGTGCGACTATTGCAGGGCGCCCGAGCACCGCCCTTCGTGGAAATATCCTAGAAGCAATTCACCTTGCTTCTTCCCATCTCGCTTTTGACCATATTGACCGTGATATGGTTCATACGGGAACGTCCATTATTGTTATTACACCTGGCAGCGGCGTCTTTGAAGTATCGCATGAATCTCTAGCTTCTACCACCGAAGCGCTTACCAATCGCGGAATCGCTATAGATTTAGTTTGTTTGAGCCCCATGCCATTGCACTCGGTGCCCTTGTTCAAGTATAGGGAACCGGCTAGAAGACAGTCAAGCTCTACATATGGCGACATTCAAACCGGTGGTTATTCTCCAGAAATGCGCCACTCCTTCGCGAGCTTATCCAATAGGATCAGCCATTTGTCTCCAAGGTCTACCATCTCAAGCACGCCTCCAGGCAGCAGCCTTCGCGGTCCATGGGCCCGCCCACATGAGTGGAGTTATGGTATCCCGCATTGGCTTGATATTTCATATTGGAATCCCGATACCTACAGAGAGTCTCGAAGGATTCTCAAAAAGGACCCCAACGCTCCCATTCCGTTCACTGTCACCAAGCGGTCAAAAACGTTTGTACCACGTGTGCGCATGTATGAAATCCAGATGGGTGGTGTTATGGAAAGTGAACAGTCGAATATCTCTATCCCCTATCTTGCGGAAGGGCAAAGCATCTCTCGGTCATTAGCACCGGCCAACATCCACCCCTCCCGCTCTTCTTTCAAACGGGGCTCTCCATTCAGACACCAATTGAGCGACAGTCTCCGGCCCGAATCTTTTCTCCAAAACATAACCAACCCGAAAGAGATTATGCTTTCCAAGTCACATAAAGCATCTTCCACAATTGCATGGATGGACAACTATGATGATACTGTATTTCGTCCACTCTCCGGACGTAATCACCGCCGCAAGCAGACAAAACCAAAGCGACCAAGCGAGCCTGATGTCCAGGTTTCTGGCACGCATGATCGCATCTCCGCGAGGTCGATTACGCATTTGCGCGAACACGAGGTGAAGCGTGAACAAGAAGGGAACTCAACCGGGTGGCCGCGAAAGATTGAGAATGTGCACAAGATCGCCATACCCGCAAAAGACCATTCGTCGCCGAGGAAGCCTGCTCTAAAGACGGCTTCTGCTTCTACATCAAAGGTGCCGCGGATATCGCGGACAATCAGTTTTGCTCTACGAGGGTTGGGAGTTGCTCCGCCTAGGGCACTGGCGAGTACAGAGGTTAATGCGGAACACGCCACTGCCACGCCAGCGCCGAGTAGGAAGAAATCCGCAGGTACACTTAGGGAATCTAGAAGCATCGAGTCACTAAGTGCCTCTGATTCCGCCTCCACAGCAACCATCGTTGAGGCCTCGCCAGCTCCAAGCACACCTCCAAAACGGCGCCGGAGCCCCACTATAACACCTTCAAAACCGATATCGATCAAGGTACCACCCAAGACACCGGCTGAAGATTCGGAGCAGCCAGCGCGCTCTGTGATCACAGGATCATTTTCGACCAGTGCCACCGGACAACCTCATAAGAGCAACATCGGCCCCGAGCACCCCAATAAAAAATCGATTCCCAAGTTCGAGGTGACGCTGAATTCTGGTTTACGGGAGCCTTCGACTAAAAACAATCAAAGTAGGCTGCTCGCGCCATGGGTTCGTTCCATTAACCCGTGTAACACGCCTAGAGAGGTCTCGCGAGATACCAGCTGGTTTGGGCGCTGGCAACACGCCTATCCAAGACCACCACACGTCGCTGTTTTGAAATGGAAGAGCTTAAAATCCCCTGCTATTTTACCGTTGACTACGGAAGAGTTTCCTACAGCAAGCGAGCTAGCCTCAGATTACTTCCAGACCCCGTATAGGGTCTTCCCTAATGATGATGCCGAGGGTATTGAGGCGCCGAAAACGACTGGACTGCTGCTACGCGATATGATCTCCCTGCGCCTCTCTCACGGGTTTCAAATAGTCGTGGGGAAAAATGTAGACGATGCATCTGGGCGTTACACACTCAAAACGCCAAATGTGTTCGATACGCAGAGTTTGGAAAAGAACGGTGCTACCGTTTTTCTTTCAAAGGGACACTCAATCCATCGACTTATCTGTACCGGAGGAAGCGAGATTGAGGTGACACGCTTCTCACACCGAAGTCTATCAGACTTGGCTGGTGAAAAGAAGAGCGGCCTAGACTCTGTCTATTCGCCTGCGATGCGGACAATTCTTAGTCCCGAGTATGAGGTGAAGCATATAAAGATGCGTCCGGTAACGGAGGAGTACAATTGGAATTACGCCGATAACTACATCGCTGGCCATCGCGATTACCTCATTAACCCGGCACAGCAGCTTCATTTCTGGCGGGTTCGATATGTCCTAATACCAATGCGTCTGCATCCAAGTACCAAGAGACACATGCAGAATCCGAATGAAGACAACGAAGAAGAGATCCATTTGCTTGGTATCAACCAACTCACACATATCTGGCAGCGGCACAAATACGTCCCTCAGGAGGAGAAAAGGGTTGAGTCATCGAACAAGAGGAGGGACCACAATCCGCTGAACATCATGTATCAGACTAGGAACCCTTCGGAAGTTGTTGCGGCCGAGTTAGGTACCCTTCTAGCCGAGCCCGGGCAAGATGGCTCGACAGCGCAGCTCCTGCCGGAATCGGAGCTGCCGGACCGCAACATCAGCCTATCTGCTCTGGCCCATCTCGTCCAGGGCGAGAAGGGGGTGCGGATGATGGATCGCAGATGGCATCTGAGACTGCATTATAACTGCTTCATCGGGTCTGAATTTACGACCTGGCTCGTGCAGAATTTCCGGGATATTGAGAATCGAGACGAGGCGGTCAGCTACGGCAAGCAACTGGAAGCGGATGGACTCTTCCAGCACGTGGAGGGGCGACACAAGTTCAAGGACGGCAATTACTTCTATCAAATTTTGACTGATTACCGAGTTGCTCGGCCCGAGTCACGGAATAGCTGGTTCCAGATTCGACCGGAGAAGTCAATTCCATCTACTCCAGCCATAGGGGAAAGCAGAAAAGATTCTCCCATGAGTGCACACTCGCGATCTGCTAGTCTTGAGCACAGTGTTCCTCAGACGCCCAGCACGCCCTCAAAATCGAAAAGCAAAGCCACAATCATGCTGTCGAAGACTATGAAATACGATATCGACCCGCGCAGGCGCTCGAACCGACCAGAGGTTATAGACCTGCACTATGACCGACTACATAACCCGGCAAATTGCTTCCATATCGAGCTCAGCTGGATGAATACTACTCCCAAATTGATTGAAGACACTGTTCAATCATGGGCAGCAACGGCAGAAAAGTTCGGGCTCAAGCTTGTACAAGTGCCCATCGCCGAAGCGAGTGCAATTGATCAAACACAGCCATTCCGGAAACCCTATAGAGTGAAGCTCAAGGTTCCTCCTCCCAAGGGTCCAAGGTCCACAGTTTTCACCGCAGCCTCGTTCAACCAGCAAGACACACCAGACCCACACTACTTTCAGAAGGTCATTTTGCACAAATTCGACTTCGTGCTGGACTTCGAGGCACGGTCTGCTTACCCTCCCGATGTCGAAGTGTGCTACTCTTGGGGGAGGCCCGACTATCGATATCCCCAGTACATCCACCAATCTGGCTCCCTTCTAGTCCAGATAACTGATGAAGGTGACTTCCTTGTCCTTGCCAACAGGCTAGTCAGCACGCGCGGCGTACCTTCCAGCCGCGACATCCCACGTCACGAACGCCTCGATCGACCTGACCAGTACCGCACGCGCGCCGGCACCTACGACCCTATCGACCGTCTCTCACCACGCCTCTCACCGCTAGTCCGCCCATTTGCTGAAATCGTAGGCTCAGCGAGCCCACAAACTCAGTCCAGTTTCGACTCCGCAAATCTCTACCGCGCCCCCGAGCACATCCTACACGGCTTCGAGGAATTCTGTAACGACGCTGTGCGTCTGGGTCAGTTATATAGCGAGAGCTTCGTATATCCGGCTTCGGCCAAGGCCGCGCCAACGACGGCATCGTTTGTCGATTCGGCGATTCCAAGTCTCGAGTTACCGGCGCCGGTCATTGGCCATCATATCTCGCCGCCGCCAGGGACGCCGTCGCGGCCCTCAACGGGGGCCGGGAATCTACCACTGATTGATCTGAGGAATCGGCAGCGGGAAGATAATACGATTACAAAGGGGAGTCCAAGGAGCGGAGGGTTGAGGCCGTTAAACCTGAGTGGGGCGTAGGTATAGGATAACTGGCGTAGATGAAGTGGGTTAAAGGATTATGAGGAAGTCAAAGCCTCTCTTCCAATCAACTTTTACTCCTATATACGTCGTGTATAATTAATGAAGACATGTGACGTGATCTTATTGAACTGTTCTCTTTATCTGAACGAACCCCAAACTCCGGAGTAGAAAATCATCCCAGCTCCTTTTAGGCAAAATACCTTCGCTTCCTCCAACTTTCGGATAACAACCCCACCCCCGACACGGTATGATTCCGAGCCTTTGATTCGTCGACATAGCCGATATGGCTAATTTGCTTCAATCACAGTGCGCGCTTCGACAACGAAGACCCATGTAACCTCTCCAGGTACTTCCCCGACGGGGGCGGGGCTCTTTGGACAGAAGATACCCCTCACCCACGCCAACCGAGCTACCCACTGCCCCGCCTTGTTCACAATCAGACGGTGTCACGGTGGCCAGATACGGTGGAGCAAAATGGAATCCATCGTGCAAGACGGAGTTGGCTCCTTTGCAAATGGAGAAGGATCAGGTCAGGTGTTTCGCGACGCGATGGGTATACCTAAGCGTTCCGCTCGCTCTGGGTCTTGTCTCTGACCTGACTTGAGTTTCAGTCGTTCACTTGCTCAATTGCTGAACGCAGCCCGTGCCTGCGCCTGTACCCTTGCCCGCAGATTAGATCGAACCTTCTTCCATTTCACGATGAAGTTTACGGAGGGGATGTGGCTCCTTCGGGTACGCAAGTCCTAATTCCAGCCTTTTTGGGGAGTCAGTCTTACTTGGGACAGTGGGCTAATCGTCATGCTTACAGGAGGGCTTTCGGATCGACTGGATGAGCAATGCCGAGCGATTAGACGTCAACACTGAGAAGGAGACTGTTAACCTCTTGTTGAACAAGGTCCAGAGACATCGTGGTGATACCTTGAACTCTCGTTGGTCTCTCTGAACAGATTATTTCGAGAACGTGCTGTTAACCGATTTCGTTTGACAGCTACGGTCTCTGCGCGCGTTACTTCCCCGTTGGAGGGTATCATTGGTGTCAAGCTTGTTCATTGGTGAGTACTGGTTACCCTGCAGCAATTACACTACAAGAGCTGATCAAATGTATAGGGCTGGTGGCGTAGACAATGGCCCACACTACGAACTCGCCACTTCCTCAGGCCATGCAAAGATCACACACGACAAGGGCAAGAACCTCCACTACGCAAGCGGACCCCTCAACCTCGATATCAACACCACCACCAATGAGCTCGGCTTCGTCTTCACCGGCGCCGACAAGAAAAAGCTCACAGGCCACTCATGGCGCTCAATCGGCTATGTCGGTGACCAGACCACCGAAAAGTCCCGCTTCCAGGACGGTCTCTTCTTCGAGCGCCAGGGGTACATGCTGGCTGGGCTGGATGTCGGCGTTGGCGAGAAGCTTTACGGCCTCGGCGAACGATTCGGTCCCTTCGTGAAGAACGGGCAGAGTGTTGATATCTGGAACGAGGATGGTGGCACCTCATCAGAGCTCGCGTATAAGAATATTCCGTTCTATATTAGCTCCGCTGGGTACGGAGTTTTTGTGAACAACCCAGGGAAAGTGAGCTTGGAGTTGCAATCTGAGCGAACGACGAGGGTCAACATCTCGATTGCTGGCGAAGAGTTGGAGTATTTTGTTATCCGTGGGGCTACACCTAAAGAGATTCTAAAGAGGTATACGGCTTTAACTGGAACCCCAAGCTTGGTTCCTGCGTGGAGTTATAACCTCTGGCTTACTACGAGTACGACACGCATCCTTTTCCCCCATCCCCCATTCAGCGAGATACCCGAACCATGCTGACTTGATATGCATCAGGCTTTACAACAAACTACTCTGAAGAAACCGTAACTAGCTTCCTGGACGGTTTTCGAGACCGTGACCTCCCACTGGGCGTCTTCCACTTCGACTGCTTCTGGATGAAGTCCTACCAGTGGTGCGATTTTGAATTCGACTCAGAGATGTTCCCTGATGCCGAGGGGTACCTTAAGCGACTCAAAGAGCGCGGTCTCAAACTTAGTATCTGGATCAATCCATACGTCGGACAGGCGTCGCCGCTATTTGAGATTGGAAAGAAGGAAGGGTACTTCATCAAGGTAAGCTCCAAACCCTACAACCCGACTTCCTTCTACTCTCCACTAACCAATTATGCACGCGTAGCGAACCGACGGCTCCGTCTGGCAATGGGACCTCTGGCAAGCTGGCATGGCTGTAGTCGACTTCACCAACCCCGCTGCAGTATCCTGGTACGCTGGCCACCTAACCCGCCTCATGGGTCTCGGCATCGACACTTTCAAAACCGACTTCGCCGAACGCATCCCCTTCCGTGGAGTGACCTACCACGACGGCTCGGACCCCGTTCGCATGCACAACTACTACGCCCTCCTATACAACAAAATCGTCTACGAGACCATGACTTCCGTCTCGGGCAAATCAAACTCCCTCCTCTTCGCGCGCTCAACTTCCGTTGGCGGGCAGAAATACCCAGTTCACTGGGGCGGAGACTGCGAATCTACCTATGAGGCTATGGCTGAGTCGCTGCGCGGCGGACTAAGTCTTTCGCTGGCAGGGTATATCTTCTGGGCATCTGATATTGGGGGTTTCGAGGGAACGCCTCCACCAGCATTGTACAAGCGCTGGGTCCAGTTTGGTCTGTTGAGCTCCCACTCGCGACTCCACGGGTCGTCGTCGTTCCGTGTCCCCTGGATCTACGGGGAAGATTGCTCGGACGTCCTAAGGGACTGTGTAAAGAGGAAGATTCTTCTCACGCCATACCTCCTAGCTGAAGCCCTAACGGGCTCCCGGGAAGGTGTGCCGCTCATGCGCGCCATGTTCTTGGAGTTCCCTGACGACTTGAACACATACTCCATCGACACGCAGTATATGTTCGGCGGAAATCTACTCGTTGCACCTGTATTCTCGGACGAGGGGGTTGTGACCTTCTACGTTCCGCGGACTTCCGAGGAAGAGAATGGGGATGGCAAATGGATTAGCTGGTTTGATCACAGTAAGACGTATGAAGGTGGGCGGTGGTATACGGAGACACACGGGTTTGAAACGTTGCCAATCCTAGTCCGACCGGGGAGTGTGACGCCCCTGAACCCAAAGCTGGAAGCTCCTGAAGGGGATGCGTTGGATGGATTGGAGGTCTTGGTCAACGGGAGGTTGAGTGGGAAGGTACAAGTTGAGATTGTAAATCCGGCGGTGACACATGAGGTTCTTAAGATTGTTACTGTGAAGCTTGGCGAAGGAGGGGTGGTCGCTACTGTTGATGGCGAGGATACGAAAGTCAAGATCGACTGGGTGGGACATTAGATTGAGGGTTCGCTATGACAAGAAACTATTAATTCGAGTTATATATGCCGTGTGGTAAAGGCCGTTATCGCATTATGTATCATGCAAAAGCTATCCACTAGAATGACTCAACACATGGGTATCATGATAATCAAGAACAAGCAAGAATGGAACAAGAACAAGAGCAAGACACCGCCAGCAGAATCGCAGGATCAACAATCGAGAGAGAATCATCGATCGTTGTCAAAGCAAGCCTTGCGCCAGGGCTAAGAATTAAAACAAATAAACATGACGGTCGAATAAAAACCGTCATGACAGGATAGATCTTGAGGGCCTACCAGGCTTCCTCAACATCCAAAAGCCATTTGCGAACACCCTCTCTCAATGTGTTGTCCGCTCCGGTCAACAGACGCTTGCGCTCTCTGTCCGCTAGATTAAGCTCTCCATCATCCTCGCGGCAGTGTTCAGCAGTCACGCTGCGGACTACTTCTTCCAAAGCTCCTAGAACTAATCGGCGGCATTCGGCACGGGGAGCTTCGACGGTAGGTACGTCATCTCGGATGGTTATGGCGTCGGGTGCCCTATCGTTCTCCTTACGAGACCGAGACGGCGAAGGGGTGCGAGTGGGTGCCAGCGAAGACGGCCCGCTCTGAGCAAGAACACGCTCAAGAGCATCAACAAGGGTTCCATCCAAGTCCATGACGGGTTCTTCTACAAATTTTTCCTCCACCTCTCCAATATGGAACCCCTCTGCGCGGAATCTAGGAGAGGATTTGGCCGAACTCATGGCGGAGGAAAAATAGCCACTGATCTGCGACGTAGACATCGAACCGCCAGAATAATGGCGAGGCGTTCCAGGTGCGGACAAGTTGGCAGGCGATGCGGGAGACTTCGGAGAATTGCCCCCGAGGGCTCGACGACGAAGACGCAGACGCTTGACTGAAAAAGTCCGCACATCTGCAACCAGAGTCGTGGCAACGTCCACCCATTTCTCTGATCCATCAGTGTCTAACGCCGCAGCAGTGTTTGGAGTAGGCTCGGATTGCATTGCGCGCTTGACATCAGCTTCTAGGCTAGCATAGGGTCGTACACCTTGCAGCAGAAAGTCATCGTGAAAGTTCTTCAACCAACCAGCAACATTGATATTGGGGCCATCGCTGTCTTTTGCCTGGTGATGGTGAAGGCCAGAACCGCTGCTATGCGTGGATGCGAGCGCATCAATGCTTGTCACAGACGTGCGTGTTTTCTTCGGTGATGCCATAGTGGAGTCACCAGAAGAAGAAAGGGAGACAAACCCAGGTAGTGGTAGCTCAACGTCTACAATACCATCGTCCTCTCGAACAGACATTTTCAGCAAAGTCTCTTTGGTGTTGTCTGTTGTTGATGAGAGATCTTGAGTGTCATCTTCGAACTTTCGTTGGGAATTGGAATGCGGGATAGAAATGTTGGCACTTGTAGCAATCTGATTAGGCTCTTCAGGAGAAACCTCTTCAACCATTTGGCTGAGCGTCGGGGGATTCTTTTTTGCTGGCATGGTATACACAGAGGCCGAGCGATGACGAGGCTCTGCCGGATATCCAGCACCGCCCTTGTCAGACGACTCCTGACGAGAGCTCCAGAGCCCACTGAAGAGGTTGCCCCATCGACCTCCCGCAGAGGGGACACTACTAATCACGCTGATAGCTGAGCTATCACTTCTTTGCAGGTTTTTCAATAGTGTTTCGGATGCCAAACTGTCCGCTCCATCACCAGAAGTTTGGTCAGATCCCTCTCGCTCAAGGCGACCCTGTGAAGCGAAATGGGGCACAGGTACTGCGCTTCCGGGGTTGGCGGCCGATGTGGTCGGTGTGCTAATATTGTTACTACGCCCATCCTTAGCGTGCATTGGGATACCAATGGTCCTAATGGAGCGAGCATCTGAGCCTCTGCGATATACGCTGAAATCATTCAGCCCAGCAGATTCCGCATCATCAGTTGATCGGTGAGCTGTCTCGTTAGACGACACACTAACAGATCGGTGGAGTTGATCTCTATCAGTCATTGTCAAGCGCTGAGCACGGGACCGCCGTTCGATAGCTTTACGAAGAGGCTCAGACCGCAGAACGGGTATGTTGGGCGGGCTTTGCGAGACAGCACGCGTGGAAGCAGCCGTGCCTGGCCTGAGCGGGGACGGGAGCGGTTCAAAACGCTGTTTGGGAGGGAGAAATGCCGACAGTAAAAAAATTAGACGGCGGGCGGTCATCTTGTCAGGACAAACTATAACTGTTCTATAAGGCAGCGCCGGCTCGGCATCCTGCTGGGCTTTCTGCTGCAGGTAGTGCCGTCGTCGGTACCAATCGGGACCCAGAGCGTTCAACCACTCGGTGTGATTCCCAAGGAAGGCGGTGATCAGGACAAGAAAGAAGAAGCTGTGGTCCTTGTCACCAAGGCTGCGCACAATAGAACGACCCTCTTCGCGCCACACGCCCCAACGACTCTGACCAGTGACAACACTTGGAATCTGAAGTGCGGTACTGATACGACGAGCACTCCTAACAGCCTCATCCTTCAGTTTTGAATTGATTGCTAAGACATTCGCCGGTAGATGGAGGAATGTTTGATTTGTCCGTTGCATATTTGGAGGCTTCACCGGCTTTGGGTGCATTCCAACAGAGTCCACCCGCTTCAACAGGAAAAGTAGTTCGCTCCGTGATAGTCTCTCAAGGTGGGAGAGCGTGCGGTTGACGACGTCCCAATGATCCACTAACATATCAATCCGCTCGTCCAAGCTAGGAGGTGCAGATGCAAGTGGATCATCAAGGAATCCACCCCGCCAGCGATAATCGGAATCCAGAGAGCAAGCCATTCCTGGTCTGGGGGAGTCCTGGCCCAAGGTGCTGAACCGCGAAACCGGTCTTGCTGCATTGCGGGATAAAACCGGAATCTGAATTGCGATGGCGACTGCGTACATTGGTGTTTTCTTCTCCTTGACTTTTTTGCGCTTGCTAACATCAGGAAAAGGAAATCCAGTCTCGGGAAGAGACTCTTGCTGCATTGACGCCGCAAAATCTTGCCCTTCGGAAGATGTCTCGCCGGCTTCGGGCAGATTGACACTGAACATCCTCGTCAGGAGAATTGTGACTTTTGATCGTGGTTTATTGTCAGCTCGGCCATTGAAGCCCGAGGGGCTTCCAGTGGTGTATGAACGCATAAAGGAGTTGCGAATCGCCGGTGATGCACCTGTAGTCACGCCGTTTTCATCATCGGCTGAAATGATATGCATCTTTGTGGAAGAACCTCGGTAACTAAATGCACTGCTACCAAAGATGCAGTTGAGCAACCCAGCATCGTTCATATCTGTTGGGCTGTGACGCGAATGAGCAGGCTCGTGAAGTCCTCCGGCCTGGGCTAATGTTGAACTTCGGCCACGAGCACGAGCAAAAGCACTCGAAGTTGCTGGTGACGTCCTGCGCGCCTCCGCTGCCATTGAAAGCGGGCTCTGGTCTATCATCGATGATTGAGATAGATAGCCACGCCGCCCTCGGGAGAGAGAAGAAACGGTCGAGACGGTACGAGCATGACGTCTAGGGCCAGCATTCTCGAAAACCTGAGGCTCCAATCCAAGCCCGGGAGATGTCGGTTCCGATGTATCCGCACGAGTATCGAGTAGAATGCAGGGCTCTCTGTCACCAAGAGAATTCTGGGCAATTATAACTCGAAAGTCCTTGAGAGGGTCCAACTCAACGCCGCCCCGGTCATCGTAGGCACCAGGTGCAGAGGCATTGGGGGAGCTAAAGGCCGTTTGGAGAGGGAAATTATTCGTATTCGACCGTCTTAGTTGGTTGACATCGGGAAATAAAAGGCCAGACGTATGTTCTTCTTCGGTGACTGAATCCAGTTGTGTGGTTGGTTTGTTGGAATATGCCGACGGATTCAATGTCGTGGCTGCAGTGTTTAAGAGTCGCCCCAGCATTATGATAGCACTTAGGCAGCTCCAATAACGATGGAACTAAATAAAGAGAGACAAATCGAAAACAATGGGCAAATACGCAAAATCGAGTTTCAACCCGGAAGGATCAGTACCGCGGTGTGCACAGCAGGCTAAAGTAAATCGAACAGCAATCTCGAATGGAGAGACGCAGAGGCCCAACAGAATCAAAACCAAGTTACCGACAGCCAGAATAAACTGAACTGTAGTTCCCCATCACTCGTTCCGCTGAAGGAGGACCATGCTTGGGTGATCCGTCGACCCGAGGGGGAGGGGATCTGTATCGGATGTAGTTCCGACAGTCGCTCGGATAGATGGCCACGAAAGAAGAGTGCGGGTGAGGGCTGGATGACTGTAGGAGAGAGGAATTGAAGGCCACCACCACGCCGGGAGATGAGCGATAAGCAGACACGAGGCGGGAAGAGGGGGGAAGAGGGTGGTGGAGGCAGAGGGGAATGGGATTGGGAAGGGAAAGTAGTGGTTGGGGCCTCCGAAGAGAAGCAGCCGAAAGGGCGGTGAGCAGATCCCACCTTCGGCCTCCTCTATCAAAGAACAATCACCGGCAGCCTCATGACAGCATGGAGTTTTCTCTCCATAATTTTACATGGGTTCGGACGCCGATTGGTAGGGCGAGGCCCTTTAATCTGTGTCAGATCAGATGCAAATGACCAGGAGCATCACACAGCCAATCCTTTCTGCATGCACCGACATGGATGGGGCATGGCAGACAGCTGCCGGGATGGACACCATTTCAAAGCCACCCAGGCATTGCATCATATATTAGCGCTGTGCCCAAGCGGTTGATGCGCTGGCTGGTAGCGAAGCAGGGGGAAAGAATGGAAGAAGCAATTCTTAAGCTCGGACCTATTACTATGAGACTGGAGAGCAGTTCTTGTCGCTAATGTTGTAGATATAAGTAAGTTGTATGTCAAATCTGGCTAAGCAAATACAGCTTGTGAAACATATAAATGGATGGTATAAGCTCCTACTAGTCGTCTTCTGGTAGACATACAAAAAGAGCAAACCTATTGGGGGTCGTATCATGCTTTTCGTGACTTTCGCTTCACCTTTTCCACCAATTTCTTCAGATCGTCTGTATCGTTTTCTGCGGATGCCTTCTTAGACCGTTGTTTCTGTTTCTTCGAGTCGCGAGTCTGGTCCTCCTCATCTCCACGGTCATCCCGGTCCCGGCGTCGCTTTCGGCCCTCCTCCAGCAGGGCCTTCATACCCGATGTTGCCTTGAATTTAGGGTTGGTGGGATCGATTGCAAATTCGTGGTTCTGGAAAAGGCGAGAGAATCGTGGGTCGTCCACATCCATTTCAAAGTTGTCGGTCATTTCCAGAGCTGGCTGATCCTTGCCCCTGCGTTTTCCCTTCTTCTTGCGGGCCTGTTTCTCTGCCTTGACGATTTCGTTCATATCGAAATGCCTCACGCCAGATTTCGCATCATCGTCGTCCATCATCAGTAGTTCCAGCTCGGCCCGCTTGGCTGCGGTAGCCTTTTCCTCCGCTTCACGTTCCTCCCGTTTCTTGCGTTTCTCCTCCTTGCGGCGGGCGGCGGCGGTAGCCTTACCAGAGGGGTCATCAAAGAATGGATCATTGAAGCCCAAATCTTCTTCCTGTGGCTCTTGCGCACCCGCTGTGCTATCCTTCTGTTCAGCCTCCTCGTCGTCTGCTTTACCCCTAAGCTTATCCTTTCGTCGCTTCTTCCTCTCCCGCTCTTTGCGCAGATACTTTTCAACAGTAGTCTCCTCGGGCTCATTCTCAAAGATACTGTCGCGGTTGGGGCCACCAGCCAGACCTGAGGTAAAGGTAACCTCCATTTCCCCGACAGGACCATCTGTTTTAGAAGATGGAGCCGGCTGCGCAGTCAAGCCAAGAAGCGCTCTCATACGTTGCCTATCCTGCTCTTTTTGCGAGAGCTTGGATTCCTCTCCCTGTGTAGAATCGACGATATCGACACCGCCCTCTTCTTCATCGTCGGAACTATCGCTGGCAAGATAGGCCTTGAGGTCATTCTCGTCGATCTCCTTTCGGCTACCTCGGAACGCACGAGCCTGAGCCTCCTTGCGCGACTTGTCATCCATATCCCATGTCAATTTAACTTTGCTGTGTTGGAGAGCGTCGGTTACGAAGTCGTTTGGTTGGTATCCGTCGGGGATTCGCTCACATTCGTCTCGTGGTCTGTCGTCGGAGAAGTCTGTATCTTCAGGCACGAATCGCAGATCGAAGAAATTCGCGCTGGTCAGATACTCTGCACCGTCAACATTGTCGTAGACATGCTTCGCAACAGTCTTCGAGGAGAACGTTAAGATAGCGTAGAAATAGCGTAACCGCTCCAGCTGATACTTCCGGAGCTGTGTAGAGTTGAATTCCTCGCCCTGGTCCTCCTTCAGGATTGACTTCTTGATCTTCTCTTCTTCCTCGTCGGAATCAACCTCGTACTCAGCCTGCTCCTCATCGGAATCCTCCTCCTCATCTTCCTTTGTAGCAAAAATCTCCCTTGGTGGTCCCTCCGTCTCTTCCTTCTCCATCCTCTCCTTTCCAAACTCACTCGGATAAACCGCAACCTTCAAAACCTTCCCGCCAGTCGGCGTAAAGCTTGAAAACACAGCCATCAAATCCTCCGCCCGAATATTATCCCAGTCGAGATTTACAACTGCGATCCGATCTGTCACCTCCCCAACAGGCACATCGGCCTGTTGCTTATCTGGAAACTCCAGTTCTTCACCACCAGCTTCCTCTTCTCCATCTTCATCCTCTTCATCAGATGTCTCCTCCTCGGAAGACGAATCGGAAAATCCCCCGTCGCGCGCAGGATCGTACCCAGCAGCCCGACTGTCAGCCTTCTTCAACTCCTTCAGGACTTCATCGTCGTCATCAACGCTAACGTCATCCGCGACGTCGTCCTCACCCTCACCCTCACCCTCACCCTCCTTCTCCTCAAGTCGATAGAACCGCTCGAGATGCTTCTTCGTATCATCACGGGCTAGTTTTCGTCCGTACCGATCAACCGCGGCATTTCGAGAGAAATCTTTATCGTGCAGAATGTGCGCGAATCGCTTATCGAGTTTCGTGTGCGTGTGTCGTTTGCTAGGAAGGCGGTAGCGCGGGTCTGTTTGAATATTTGCAAATCGAGGGTCGGCTGTTGCGCAGCAGAAATGTTAATTCTCATGTGCTTTTTTCAGTTTCTCATTGTCAAGTCTTGAAAGGATCACATACTGATGACCGGAGTGTCACGTTTCCCTCCTCCGCTGCCCTTCTTGCTTTTCTTTCTGTCTGACATGGTGAATGTGCGCCGGTTAGGTTAGATCAGAAAGACTATAGCAATTCAAGACGGCGAGAAAATATGGAAGATCTTTCAGAGTAGACAGCCTCGACCTGTGTCAAGTGTCGTCATTCTGGAAAAAAAAGTTTGAGGTCCGATATTTTTTTCTTTGGCGGGCGGCGGAACCACAGATTCTGCGGCCCGGGGCTTGGAGGTGGTCCGTGCATTCCGCTCCGCAGTACAACTGCAAATAGTAGGAAGAAGAACAACCTCCTCGATAACCTTGCACTGAGGGGCAAAAAAAAAATCAAATGCATATGTATATATCGTGTCCAAACTATATACATCATCAACATCCAAGATATCTCGTCTCCAACCATCTCGGCTCTCTCTCTTCCTCAATCCTTCCTACAATAACCTTGGCATGGGGGTATACAGCACTAAGTCTCTGAACGCCGGATCGGCCAGCAGCACAGGTTACAAAGACAATCTTCTCCTCCGAAACACCATGATCGATCAAGACACGGACGGCCATAAGAGCGGCTCCTCCACTAGACATCTGCGAATCCAGAAGCATGACGGTAGAGTGCTGCTCAATGCCAGGGGGTAGTTTGAGGTAGTGTAGTTCGGGCTCTTCGTTGCGCTCGTTGGTTTGAATGAGCACGCGGCCCGTGATACAATCAGGGATTGTCCGCTTGAGAGCGGTTTCGAGGCATGAGCCGCCGCGTAAAATGGCGACAGCCGATACGATTCCTTCTTGGCCGAGGCCATTATATTTGTTGTGTTGAGGAGTTTCGACTTCCTTAGCGGTATATGTTGTACCGTCTAGGGCCCTAACATATGCAAAAGGGAGTTGTTAGCTATATTGTGGTTGCTGATGCCAGGGATTGGGCGTGGACGCACTTTTCTATGAGCAACGAACCCAGCCTGTCAAAGTAGAACACAAAGTCAACCTGCTCGGTATCTGGATTTTGGAGAATCGTATGCATGCCGATAAACTGCGGTGTCTGCGGCATGACAACGACATTGGGTGAGAGCTTCTCTTCTGACGCAATAAGCCGGAGCTCCTGGAGGGTTGCACTGTGCTTCTCTGACTTTTCTTCGAGCTTTCGTTGGACATGTTGTACGACCATCCCTAGTTAATTAGTCCTGCAGCACGAGAAGCGGGTGGTGACATTTACCGATGGCGGTTTTGTTCTCGATGCCGCGTGGAATAATAATGTCTAGGATGGTTTAGATGTGATACCCTTGTGTAAATTTCGAGACGGAATAGCTGTACCTGAAAGTGACCTCTGAGGCTCGACAAATCTCTTATATGAAGGCTTCACATAGTTGAACCACTGCTTGATGATTCCGTCAATGTCTCGGCCTCTTTCTTTGACATCACGTAGGACTGTGTTGCTCTTGTTAGAGCTATCTTAAAATTGGATGATTAGAGTACTCACCTCTGCGTCCTAAGCAGACGTCCATATCCGCTTCTACAAAGATCTAAATTTCTGTAAGTTTCTCCATGGCTCGAGATTAGTTAGAAACCATACTTTCACATCTAGTAATTCCATAATCCGAGGATCATGGAGAGCAAGGATACCCTCAAGGATCAAAACATGCGGCGAGTATAGAGGTGTGGTGTGCTTCTGTCGTTGATGTTCAACGAACGAATAGACAGGAATGTCTACTTTCTTTCTTTATACAGTGAGCCCGAGTTAGTGGGTACGAAGTAATCAAAAATACGGCGCTGAAAAGACTCTTTGCGTACCCTTGCTTGAGGTCTCGGAGGCATTGCACCAGAGCATCGAAATCAATCGAGTCAGGACTATCAAAATCAAACTCGTTCGAGTGTGCTTTCACATGTTGCTCTGGTGTCAAGCTTTTGTAGAATGAGTCCTGCACGCCCAGTCTGTCAATACATAAAGTCCATGAAATCTTGTTGGGGGCTCGGTCAAAGTACCATGACGAGAATGACCACCCAAGGCAGATTCAAGGACTTAACAATCTCCATCGCAACAGAAGTCTTTCCAGAGCCGGAGCTACCAGCTATACCGATAATACTCAAGTCAGCCCATGGTGGAGAGTAACGTCTCTCGGGGCCTGTCGCGGCCGAGTACACCGGCGAGATCGACTCCATGTTGCCTACTGTTCTGAGATGATGGCCTATAAATTCGGTCTCTTGACTGTGTTATAATCCAGAGATCAGTAGGCAACAGAAGCCGATCTAGTAAGAGTCGCGCTGATAAGCAATGCGACTGTAAAGATGCGAAGGATTGGCCGCTCAAGAAGTGCGATGAGGCTAAAACATTTTAAGCGGTATACCTTCCTAATGCGGATTAGCGTTGGCGTGGGAAGCTCAGCCCGAGTTCTCCAGGACGCCAGAGCAGCAGAGACTCAAATGATATCTGTCTCTATGATCACCATCTCAATTATAGGTCAGTTTTGTTATTCTATACGAATTATGGGGTAAATACAAAGACCTCCCACTTAGGGTCAGAGTCAGGGCATCGAGGCGCTTCTCTCCGAAGCCTCCAGCAAATAGGGAGCAACCCCCGCTTAGACCAATCAGGACTAGCGCTGGGGCGTGACCTTCGCTTGCTGGTCAACTGAACGTGACCTTTTTCTCGCTTCTCTTCCTTCTCTTCACTCTTGCTTTTTTCTTTCTTCCTGCACTTCTCTTCTTCCCTTCCTCAGCAATGCTCATAGGACACGTCTGCGAAGCTTTCCATCTTCACAGACGCCCTATCCAGCTACAGGGCACTTGAGAGTCCCATCAATTCCTTCATTTCTCGAAACATGTCGTCCGCTAATTACGTATGCCTCTCGGCGTCCGATGCGTCCGTGTTTTCCGAGTTTTAACACGAATAGCAGGTATCTCCAACTACCTCAACCTCAACACCCACATGGCACAGCTTCGAGCGCAAGGTCGATGATGTCAAGCCGTCCAAGACGTACGTTTCTCCCCTCGCAAAATTTGTGCACATTTGATTGCATCTACATGATGTGTTTTTATTCAAGTTGGGAATCTCTCTGAAAAAAAATTACTTGAGGAGAACATAATAACTTGTGTTTCTGATATCGTTGTTCGTTTTTCGCGTGTCATCGAGCAAGTGTCTTGTTTTTTGCTCAAGCGCTGACATCTCGAAGTGATATGAACCGTCTGGTTATGGACTACCTAGTGACGAATGGCTATCCAGCTGCTGCGCAGAAATTCGCACACGAAGCCAATATCCAAACTGTGGACGCCGAAGCTATTCAGGAACGGGTTGAAATTCGGACAGCCATCTACTCCGGCAATATCCAGTCCGCGATCGAGAAGATCAACGAGCTCAATCCTCATGTAAGAAGAACTTCACCTCGCTATACCTTCACCTTCCCCTTGTTGTTATGATTAGTCCAAGTTTCATGCACCACTCAGAACACCCTCTGGGTTTGTTGATAGTCAAACATCTTCAGTCCTCAGTATGATCAACAACTCACTCCACATTTGTTTTGCAACGTCGTTGATTATGGCATTTTGCTAACCAATCAACTCAGATATTGGATGAAAATCCTTCCTTGCATTTTGCGTTACTCCGCTTGCAGCTAGTGGAGTTGATTCGCTCTTGCACACTAAATCCTGATGGAGATATCACACCAGCGCTCGAGTTTGCTACTTCACAGCTTGCTCCCCGGGCACCAACAAATCCACAGTTCCTTGAAGACCTGGAGAAGACCCTTGCGCTTCTAATCTTCCCGAAGGAAAACCTAACACCATCGCTAGCTCCACTTCTTCACTCCGATTTGCGTAGGGATATTTGTGCCAAGGTTAACGCAGCTATTTTGCAGAACCAGGGTGCTCGTACAGAAGCCCTGCTTTGTGACTTTGCCCGGTTATATGCCTGGGCGGAACAGAAAGCCCGAGAGGCAAAGAAGGATATCCCCGACAAGCTAGACCTTGGACTTGGGGAATCCAGCACCAGTAATTCCGCCTGTCAAAACGGCACCTCTAACGACACTGTAATGACAAACAACGGAGACGTTGACCCCATGATTTCATGACCGGCCGAGCCTTTTAAGCGTATCATTTCTAAGCGACTACTATACTGTTTTTGTCAAGCCTTAGGCGTTGGGAAGGTCAATTGATTCTTGAGACACCGGTATAATCAGTCTTACCTCCAAGTGACATGAAACTCATTATTCATATCCACACACACCTCTTATTCTAAAATCTAACCCTCATCCAATTGTAGTTGTAACTCGTTATTTCTAAAAAGGTTGGTTACGTAGCTCGGTTAAACATATCTACCTGAATATATATTTCGCATAGATACAACGAAGAACAAAATCACCTAGGACTGAACCCATTTAAATCCTTCTACGATTTCTATAAAGACACTCTCCAACTTTAGAAACTCATAAGATCTGTAAATGAAGAAAACAATTGTTAATCACAGATTTCAATCACATATAGGGACTGGAGAGAAGGGACCTAGGGGCCCAGGGGAAGGGGAGTGGTGGGGGGTTGTGTGTTAAGAGAAAGCATACCTCGTCCAAAAAGCGCCCTCTTCGCCCAATCCATTGCAAGCATACATCTCGTCCGAAGACTCACACTCTCAGCAAAATAAACACTGCGCCAGAGATACATAGCCAGCACACCACCGCCGAAGTTCAACCCGCCAAAGTCAAAGATCGCCGCGTTACTAATGTACGCTAGGCTTCCGAGGTGTCTATAATTGAATGCTTTGTAGACGGCCTCATCAAGGTCACCGTGGTCAATATCGTTGGCTTGCATCCCGGGCATGGCAGCGGCGATCTTGGTGAGTTTGCGGCCGAGGTATTGGCCCTGTTGGTTTGCGCGCTGAGCGGTTGCAGGGAGGGAAGTGAGTTTTGTGTCGATTTGGTGGAGGAGTTCTGATAGTTCTTCAAAGTCGAGGGTGCCTGAGTGATCTTTGTCGTATTGCTCGAAGAGCTTGTCAAGGCGGCGGAGGTGATTGGAGGCCTGCGGGAAGCGCTTCTTCACCCGGGCGGCGACATCATGCCATTCGCGGAAGGTCAGGTGGAGTTTCTGGGGGTCCTTGCCCTTCTCCCAGGCGATAGTGCGCAGGAAGGAGACGATGTGCTCGGCTAGGTTGTTCTGGACTGTGGAGCAGTCGCCCATGGCGTAGACGTCGCCGAGAGGAGCGCCAATGAGGCGGAGGTGAGAGTCAGTCTCTAAGGCATGCTTGTTGTTTTGTGTTTCAAGTTTGTCAGATATCTTCTTGCAGATATCAGCACGGGCTAGGGATAAATTAGCAAGAGACGTCTAGTGCGTGGCTGATACGGCTGACTTACCAATGCCCGTTGACCATAGACAAAATCCCATAGGAATCTCCTTGATCACAGTCTTGCCGTCCTCTATTTGACTGAAAACTACTCTATCTTCGCGAACTTCCTTTACTCTAGCGTTTGTTAGGACGTCCACGTCATCGCGCGCAAACCGAGCCTATCTTCATTAGTCACGACTTTCATCAGCGCAGCCATAAACACACTTACCTCTGCAAATTTTGAAAGAGCTTCATCGTAGGTGTTTAGAATGTGACTACGACTCTGAATAATATGGACGGAGATCTCGTTTCTCAAGATCCTGGGGAAGGAGTAAAGCAGATCTTCATTAAGAAGATCAAATAGTTCCGAGGCGAATTCAACGCCAGTTGGGCCTCCACCACAAACAACAAAGGATAACAGACGCTTGCGCTCTTCATCACTGGTAGTTGGCAAGCACGCAAGCTCCATGTTGTCTAATACTTGGTTCTTGATCTTGCGCGCGTCATCAATTGACTTCAGGAAATGGCAGTTCTCGAGGCCCTTGACGCCATGGGGATTCGTGACACAGCCTGAAGAGCGTTTAGTATGGATGAATTTTGGAACAAAAACATTTATAACGCTTACCAACACCAACCACGAGCTTATCGTACGGGAGATAGAATTGTTGTTTCTCCCCCTTGGCGTCAACCTGCGTAACCTCAACTAGCTTGTCTGAAAATTCGACATCCACGGCCTCGCCCTTGATGAAGTGCCCGTTGACCCTCTGGACTATCCGCCGAACCGGTTCAACAAGTGACCGCAATCCCAATGTCCCGACAGTCGCAGATGGTAGCATCGGTGTAAACAAGAAGTAATTTGTAGGCGAAACAACAGTCACGTGGTAATCGCCAGGGTTCAGTTGCTTGAGCAGTGCAATGCTTCCCCAACCTGTTCCCAGAATCACCAACCGCGGCTTGTCCCTTTGCGCCTGCATCGCCTCAGAGTCATTATCGCCCACCAGAACCTCCGCGATTGGCAGATTCTTCGGACCACCGCGGCGCGGATTGAGGGCTAATTCGGAGACCGGGATGTCTTCGGCGCTTGAGCATTCGCGGTACGTTGTTGCATCATAGATGAAGAAGGCTACCACGGCCGCGCTGCTAATGACAATAAAAAAACCACAGTATGCGAAGGTTTTGACGATTGCATTGGAAATGCGGGATCTGCGGGCCGCTTTATCGACATGCGGTGGCGTTGTGCTGGATTGGTGCCGGACTGTTGTGTATCGGGGACTGAAAAAAGCACGCGACGCAAGACATTGAGGTGTGGGTTTGAGGTGTGTGTGGAACAAACACTGTCCGGCAGCGACTCTAGGTGATACTGGAAGCTTTGGGGCGTATAACCTCCTTGAGAGAAGCCCGATTCTTCTCAGCGCCAGGGCGTCCGGACGACCCGAGAGCAGCGCAGCGCTCATGGCAGCGGTGCCTGGAGCAGCAACTACAAGTATAAGTGAGAGAAGTGACAGTCACCTGAATGTAGTGACGGTCAACGCCACAAGAAAATACAACAAGAGTAGAGATGACAGCAAAGAGCGATTGGGAGAACGGAACGAGCGATGAAAGAAAAGGAGGAGGAGCTTAAGAGCGAGTTCGTTCGTATCGAGTTGATCGCAAGCAACGTCATTCCGCTGAGCGACCAAGCATTTTCGGACCTGGTCCACTGTGGCCCATCACGACTAACCTGAGTCCGTTAGTGTCGTGCTCTATTCTTGTCCCTTATTATTATTAACCATTACGTGGGATCTTTGTCCCCGACCCGAACATCCGATCGGTGAGTGAGCGCCCTTGAAAGTTGATGTATTATTCGGCTGGAGTTATTAGGCTGTATAATGATTTATGGATTATATGCACTAATAAAACAGGGTCAAGATCAGAAGAAGAAAATGTCGAATACAAGCCCTGCTTGTCTCCGCAAACGCCATTTTCCGTTGCCCCAACATGCACCGTCTAGAACCTCAAAAGGGGGAATAAAAAACCAAAATACAAATGCTACGGTCTTGCCTAATCCCGGTCCACGTCGACGTCGGGCGTTGCGCTGTTTCTCTTCTTCCCTGAGCCGGGCTTCCGTCCTCGGGGTCGTTTTGCTGGATTTTGACCCGACACGGAGCTTTTGCGCTTGACCGGCCGTTGTCCAGCAACCCATGTGACGCCAGAATCATCGACGTCGCCAGCGGCGTCAAGGTCCCCTTCAGCGTCTTCATCGTCACCGATTTTGAACTCCTCGTCGATCGACAGCAGCGTGGCGAACTCGCGGCATTTGGTAACCATTGCTTGTTCGCTATCCAACGAGGCCATGTTTCGACAGATAGCTTCCCAGAATCTATCACCAGTGATTCCCTGCACCTTTGTTGCCGACTTGTTGAGCTCTTTAGAAGCGGGTTTCCCATCTTTGTTGCGAACATGAGCCGCAATTCCGTATAAGCGGCGCAAGTATGTTCGTGCCTCCCACAACATAGACAGAGAGGCAGCCGCGACAGTGAGGTGGCGTAACGTTGCAGAGTTGACATCGGGTAGCGGCATCGTGTCGGGGGCCTCCGATACTGGCGCTGTATCGCCCTGTGTTTCCCGTTTGGGTGGAAAAATCTCTGACTCAATGGTGTGCGCCACAATGGTTCCCGTTGCAGAAACAATACGCTCCATGCAGCTGATAGTTGCCACAAGCTCAGCGAGCTGACCGTAATCGAAGAACGCAAGATTCTGCGATACAAAGCGGGAAAGAAGAAGGTGTTCGGGAGGCTTGCCAGAGGTATTGAGCTTCTTCAACTCAAAGTTTACCTTGGAGCAAAGACTGGCAAGAAACTTTTTCTGGTATCGGCTGTTACTGATCTTGACGATGTCGAACAGTGGCGCGAGCTTTGCAGCGTACGGGCGGGTGAGGGCACCAGCTGTATCACCGACGACGTCACGTTGATAGTAAAAGGCCTCTTGGATAGCACGCATATATTCTCTTTCAAACATGGATTCGTACTGCTGGTGGAGCATCTTGTGTGTTTCGAATGCCACCTTGGCAATCGCCGGTACAGTGGATGTCTCTAGGGAGACTAAAACTCCCGCGCACTCTTTTGGATGGACCAATCCCTGTCGATTGATGCTTGCAATCAATTCGATAGCGGTCAGCGCATACGAGTCCTGCCGAGACTGCGCAACGCGGAGCATATTCTTGAGGAAGTGCTGGGCGATCAACGCTGCCGCCCCGTCATTATCGCTGGCTCGCAAAGACCCGCCTAGTCTCGTTGTGTTTTGCTGGTCCGCGACTTCAGCAGCCGGTACCATCGATTTTTCTGCTTTGCCTTCGTGCATTGCAAAAAACTCGGAGAACGACTTGAGCACGATGTTCTGGAGGCTAGGGTTATCTTCTTCGAAGACCGCAGAGAGGATGCTCCTTGATTCCTCCCGACCAAACTGCGCTGGCCAGGATTGACAAATAGAGCCCAAGCTTTCAAGGGACATGATACGCAGCTCAAGGGGCTGTTTTGAAAGAGTAAAAGGAATGATGGAATCGACCATCAAACCGGAAACGGAGCCACCTTTCCAGTGTGGAAATGCGTTTTTGAAATGAGGCTCGTACTTTTCAAGATCACAATGTCGCCCGACACAACCAGCGATTCGAATGTAGCTCTTCGCTCTCGCCAAGACGGCTGCATTGGAGCTGTCAGAAAGATCTATATTTTTGTAGTGCTGTATCGGCTTCAGAACAGAGATTGTAAGTTTCACGAGTCGATCGGTGTTTTGCAAGACGCCGTTGATGGTCCAGAGACAGGCCATCACTTCGTTGAGTTCGTTGCGGGCGAGTTTGGCCACGCTTTTGAAGAGGTCATTTTGCACTTCTTTCAAGAGAGTGTTGTGAGATGTTGATACAAATGGCAAGACGCATCGATAAATAACCACCACAGATCGAAACAAGAACAGATCCTCTGCAGTGGCAAGATGCCCAATGTAAGGATGGAGAGCCTCCAACTGGTCTGGTCGAAATAGCTTCGGGTTCGCTTTGGCAAAGACCGTCATCGTCTGCAATAAAGCCTGCTGAAATTCCTTGCCCGCGGACTCATTGTCCTCAATCAATTTCTCAAACATTGTGGAAACCATCGCTCTGCATACCTTGAAGTTGAGAGCGGACGACTTGGATGAGTCAGATAATAGCTTTCTGAGACAGGCACCGAGAGTCTCGAGCGCTGTGTCACTCCTCTGGACAAGATTGACAAACAACGTCACTCGTTCGGCGAGACCAACCTTTAATTTAGGCGCATCCTGGGCCGAATCGATGCTTTCATGGAACGGAGTAAGCCAGATCTCTTCGAAAGTCTGGCGAGCCAGCGTTGCGACGCCATCTTCAAGGTCAATAGTTCGCTGGAGAAAGCTGTCAAGGATTGCTAGCTTCAATTCATTGCGCGAGCTCTTGAGGTAGATGTCTTTGAGCAAGCTGATACAACGTTTTCTGACCCCGGCTGTTGGGTCACCGGCACAAGCTAGAATCGTTCGGCACCCGTCTTCTTCTAGATTCGGTTTCAGGGCAATACATTTGGCGATCAGGGATAGCGCAGAGTCGCGTACCATAGGCGAAGCATCCGTCGCACACCGAAGGATGACATGCATTACAGAAGCGTCTCTGTCTAGAAGACTTGGATCTTTCTCAAGCATGTATACGACACTTTTGAGACTGCGGCTTCGGACCTTTGCTTGATCACTAGTGATGGAATTCAGAAGCACCTTCAAAATGGTATCAAAAGCCTTGCAGAAACTCGAGCTTAGGACGGTCAAAATGTAGGCGAATCGTCCGTGGGCCGTCGATATCTTGTCAAATTTCCTGTGAGTCTCCAGCCATAGTGGGTCGGAGAAGAGCTTGGCGAAGAGATGCACCAAATCCTCAGTCTCATCATCATACTCAACGTCGTCATTTTCTTCGGAGTTATAGTAGATGGTACAGAAGGTCTTTGCCCATTGTGCTAGGAAGAACCCTCTTGCACTGGTAAGTTGCCAGCTCTCTGACTGTTGACCGTTCATAAAGTACTCCAGAGTCATTCGATACGGGCCTTCGGCGACGACGAGATCTTGGACGTGCAAGGCACGGCTTGAATAATCCTCGAATAGTTGCTTTAAGTGATCAGTGACCTCGATGTCTGACTCTTCCATGGCTGGAAGTAGGTGCTGTGCCGTCGATATGAGATCTGAGATAGCGGAGCCCATCCAACCCAAAAGTTCGAGAGCCATACTCTTCGCTGTGGCTGGACTCTTGTCATTGTCAGCGATGCTGACCATGTGAGATGCCATTATACGGAGTAGCAATTCAGCCGCAGGCCAGTCTGTAGAGCCTAGAACTCCAATCAGGTCTTCAGTAAAAAGGTCAAGAATGTTTCTGTACGGCTGGTCTCCCGTCTTAGTCGATGTCATTGCTCTCTGAACAATGAACTTGATGATATACTGAGCGCTTCGCAATGCATTATCATACAAGCGGTTGACTTTGGCCGCCAAGCGTGCAAGTGATACATCTGAATGGTCATCGTCGGCTTCCTGGTCGTTTTCGGCCGATTCATTCTCGTCGTCTTCAGACTTTGGTACCTTGCGTTTTGTTCTTGATGTAGGAGTCTCCAACGCGGTGGTTTGGACTAGTTGCATAACTAAGGCAGTCAAGAGTTGGATGCTCTTGCCATCTCCTAACTTGAACTGTCTTGCGCTTTGGCGGGTAGACGGGAGCTTTTCTAAAGAAACCAAGATCTCGTCAAGAATGAACGGACGCTGCGCTGGGTATTTTGAGAAGATCTTCGCGAGAACGTCCATAGCTCCTCTTCGGACAGATTCATACTTCTGAGATCCCACAGCTGAATCCTTCTCCGTGTGGGAGTTCTCCACAAAAATCAATTTGGCAGCGAAGAATTCAGTCGTTGTGATTGTGCCCTCTGAGACTTCGATCCGCGCAAGAAAGTCAGCGAAGATACTCAGGACCCTTTTACTCTGCTGGATAACGCCACCAATAACACGTCTCTGGGTGGAACAGAACTCGAAGAAATTTGCGTCTTTGCCTCCAGGGCGAGCTTCAACGGCCGGTATAATACAGTTATCAAAAACCTGGTTGAGGAGATTCGGTATGGCTTCGATCAAGTCTTCTGGGCAGAGGTCCCTCTCCGTCTGCGAACCGGACATTGTTTGCAAAAGCGAGTTAACAGCAAGAAGCGCATTATGCATGTCGTCTAACTTCTTCAACCAGTCATGGGCTGCAGACTCATCCGAAGTATCTTCTAGTTTTAGATCAGGCGCCTGCGCAGCTAGTATTGACCTTTCGCAAAGCTTTTGTATGCGATTTAGATAATCCGAAGGAATATCTTGGAGTCTATTGAAGCCCACCACCTTCTTCATAGCTTTTTGAAGGCGTGTGTGAGCATCCGAGGAGAGGATGGGACCCTTAGCTTCGAGCGACTGCGGGGAAATGAAAACTGGGTTGGATCTATCTGGAGCTGCATCGGACGTCCCAGGGTCAAATTGATCTTCCGCTTCAAATATCTCGTGGAGGATATCCTGTAATTTGACCAGAGCGGCATCTGCTTCTTCCTTCTGAGCTCTCAAACGAATCGCCGACAGGCTATCATCTCCACCGGCACTGAGATTTCTTTTCTTCGAGGCAATGTATGTATGATCAGGGGCCGGTAAAGGCTTGGCTGGTATCACAACCGAGAGTTGGCTTGGTTGAACATGTTGATTAAGAGCTACCGCAGCTAGATTGCGGCTCGAAGTGGATTTCTTGTCCAAGGCGACGGTCTTCTTAGGCGGGGTCCCACGGTCCGACTCTGCTGGTGTAGGATCTGTAGTCTGTGAGCTCAAGAATCGTCTTTAGAGTAAAGTTTCAACAGGGTATTCTCACATCGAAAGGCGATGTCTGTAGAATCCAGCATCATCTTGGAGAATGAGCCAAGAGGGCCAGTGCTAGAAACAGTATCGTGGGAGGTGGGCGCAGCTAGGGAGGGTGGAGGGTTCCGGTTTCCAGTGGGAAGTTTAAATTTGCTGTGGAAAGCCTATATTAACATCATCCAGAGCCATAAGAGATGAAATATGCCCACAATTCAGTTAACTGTTCACCATCCAAGAGATGCTGCAAATATTCCCGAGACGTCTCTAAGCGGCTCGATTCCTGCCGCCCAGACTGTATATCGTCGTTCAACTCATTCAGCGCAACACGTCCGGATTGAAGAATATGATTAATTGAAGTCGTAGTAGGAGGTCGGCCAACATCTGGGCGCAGTATGCAATCTATAAAAGAAAGGTATCAGTCAAAATCCATATGTCTCTTAGGACCTTGGTGAACCCACCTAACCCAAAGATCGGAGTGCTATACATGGGAGAGTATTGCAGAGCCTCCTCCACAGCTAATGGCCTCTCCCGACGCTGAAATGGCGCCCTCGCACCCCCCGGTTGCGTCTGGACATGGCTATTGATGACGACCTGAACGGCCGGTCGCCAGTTTTGGTCCATGGTGGTAGCAGTGGTCCCTTAGTGAGAACTGCAGTTCGGATAGGGAGAAGAGTGTTATGAAAGCGGGAAAGACATGCTCCGCTCAGAGACATGGCTATCAGTCAAAAGACCGAAATCTCCTCCGCATCAAGTATTCATATCCGACAGGCCAAGCAAATGGTAGGGCGACAAACCGATGCTCAAATAATTAAATGCCAGGCACCGTTCGCTATCTTGCCGCTGCCGCCTCGCCGCCCTGACCGCCCAGCGCTAAGTACTCGGCGCGGGTACAGTGTCCACCGATCGGTGGCCCGTGCGTTCTGCAAATCTTCCCGCGCGGAAAAAAAAAGTGAGGAAAAGGTGACTTGAAGCTGATCACATTTGAATTATTGCGTACAGGGTTTTCCTTACCAATTCGTTGCTCCTGGTAATACTTCTTATTCCACTTCACTGTGCATAATATGTCTACAATTGGCTCGCTTGTCTTCTGCACGGATTGCGGCTCTCTGCTGGACGGTTCCGTTGGTGATCCGACAAGGATTCTCACCTGCGACGTCTGCGGAACTCGAAACAAAGGTGAGCTATAAGAAGCTGAGATGTCCGAGCTTCAATGATAATTGTACTGACTTTAGATCTTCAGATACTGTACCAAAAACGATTGTCTCCGAATCAAAAGCTAGCGCATTCCCCTCAACACTACGAGCAAAGCGATCTGCGATTCAGACCTTGACAGCTGCAGACAAGAGGACAGAAGCATTAATCGAAAAGGATTGCCCCAAGTGTGGGAGAAAAGAGATGTACTTCACCACTGTACAACTGCGCAGTGCAGACGAAGGAAGTACGGTCTTTTTCACCTGTGTTTGCGGACACAAGTATGCTCCCGTTTGCCTGAATTTGATTGGGACACGCACTTATATTATCCTACAGGGAAACGACAAACAATTAGAGGCACAGGAAATCTATTTTTGACGCATTCGCGATCGTGTATCCATTCCATGCGAGATGCGAATCGTTCACAAAAACTTGCAATCACCCCGTCAATCAAGCAGCAGGCACAGCAGCCAGGTTTCCAGATTCCGGTACTAGCGCATATTCAACCTCCCCATTCTTTTCATACTCGGCCATATCCAGAGCCACAATGATACTGTCTCGTACCACCTTCTCCGGATCGTTCAGGAACTTCTTCAGGGTATCTTCCACGCCTTCAACGTCGCCCAGACTACCGAGAGCCTCTGCAGCTTCGTGTCTCACCATACCAACCTCGCTCTGGTCGCTGAGCGTTTCCGTAAGACTAGGAACAGAGGCAGGGTGGCAGAGCTGGCCAAAGACAAATGCAATCTCGTGACGGAATAGAGCAGAAGGGTCTTTCAGGCCCTTGGCAAGTGACTCAACGGCCTGTTTGGCCGTGGGGAGATCAGGAGGAGAAGCAAGATCGCGCAGCCCGAACATGGCACGGTATCTTTGAAACAATGGAAGTTTTGTGTCGAGCAGTGTCTGCTCTAGGTCGGGAATCGAAGGCTCCTTTGCTGTGAGGGGCATCGGTGGGGCGGGGTCAATGGAGGTGAAATCACTATAGAACATTAGACTCATTAGCATTGGAAAGATACAATCGACTTTTTCTGAATAATCACATACCTAGGCTTCAGGGTCTCGGCCTTTCTAGCCTCAGACTGCTCCCACAGAATTCTGTCAACGGCAATGTCACACGTCTCGCGCACCACATCGACCTCATCCTTGTTATCCCTAAGCTCCTTGAGAAGCTCTAAACTACTCTCGTACCCTAGAGCGCCCAGCGCCTCTGCAGCCTCATGGCGACACATCGAATCCTCCTCGGCGTCCTTCAACACATCATGCAGGAACGGCAAGGCATCAACATTCCGTGTCTGGCCAAGGCAGTATGCGAGCTCATGCTTGAGCAAAGCCGATGGTGAAGTGAAGCCAGCAGCAATGGCTTGAATCGCAGGGAGCGTCTTCTCGGTAGGAGGCTGCAGGCACGCTAGGTGCTTTAGCGAAAATAGAGCGCGGAATCGGCGAGCGAGCGGTTCGGTCTCAGAGGTGAGGACCTTGCGCAGGGTAGCGACCGTGGTGTCTGGGCTTTCGAGGTTATCGATCGTCATTTCGGAGGATTATGGCGAAAAAGTAGAATAACGGAAAGGGTATCAAATCGAGGAGGAGAGAAAGGTACGTTAATAGTAGTATAAAATTTTGATCTTATCTGGCGCAGATAATAAATTTTAGGTGGGGTGGCGGGGTATAAATTTGCGGCTAGGCTTCCTTTGCTTGCAAATATTTCCGGGTCGGACGATATCTGATCTATAATCTGCAGATTATAGTTTACTTATTGAGTATTATTATTTTCATAGTCAAGCTGGATTTCAGACCCGGCATCACAAGTAAAGCAGCTATAACGGCATTGTCTGCTAGCCCTTGAGCACCCATGAGAAGCAGCCCTAGGCCTAGTAATTTTCTTTGATGGTTTGAGCTCATGCAAAGTGTTGTGTGCGCATGCAGGGCAATTATTTGCAAATTGACTGATCTCTCTGAAGTCGCCAGGCCATACTCAGATAGGTCAAAGTATAGTACTATAAAAACAGGGCGTAGACGTCTTATGGATCTCGATCAGGAGCAGAATATACAGTCATCACTAGATCAACGACTAAGGTCTCAATCCGATACTACATATATACCGAAAGAATTAGGCTTAGGAGGCAACGTGATAGGTTGGAGCACATTGGCAATATATACGGTGGTGATATCCTGCGATGATATAATAGGCTTGTTAGTGACATATCAATCGAAAAAGTTGACCCGGCGAGGTGTAATAATAAAGAAGATTAGCGGGAACTGTACCAGTAGTGACTTATAGAGATCACTCAGGCAGATCAAAGAGTACAGCGGCGTTTTTATCGTGATATTATTACTGCCCTTGAATTGAAATGAACAATTGGTTGATATTTTATTTAAAAAGACATGAATTCACCTTAGTCCTAGAGCAAATCTGAGACAAACTGACAGTTATATACATACACGAGAACACAAGAGAGTGAATTTATTTGGTCCTGATGTGCTTAAGCTTCTTTGGCTCGTGCATGAAGTTGTTTGCATAAGCCTTGGGGACGAATTTGCGCTCATTGGGCTCCTGGACAAAGTATTCGTAGCCCTGCTTCTGGGCGAATAGAATGGCGTCCTCCTTCGACTTGAAGTTCAGATGCGTACCCTGCATGCAATCGGCGGAAGATTGCCAGCCCATCAAGGGGTTCTCCCACCGGTGGCCCTTCTGTAAGATATCCCAGTCCATCCTCCAGTGGTGAGAGTGCCAGTCTCCGGATTGCGTTGCGGCCTTCGAGGGGCGGAAGATTCTTGAGCATGTTAGTGATTGATATTGACCTTTTTCAACACGGGACCCTACCTGACGGTGCGAGCCTGGAGATCGGTAGGGGCTCCGGAGAGGACAGCAGCAGCAACGGTCTCGCCTGGTTCGCTTCCATCCATGACACGCTTAGGGACGGGGGAGAATTTGCTTATCTGGTGTCAGTCATGACTTCAATGGGTAGGCTTTGGGAGTTATCCGTACGAGGTGCCATGGTCAATGGTAGCATCGTAATCGGGTTGGTGGCGGGCCATTGCCTCAGAAGGGGTCTCCTTCTGGATCAATGTGCTCTCTCCATGGGTAGTAGTCGGCGCTTCAGAAGGGTCGACTTTGACAGGCGATTGTCGAGACTGTTGAGCTCGGAGAGGGCTTGTCGAGAGAAAACGCGCGTTGTTGGTGATTATGAGCCTGCCTACCCGAGAGTAGGCGAGGTTCCCAGCTCTCATAAGTGACATGGTGTTAATTGTGTCTGTGGTGGCTGGAACAGAGCAACAATGAGCGAATGTGAATTGACGAGGTGAGGTATTGCGACCTTGCCGGTCGAAATCGAGGCCTAATCCGGTTTAGCGCGATGTGCGGCTCCCCTACGTTCTCTTCCGACAACCCGCTTCTCAGGCACTTCCTCCCTTCCTCTTGTCGCATCCACTTCTCTTTTACCACTCGCTCATATCGAGGTAAGCCCGTTAACTAATTTTTAACTTGCGGATAACATAGTTCGCATTGGGCGCAAAGTTCGGATCGCTAACGGATCGCTCTCAGACCACGCAAAGATGAGCTACATCGCCCGCCGAGGTCTCTCGACCTTGATTCCTCCCAAGGTACGAAACATCATATTCGGATCTAAATTGACTTCACCTTTGAAATGTATATTTACTAACTAGCATCTATAGATCGCTTCCCCCAATGTGAGCTCTCCAACACCCCTAATACTTCCCCGATATTCCGAACGTCATTTCGCAACAATCTTTTCCTCAAATGACACACAAGGCGTCCGGATCTTACGTTAACTAACACTCCAAAAAAGGCCATCGGCGCTGCTAAGGATGCTGCTCGCATGGACCGTGTTGTGAACTTCTACGCCCGTCTTCCCCGTGGTGCTGCTCCCGAGGTTAAGCCCACCGGCATCATCGGACGCTACCAGGCTCGCTACTTCGGCAGCAAGCCCTCCGCTGCACGTAAGTAAATCCTTGATGATAATTTCGGTGCTCAATCTTAAACTGACCATATGTTTCCTATAGCCCTTGCTCACGCCATCGGTGGCATTCTCATCCTCGGCTACAGCATGGAATACTACTTCCACCTCCGTATGGCTGTTCCTACGTCCGTTTTGTACCGCGTTTCAAGCTAACTGAGTATTAGGCCACCACAAGAACCACCCTCACTAAATTCCTCCAAGAAGGCATCGAGGTAGGGGGATTTGTGTATATACTGTGGGTTTAGAGAGAAGCCACTGTAGAGGAGAATACTTGTGCTATTGGCAATACCAGCTTTCCTGTGACATTATACATTGATCCAATTTCATTTGAGATAGTAAGACGTTCCGATATGCTCATTGTCTGGCTGGCTCCGGGCCACGGGATGCGGCTACACTTGCTGAGATACTGCCAACATCATGCGGTAAAACGGCGAAACAACATATATCATTAACACCAGTAATGTAGCTAGAACTAGTATAGTAGAGCAAACCAGATAATCAGAGGGGCTTTTTCCGAATCGTAGTGGACGAATCTGCGCTCTCGTCCACTCCAGCCACAAGGTTTGCTTCACTTTCGGCCTTTCCACGCTAACCGAAAACAGCCACCCTTAGACTCAACCTGAACCGTCACTTCATCCATGAACTACGGCCATCACCCGATCACCACCAAACTCAGAAGAGAGTCTCCCTATCGTGACCTCCCTTTCGGGATATCGTGGGCTGTTGCCTTTTATCCTTGAGCTCTCTCTCCTAGCGCGTATTTCCTCAAACTCCGTTTTCTCACATTCCACTCGCCTTCTTCATCCGCCGCCTTCTTGGGACGTTCGGAGCTTTTCACGGCTCAATCAGCTGAGCTCACAGTTCAACCGTGGCGATTCTTGATCCCTAACAATAGGTATCTCTCGAGTAATCCCTTTCCATTTCTCCAGTGTTCGCCCAGAACCCCGTCGCCACTCGTACCCATGTTTACAAGTGTCAGAACACATGTCTAACGGATGTCGCAACTTGTTGTCTTAACAGACTCGAGAATTGTTATGGCAGAGCAGAACGGCCACGATGTGGTAAATGAACCCTTGTCGGGCGGCGATTATTCGCCTTCCGGCGTTCCTGCGAGCACCACGGACAAGAAACCTGCTGGAGGGGACGAGGGGGGGATTAACACTACAACAATACCGGAGACGGAATCGAAAGTTGCACAAGAATATCAGAAAACGAATACGGTACCGCCGGCGGGAGACATCGACGCGGAGAAGGACGGTGAGCAAGTTTTAACAGTGAGTTGTTTTGGTGTAGGTTCCGGGACCAAGACTTAACACGATACAGGACGCTTCAAAGCAAGGGTCGGGGTCAGTGGCAACAAGAGCATTAGAGATGAACGGAGTAGCGCCTGCGTCGGATGGCGGGGATGATACGGCTTCTCAGGGCGGCTCGGAATCCGACGCTAGTCGAACGGAGAGCAAGTTGCATAGTCGTGCTGGGTCTGCGAAACGGCCGGCAACATTTAAACCGGTCTCTTTTGCCAAATTCTCTGTTCCCAAGGCGCCGGGAACACCCCCTGTGGCTAAAGTTACTGAAAAGGGTAAGCAAGATCGGGACAGATCAACGAAGACTCGAAGTACTAACCAGCATAGCACCTTCATCGTCGGGGACCCCGTTAAGCACAACTTTACAAAACCCAAGGCCACGCTTAGTCGCCAAAACGACCAGCAGCCTCCGCGACTCATTAGCAAAGTCAGGCCCGGGCGGCGCTCGTATTGGAGCTGGGCCCGATCCAAATCAAGTGTGGAATAGGAATCGACGTACGTTCCAGGATGCCACATAATCTCTACGTGAAAGCAGTCGCTAATTGTTCTCGTTTCGCAGCCGTCCAGCAGACGCCTCCGAAGCACCTTACGGACGAGGAGTTGAAGCAACAATATGGGATTCACATGACATCAAGAATTCAAGAAGATGGGGGTGGGACAGAGTCCAAGTGGGCTGATATTGATGACGACGAAGATGACTGGGCTCCGGAAACTATCGAGTGGAATGATGGGACCAAGACCGATCTATCAAAGAATGAACCTCACCCCGAACCTCCACCGACGGTTCAACCGACAGCAGTGACCGCTCCAACGAGTATACCAGTGGAAACTAGGGAGAAACCGATTGGAGACCAAGGAGCTGCGGAGCAGGTTACCAAGGTTAAAGAACCTATGAGATTCATCGCCAAACCCATGACCTCCATCGGACCGAATCCTACTGTTCTCAAGGTAGGTGCCATTGCAGAAAGGCAAGCGAGAACCGCCAACGTCGCAGCGAAAGGTCTAAATGACAAACCACCCTCATCTTCCACGAGCCCAGCCCCTCCTCCTGCCAAGTCACCTTGGGCCTCAATACCGGCTGTTGAGAAAATGTCACCAGTCATGCCTCCTGTCCAGGCTCATGCCCCCCCGGCACGGGCTCCGTTTAGGGAGCCGAATCTCAATGACAATGGCCCTGGCGTTCCTGTCGCTCCGAAAGAGATTGCAGCGGACGATTTTAACCGTTCTTGGAGGGATAATCAACCGGGGACTCGGGAACTATACAACTCTAGATCAGGCCGATATGAGCCTGTCCCCGAACCTAGAAAGGGTACATGGCGGAACGAGCAGAATCTTCGTGCACCATCCGTGTTGCAACGCCCCCCAGCCCAAGGCGATCATGTAGGGCCAGCTGAGCCCTCTGCTGCATTCCAGACTCACCGAACGAGTGGACAGGATGTTGGTCATTGGAATCGCCGGCGTACGTCTTCGAATGTTAGTGGTGGAAGTGGAAGCTTTGGCCGCCGAATGTCAATTGGTAGACCTGACGTGGCTCAAAGATCGTTTGAAGGCAGACGCGGGTCGCAAGCAAATGGAATGATGGAACCAGTCTTCCATGCTCGGGACCATCCAGCTAATGAGGGCCAGCCGCGAGACGTTTCTCCGATGCGACAGGGACCTGGTCCTTCATGGAATCCTCGAGACCCAAACACAGAAAGAGTTCCCGGCTCAGATGCTGGCTTAGGCCACCACCCTCTTGGACAACCTCTTCCTGAGGCGCAGCAAACTGTGCCGCAAGCGTCCCAAGAAGATGCCGTTGCTATGCAAGAACGTATTATGAAGGAAAAGCGATTGGAAGCACGGCAGCGAAGATTAGAGCAGGAAAAAGAGGAGGAGGCTGCGAAACGTGAAAGAATTCGACAAAAGCTCGAAGCGCTTGGTCCGGCCCCAGACAAGAAGACGAAGCACAAGGAGAGCCCGGAGACCCGCGCCGCGACGACCGCAACTGGACCCGGTCAGTCGCCTCCCAAACCACCCGTCCCGGAACCAACCGGGGCGCCAAAGCAATATGGCATGATGAAGGTTCATCATCCTGATACCGTGAAAAAGCTCGAGAGGGAAAGGGGCCAAGATAAGCCCGTTACGGTGGCGAGCGCCCGGCGCGCTTCTTCTCCGGCTCGGAATCCGAAAGTTGATTCTCCCGCAGCTAACGGGTTCCAACCGTCGTCTCATGAACACCCAGAGCAGGAAGTTGGAGATAGGATTTCTGAGCAGCAGCAGCCTGATGAGCAAAGCGCCCAGTGGCGAGGCAATCTCAATGTACCCAACACATACTCTCACTGGACGGCAAATCCCAAGCTTGTTGCTGGACCATCAGGTCCACTAACAAATCCATGGAAGCCATTGAGCAACGATAAGACTCTAGGCAACGGCATCTTCGACCAAAGTCTTGGTAATTTCCCTGCAAGGGACCTGAGTTTGCGGAATCATCTTGGCCTAGATCAGACACCGCTTCCGCCTAGCTCACAGCCGTTCCCGACGACTTCATCGCGATCCGCGCAGGAGAGTACGACGATATCTCCATTACCGTCGCCCGAGACTAGGCACGCTTCCTATGACCCTCTTAGCCCAATTGCTCGCCCTGGCCCCATTGGGCCTCCAAGAGCACAGCCCTCACACTGGCAGCACGAAGCTCGCACTGCTGCGTGGAACGAGTTTCATGCCGTTGCCACGAAGCGTGAGGCTGAGGAGAACGAGAAGCTGCGCAATGAGATGGCTGCGCGTGATACTCAGCCATCGCTCCAAGTTACTTTCAATGAAACCTGGCGACAGGTTCGTACGGGAGACCTGGCTGGACAGAGACAAGTTGTTGGCGTTTCCAGAACTACAGATGGAAACTCTTCAATTTCCAACCCTTTACCCGGACTTGAGCACACTGGTCCCGTTGGTCCTCTTCCTTTTGCGGAAGCTCATGCACGGCCGATTCGCAGTTCAAGGTTCTTTCCGCAGGCGACAGAGCAGAGGAAGCCGCCCTATGAAGAAGAGTACTACGTCCGAAGCCCTTCACCACCCCCTCCTGAAGAGGTATCGACTCACCCTGTATATTTTGGCGACTCGAACAGACCACTAGTACATCTGCCTCAGCCAAAGCCGATAGTCAAGCTCCCTCCGAGGATCATTGCACCACCGGTTCCGCCACCTACTTTTGCATCGATGGTTGCTTCGCGACCCCCGGCGTTGAACGCTTCGTCCTGGCAAGAGAAGATCAACACACTCTTTGGTAAGAAAACGACAGTTCTCGAGAAGAAAAATTCTCTGGCGGTTTCATCAGCATCAAAAGAGCCTCTAGATGTGCAACTTCACATCGCTGCAGTCTCTGTATCACTACCCTATAATGGAGAAGCCCAAGCCGGAGATGGCGAGTTGACTGCGAAACAAGTCGAGGAAGTAGAGGCAATGTTTGAGGACCGTGAAATCGGATCTTTACCCGTTATTCGCGTGCCTAGCATGGCTCCCCCAGCTGCCTGGCGAGCTGCACCACCACCGTCGCAGGCGCGGCTGCGCCAGAAAACCCTCAAGTCGAAGGACGTTTACAGTGTTGAACCATCCTTTTACGACAAGGATGTCTCTTCCCAAGTCACTCGAATTTCGATCAAATTCCCAGGGGCTGATGCTGTAAAGACATTGACTATCACGAGGAAAGCCGGTTCTCATACCTCGAATCCTCGATCGCGAGGATCATCTACATACAAACCTCGCAAGAACGCGAAACTACGCGAGGGCGTCAGTAACTCCAGCTTCAAGAAGAATTCTTCTTTGCAACAAGCCAATGGAGCTAGCCCGCCTCAGCGACAATCGCGAAAGGCATCTTGGGACGCTCCTTCCACCAGCGCTTCCCACTAGGAATACCTGAACAATCACACCCTTCAGGTATTTGAATCTTCGTCGATTTGAGTGATCATGGTTATGATCGGTCTTGATGAGCCAGAAACAGGAGGGGTTTCAAATTCAATCAGTTAGTCATGTTCGGTTCGGTTCAGTTCGTCAGGGTTCGGGTTCGGTTAGGTTCCAAGTCATCATCATCCATCATCGCCATTACCATCGCCATCATCATCTCCTCCTTTAGCATTTGCTCTTCTAATGTTGTCCTTTGCGTACAATATTCCCTACCACTTTTATTTCTTCTTCTCCTGTACTCGTTTTGAAGTAGCTATTTCCACGGGATACGAATTGTATGCATGCCATGGACATGGACGGCTATGCCACTCTTACAAGCTCAATGACATTATCTACTATCGACTGCGCATACTTACAGACACATTATCTGCCTTGTGATTCACACTCACATGCAAAAATTGTCAATGTTAGCAACAAGGGAGCTGAGATGCATACGTTTCCCCCCTAGGAGTTCATGGCAATACAGACCGAGGTTATTATCAATAAATAAATTGTCGTAAATTGATCATGAAATCTTGTTGTATAATGGGAAACCCCCCGCCCCTCTCGAAACCCAAATCAAACTCCAGGTATATCGCCATCTGAAACGCCATACCCTGCTAATGCTGACAGAAGAAAAGAAGGAATAGATGTACACGTGGCTCATCTCATCAAAGCATACAACCATTCAATGGTGGATGAAAGACAGAAGCGTCGGAAGGAATGAAGCATCATAGGGAGACCGCATAGACGTTCTACCAATTCCAGGTCCGGCTAGACGCAGTAAAGACAGGGGGCTTCCACTGGAGTCGCGAAGAGTCGATCCTGCGAGAGCCCTTGATTTTTTCTTTTTCTAGGCGCTTCTCATGCTCTGCCACGACTTGGTCTGTGAGGACTATGACCCAGTTTCCTTTCTGTAGAAAGTATTAGCTTTACATCGCGCTTCAAGGGTACTATAAGTTGGAGAGGAGGAGCGCGTACATGGTAACGGAGCATATTGAAAACAACCAACGTCTCATGGACGTCCTTCTCCGTCATTGATGTTAGGACAGCGAGTTCATTTTCGCTGATATTTTCGCGACCAGACTCCATGAGGATCTCGACAAGAGTTTCACGCCAGTACTGCCTGTAACTAAGCAAACCAAGATCACTGAGCGGCTTTTCGGGGGAACCGAGCTTCCCTTCCCGTTTGCTGAGCTCGTAACTGAAGGAGATGAGGAGTCGTCCGAAACCGTGACGTTGATATTGGGGCAATGTCAAAATACAGGCTAGGTTATAGCCCTCAGCAGAGTCCTTTTCTTTAGAAAAATAGCCTACAAGGTGGCAGCCTGTTTCATCTCGGGTGCACATGCAATAGAAGAGGAAGGGGTCGACGTCGTAGTAGAGGGTCTTATGGTCGAGGAAGAGTTTGCTGAGCAGACAGAGATTGCGGCACCATGTTCGTTGTCGGCGGCCGTCTACCTCGAAGAAAGAGATATTGTCGTCTCGGTAGATTTCGTTGCCAGGAGGATGAACAAGTGTGCACTTTGTGCGGTGTCGTTCAAACGCACGCTTGTTGTCAAAGTAGCTGAGGCAGAATTCGTCGATATAGACCACCTCCGAGTCGGAAAATGAGGCAGGATATGGAGAAAAGTACCACGGCTCAACATCAAACTTCCCCATTTGAAGCCGTTCCAAGTTACGCACTCTGTGAATTTCTGTGGGGTTTTGTGTCATGCTGCCGCCGGTCCGCAGGCGCTCAATTTCCTCTTCTCGTGACATCAAACCCAGCGCTTTTTCCTCCTCTTTGATTTCCTTTGCATCAGCAAAGCTGGCGTCCATCATGTCAACATCTTCGGAGTCAGCCTTAGGTGTCCCATCTGCGGACAAAGCTTCTGACCCCAAGATGGACAGGTTGATAGGCGTCTCATCGCCGCGGTTCTCCTTTCCGCCGGCCTTTGACGGGCGCGGGACTTTGCCCACATTGGCATTCTTGCCAGTGAGAAGGTCCGGAGTCGCAGAGACATCACGGCTGCCAGCTCTGGCGCGTTTATTCTTGCTCGGAGCTTTGTTGGCAGGCCCAGTCTTCTTCTTCTCTGGTTTCTCGGGTTGCGGCCATTCGACCTCCTGGGATAGATCCAGTCTCGAAGAAGCAATCCATTCTGTTTGAACCATCAATATGATTAATCGTAAATGCTCCAAGCAGACATACCGTCTAGACGTTTATTGAAGTCCACATAATGAACGCTATAGTTGCTGTTAGCACTTATTTCCCATAATACACGTGTTAGAGAGGGATTTACTAGAAAGCAAGACCATCTTTTCGCTGCTTAATAGACAAAATCTCCGCTTTCCTCAACTCCCCATCCTACAACAAGAGTTAGTCTCAAGACATGTCACGTGACTGGATACAGAAAAGAATCCCGCAAGACAAGAAAAGAACAACGCACCTTGTGGACCATAGCCTTCACACCGATCCTAGAACCCAGATTAGCCTATGCGACCGATAAAACCGGGGTCAAATAGCGCAAGAGCAAAATTTTCGCATTTAAAAAACGCGTTTTGCGACGTACCTGATGGTGTTGAGGGTGGCGAACCCCTTCTCGACGGGGTCGGGTGTCCCGGTGGCCTCCCCGCTACCGCCCATGATGTCTGCAGAGGTATTCCCAGTCGTTTGGTTCGCTCAAATTGATGAAACGTCTAATTTTGAGTAAGATACGCGATGAAAACTTCGCTGGGCTCTTGAGGCGATTGATGAAGGATAGACTGTCGGAAGGGGGCGGGAGAGACCGCCTTTGGCAACTTTTTTTCGCCGTCCGCTTTTGGATCTTCCCGTCGTGCTTTCGTCACTCCGACGGTGTTTACCTACAGGAAATAGGTATAGTTGAATAGGAATGTGAGAATCATTCGCGAGCTTACTAGAGTAAGTGCGAAAGTAGATCGATTAGAATACATTGTATTGTGATGTGTATACAACTCTGGCTTTCCCGCCTCATCCTCAGTGCCAGCCATTTACCGTCCCCCCAGTGCCCGCAACCAGTTCATCCAGTTCCTCCTTCCTTGACCGGTACTGTTCCTGAGCTTCTCGTTCCCTTCGCATGACAAAAGCTACGTCTTCCCGAAGTTTCTCAAGTCGTGTTGAAACCGCAGCCTCTTCAGATATCTGCAGCGTACGGAACGCATCGAGCTCATCCGCTGACTTTTCTAGGGCTGAGTGGGCTTCTGCGATCTTTGTCCGGAGCATCTTTGCCCGGTTCTGATACCCTCCGTAATGCAGCGCGAGCTTCTTCTCGAGCTTGTTTCCTTGCTCCGCAGTCGCGAGCAGGGAGGCTTGTACATTGTCGAAGACGCCGATCATCCGCTGCTCTTGTTGATACACGTCCTCATCTTCATCATCAGCATAATTCGACAGTCCAGGAAGAGTGTTGTCATGGGTAGAAGACCACTGGTTGTCGAACTTGTCTGCGAACTCTTGGAGCTTTTCAGGGGAGACCTCCGCCGCAATGGCCGCACGAGCTTGCTCCAGCCAGTGATCATCAAGCCTCTCCAGCTTTCGGGGCTTTCCTTCGATTTTGGCACCGGGAACAGGGAACTTGCGGGCATCATTGGCAATCAAAAGAGCTGCCTCTCTAGCGATGAGACCCCTAATTGGGTCTGTTACATGCGACGCTCGCTCGACCAACGAGTCGATATCAAGCACAATAGGGCGGGGTAGAGAACGCTGATACACCTGTGTCTGGCGTTTATGTTCTGCCTGGGCGGCTCGCTCTCGGGCCTCCCTTTCCCTTCTATCCCGCTCTGCTGAGTCTTCTTCTGAGAACTCCGTGACTGGATTTGGCTCTGCTGTTTCCGACGGTAGCTCTTCCAACTCCCACTCGGTTTCTTTGGGCTTCGGAAGCGCTGCTAGCCTGCTACGAATGCTCTGGCGAGCGAGGTTCTCTTGAATCCGTAACTCCTTTGGTGTACTGGCAACGAGCTGTCCACCCGCCATCTCTTGGTTGTTAAGCGCAAAGTGATCTCGGGGCGTCCGCAGTGGAGTTGCACCAGGGCCGACACCCCCGGGTAGTGGTGTCGCACCGACTGCACCTCCTTGGCGGAAGGGCGTCGCCATAGGATTCGGCGTTACAATCGCCTGGCGTCGAGGAGCAATACCGTCAAAACCAGTTGAGGAGCCTCCTTCTTGCAAAGGTGTGTTTTCTCCACCTAGCAGCGAGGACTGGGTTTCTGTCAGCGCCCTGATATTTTTAATCTCGTTGGCAATGTGGTCCTCCTCTGGCGGAGCCCTAGGGGTTCGAATCGGTGTCCCTCCAACAATGGCAGAGTAGTTGCCCATCAGGCCTCGAGTGCCGTCTTCATCTCCAGCCAGCTTGCTGGCTTTATCCCCGGCCATACCCATCTTTATGATATCCTCCATCTCACTCTCGCTGACTTGCGGGGAAGGTAGAACCAGTGCTCTCCTCTTGCTGCTTTGTTCCGCTTCTCGAATCTTCTGCATCTGACCTGCACGAGCAGCAGCTGCGAAGGCAGCGGAATTGCTATTCTTATCATTCTTCCTCTTCTTTCGCTCAGCATCCTCGTCTTGGTCTCCCTTGCGCTTATTCGCCAGCTGCTGTTTCCGGGGATCAAACATCTCTCGCTGCCTCTCATTTCGGCTCTCCTCTTCCGCCGTATCGTAAAATCCAGGGGCTGCAGGTTTCTCGAACGGAATGTCGGCATTGTAGTCCATTTCGCCCTGCTTGCGAGTGACGACCTTGATATTGATACCAGCATTTTTGAGCTCACGGCGTTTCTGAAGGACCGCTAATCGTCGCGATTCTTCTAACTGCCGCTCTCGAGCCTTGCGCTTCGCTTTTTTACCCTGTGTGTTCGCCAGGCGTGCTCTAGCTTCACTCAGCATCTCCTTTTCATCCTCGTCAAGATCAATCGTATCCGGTCGCGCGGGTTTAGACTCTGGATCGGGATCAAGTTCGCCGGGTCTACAACGGTCAGCAGAGAACATCATTACCCATCCGGAAACATACCGTAGTCTCCTAACATCATCCGCACTCGGAGCCGCAGCCTCCGCGCCCGCAGGACCACCAAGACCGAGCTCATCATTCTCACGGGCCTCTGCTTCATCCAGAAGTTTCTGATACCGCTCCAAGCACTGCGTAGCTGTGCGACCCACAATCGGCGCGATTGTCCGCCATTGTGTCGGCATCAACTTTGCCAGGTGTAGCAGCTTTTCATCCTCCTCGCGCGACCATTCGACCTTTCGGATACCCGGGTCTAGCCACTCGACCCATCGTGCTTTACATTGCTTTGGAGTCTTTCGTGCAAGGAGCGATGAGACGCGCGCCCATTGGTTGAGTCCGTATTTCGAGACCTAAGGAAGGGAAGTCGTTAGTTGCAACGCGAACAATATCAATCATCTGCGGGGGCTCGGTGCACGATAATAGCTTACCGCTGCTCGGAGGACTTCGTCCTCGATATTAGTCCTAGGCCCAGGTTAGTCAGGAGGCCGACGAAAGATAAACCACAGAGCCACTCGGAAACTCACCAGACACCTCCTTTGACGACCGGCATGGCTGCTGTACCGACGAACTCGTCACAATCCGGTCGAAAATCAATCGATGCTTCCTATACTAATGCAGCAGATCTAGCTACGACTAGTAGTTACAAGCTGGCTTGTGGACAACTGCCTCGACGCGGATGAAAATGATGAAAAGAAGCCTCATGATCTGAAGTCCGCGATAGGCGCGAAAGGGTTTAGCGCGACAGACGCAGCGTCTTGGCTAGGCTCCCCGCTATCTACATTACATAAGCCATCCAAGATTTTTTGATCTCGAAAGATCTAAAAAAAGTTCGCCGGACTTGCGATCACGATAAGGGTAACATTCTGCCCGACTACTTAGCGTGAGGTTGCGTCAAAGGCCAGACAGCATGTCTACTTCAGTGCGAGCGCCTCAGCAATTCAGCCAGCCTTCGAGAAAGGGTAAAAAGGCTTGGAGGAAAAATGTGGATGTCTCAGAGGTTCAAGAAGGGCTCCGGTTGTTGAAGGACGAAGAGATCAAAGGGTAGGACACTTCAATTATTCCATGCATATTGATTCTAATACAATGTTATAGAGGAGTTCTTGCAGAAAAGCCCTCCGAAGAACTCTTTGTCATTGACACAAAAGGCTCGTCTGAGATCCGCGACGCATACCGAAAACAACACAAGAAACTCCTTAAGTCGGATGAAATCCTCGCACAGCGATCTGCAATCGGCGGTGTTGACACACGGAAACGTGGAAGCTCAAAGGTCACAGACGGCGTGATCGAGCCGAGCACCAAGAAGCATAAGAGTGACTGGGTTTCCAAGAAGGAATGGCAGCGCTTGAAGCAGGTGGCCAAAGAGGGAAACCCCCTCGGAAAGTCTAGCGACAGTGGCTTCTATGATCCCTGGGCAGATGAAGCTGATCCAACGCCTCTTGACGATCCTCAGTTCGACTACCTGGAGAAGCCTAAGCCGAAGGTCGCACCGGAAACATTGAAGCGAGCCCCGGTTTCGCTTGCGGCGAATGGAAAGGCGGTCAAGGCTGTGCGGACACCTACTGCTGGTACGAGTTATAACCCAACTTTCGAGGAGTGGGACCAGCTCTTACAGGAGCAGGGGCAAAAGGCAGTTGAAGAGGAGAAGAAGCGATTGGAGGAAGAGCGTAAAGAGGCAGAACGGCAACGTCTGATCGACGAGGCCCAGAATGAAGATAGTGATGCAAAGTCAGATGACGAGAGCGCGTGGGAGGGCTTTGAAAGCGAGTACGAAAAGCCAGAGTGGCTAAACAAGAAGCGACCGGAGCGGAAAACAAAGGCCCAAAGGAATAAGATCAAGCGGAGAAAGGAAGCGGAACGACAGGCCAAGTGGGAGGAACAGAAGAAGAAGAAGGAGGACCAAGTTACTCAGGCCAATGCTATTGTTGAGCGCCTCAAGGAACAAGAGAGCCAGCTGGCCAGTGACGGTGATGATTCATCAGACGAAGGTGACGATACTACGTTGCGCCGGAAGCCTTTTGGAGGAAGACTCAAGTAGGTTTCCTAAATTCAATCTCGTGATTTTAATGCTGAAAAACATGACAGGGCCCCCGAGAAACCAGTGGAAGTAGTCCTACCGGACGAGCTTCAAGACTCATTACGTCTACTCAAGCCAGAGGGCAATCTTCTCGACGACCGATTCCGGACGCTGATCGTCCAAGGCAAGCTCGAGGCTCGCAAGCCCGTGTCGCAACCGAGAAAGGCTAAGAGAGAGGTTACTGAGAAATGGGCCTACAAAGACTTTAAGGTCCCCGGTTTATGATCTACTACCTAATTTGTTTTTTTCTGTGTATATTTCTAGATATCACTATTCATGGGCAGCAGGGTACAAAAGTCATCTTACACCTACAGCATAATTTCTATCACGTAGTCCCATTCTCCGAATGATAGTATCAGTCCTAGTGTCTACTCGATATATCTCCCTCAGTAACGGTTTTACGTCAAGCGCAGGTTCGGCATTTTCTTACGCTTGTGATGCCACCATTAGGGATGCAGGACCCCATGGCATACACAAAGATAAGCCACGTTTTCGGGTCTATAAGTGCTTCGACACATTGGATTTTTGACCACTTGTGTGAGACTGCGGTGTGTGTCTCCTGCTGGGCTCGTTGGTAGACGAACTCGCCTTCTTCCCAAATTTTCCATGTCGACGTTCTCGAATCTATCAAAGTGGGTCACGGCGGAGGCGCATCCAAATTTTAGCGGCCCCGCAAACATTATTTTCTCTCTCCGATTCCTCCAAGTCTCCGACTCGGAATCCCAACTCACTATGCGGTAGCACTTGATCCGACACCACTGGAATGGAACTGAAATCTCTCTCCAGCAATTGGAAGAAACTGCAGGGGACCCTGAAGAAAAAGGACGCCTCCGCGACTACTACAGCACCGTCAACAAAGCGCAAGAGATCAGATCGCGAACCGCAGAAAAATGATACTGTGAAGAAGCGGAGGACCGGCGCTGAGGGAACAGGGAAACGGACTTTGCCAAAAACCGAATTCGCCTCGAGAAACAGGAAAAGAATGTCCGAGGGTGTGACAAATGGAGGGAAAGAGGAGGATGCTGTTGCGAGTGAGAGTGTGGTCAAGTCTGCAGCTTCCAGGGTCAATGAGGGGCGGGCTTTGAAGTTAGTATACCCTGGCACTTTCGTTACTTTCTCGATGCGTAAACAGCTCCTAACATTTAAGCCAGTGTCGAAATAGGAAAATACGTTGCGATAGATTGCGAAATGGTTGGCGTCGGCCCAAACCCGGACGACGACTCCGCCCTAGCCCGCGTCAGTATCGTCGACTACAACGGCGACCAAATCTACGACTCGTACGTGCGTCCCAAAGAAATGGTCACAGACTGGCGCACGCACGTTAGCGGGATCGCACCCAGACATATGATTGACGCCCGGTCCCTGGAGCAAGTCCAGAAAGAAGTCGCGGAGATATTAGACGGCCGGATACTTGTCGGACATGCGCTGAGGAATGACCTGGACGCTCTCTTACTCGGTCACCCGAAGCGCGATATCAGAGATACGAGCAAGCATCCACCATATCGAAAGATTGCTGGAGGGGGGTCGCCGCGCCTGAAGATCCTGGCATCGGAGTTGCTGGGGTTACAGATTCAAGGTGGCGCCCATTCGAGTGTGGAGGATGCGAGGGCGACAATGATGCTTTATCGGAAGGATAAGGAGGATTTTGAGCGGGAGCATCTGAAGAAGTGGCCTGTACGAGTGGTGCCGGAGAGCAAAGAGAAGGGGGATGGGGATAAAAAAAAGAAAAAGAAAAAGAAGAAGAGTCGTAAAAGGTGAAGGTGCTTGGTTATACTACCTAGTAAGTCTTAGATATACCCCAGTTAGTCAATGTGCCGTTCTAGCAATTGCTACTATATTTGAACAGTAAATCTTTGTTTTGTATAGATGTTCCATTATAAGAGGAGCCAAGCACGTACCTCACCTAGCAAACACGATGCAACCTCCCTCCCGTCTATACTAAAAATCAATTTCAGCGACAGATACGGAGTACTAGTAGTAGTTAGTAGCCAACAAGCAAAATAACCAGACCTGTCTAACCAGGGGTAAAAAAAGATATCGTACGACCGGGAAGGGACTCGAACCCTCAATCTTTTGTGAGCTGCAGCTATTGAATAACCACCGAAAACAAACGCCTTACCATTAGGCCACCCGGCCGCTTGTTAATTTATCCGAAAATTTTTGACAATATTAGCTAGATCCGATAGTCACTTGGTATATAGATTAGGGTTTTTGGAGACACCATGAACCCGATCAACCTACCTTAGGTAGGTACCAACTTAAGTGTCCAGGAGGCTGAGAGGGCCAATGATGGCTGAACGTCCGAGTTTCCGTATTTCCCGGGAAAACTTCTTATTGGATGGCTACTAGTACTTACTTTCTACTAGTAGTATACCGCCCTGGGCCAGGTTCGTATATTAATTGGAGGATTCTGCTTACACACTTTGGCAGGATGGCGATTGGGAAGTATTCCTGGAAAGAAAGGAGAAATTTCATTCTGCGAGGAAAGCACACCATCCGTATGTTAGCACACCACAGCCATATGAAGACCAGATATCTACACCCATTTAATCTACCTCCACCATAGTATTCTCAATAAGCCTCAGGCCACATTAGACACTAGTATCAGGGCCAGACGGAGTCGCGATGGGAGTTGCTCAAAGAGTTATTCGCCCGCTCAGTCGGCGTGATAGCCGTTCGCAACCTCGCAGCTATAGATTTAGGTTAACATGGATGATTCAATGGCGGCTATACTAATCCCGGTGAGAACTTACGGATCAGTGGCATACTGCACGTTGCAGTGCTCCCAATCTTCGTTGCGGACTAGTGCTGCACGAAAGCGAACGGCGTCATCAATCGAACAGAAACGAAAGCTCACAGCACGAGGCTAGGCCACATGTTAGTCAAGAAGGAGCAATAAGGGATGCTACTCACATAACCAGGGACATAAGAGTCAATAATCTTCTCTACCTTTCGATGGTTCGAGGTGGCAATATTCACAAGCTCGTCCATAGTCGTCTCCATGTCGACGCCAACGGCACGGACGATGCGGGTCGCACCCACAGACAAGTTGAAGGACAGCTGGGAACTAATGACATCAACCTCCTCACCCGAGTCCACAAAGACAGTGAATTTGCGCTCCTTATCCAAATCGATCCCATTGGGATACTTGTCATAGAAAGCTTTGCAAGCTGCAGGGTCGCAGAACAGGACGTGGGCGTTGCCAGATGGGGCGATGGAGACGCTCTCAATCATGCCGCCATGGATTAGAGAAAGGACTTTGTCCGGGGTGCTCCACGAAACGGGAAGCCCCTTAATAATGACCCGCCTGACTTGAGCGGCTGAGACGAGGGAGTGAATCAGATTCAGAAAGGGTAAATATGGGGAAGGACGTGTTACCTGGCTTATCACGGACGGCTGGAGTTCCCCAGGCCTTGAAAACCGACAGGTTCTCACGGTTCTCCTGCTCGGGCTGAATCTTGTCGGTTTCGGGGGTGTGAGCAGCAAATTGGACGTCAGTAGCAACAGCCGGGTCTACGGTGTTGGACTCAAAGTAACCATTCGTGACAACAGGAGCGGTGTCCACAGGAGTAGTGCTCTCGACAAAAGTGGTATTCTCGGCGGGAGGGTTGTTCTCAGCGGGAAGGCCTATTAGAAGTTGAAAGACATGAGCCATACGGGGTTACAGCGGTCGATAAGTACCAGGAAGAAGCTTACCGATGAGATCCTCAAAGGTATCCAGGTTGTTGACAACTCCGTCAACTCCGGTGTTATCGTTGTCCACCGAGGCGTTATCAGTAGGCTCAGGGCTGGGTGGCTTGCCATAAGACTGCTCCAGCTTCAACGAGCGGGCAGCTGCCATGAAGCCAGCTGTGTCATCGACATTGGCAAGACCAGTAGTGGCCATCATGGGGGAGTGAAAATGAGATGAGTCGGGAGAAGTATTGTAAGAAGAGGGGGAGGGAGAAGGGGAAAGTAAAGGTGAAGGAAACAGGGGAGGGGAAGAAGAAGAGTGAGGAAATGTTTTGATGTCGCCAGAAGTCTGTTGTGTTATGATGTCGTGGTCAACTGTGGTCAGCCTTCACTTTTCTGAATGACCCGCATCAAGGAGGGCACCAAGCAACAAACGATTGATAAGAGGAAGACAGCAGACTAACCTGGTTTTGTCCAGCAAGAGCATGAGCACTTTGCTTCTTGGGGGCATGGCGGCTTTCTTCCAGGGTGTAGGAGGATCTATCCGCAACAGCTTCAACAACACTGTGGATAATATTGGTGATATTGAGCCCGGTGAACTCAGTAAACCTCTTGCTAAAATCCATTCTGCCAGGGCGAGTTGGGACCATGGAAATTTGGAAAGAACATGGAAGAGAGGCGAAGAGATGGAAGGGAAAAAGGCAAGAGACCCCTTGGTGGGAGAGCGAAAGCCTACTAAGCAGGTAAACAGCAGAGTTTGCTCGTTAATCCGAGCTCCTACCCCATGTGAAAATTTCAAGAAAAACACATTGTTTGTTTGATGACTTTCAAATTAGACAAAGCAAGGATATTGACTCACCCATGTTGCTGCTTGGGTTCCACGGCAAGTAGTGTTGGCATCATGAGAGAGCAAGAGAGCAACACAAAAGCGAGTAGACCAGCCGCAAGTCATGGTAAGTATTTTAGATCCTGAGTATTACTGAAAGGGAACCGGCGATATTAAGTCTGTCTCTGGAATGTGTACTCATTCGGTGCTCCAAATATTAGACAAGAAAGATAAGTGATTTTTACATACAACTGTCAACACTTTAAATGCAAATGTGACATCAAGTCGTCAGGTCGGAATTGGTATGCTTTCCCAGCCCGCTTGCCCCTCGATACGGTCCTCCACCAGCACCTGGAGTCCCCGGCGTCCACAAAATCCATCGTTTGCGGCAATCCGTCGAATATCCTGGTACGAGCCCCCTTCGTAGTCATCCTCATTGGGGACCCAGGCGGTCTCAAAGACACGCTGACCAGGAACTTCCGTTCGTCTGGGGTTGTAGTGGGGTAACGAAGCTAAATGGCTTCCAATATTGTGGATGAGGGTGTATAGCCTCTCGAATCGACGCGTGAACCCTAGCCATGAGAATGAGAGAGGGTCATATGCCACTCGCACGAACGGGTTCATATAGATTCCGGTATCTTCGATATCTTCAGGGTTAACTGGAATGTCTTGAATGTCTGCATGTATGAGGCAGCATTCTGAAGCCTCCCAGAAGGGGTCATGCGATGCACGGAATCGGGCTACGTGATCTTGAGACGGTCCTGCCTTTGGTTGCTGGAAATAACGAGCATCAAATGCAACCATTCCTCCCCAACAACTGCGGACCCGAACAGCATCAGTTCCCGCGAGGACATCTTTGCGGCTTAATCCATTGCCAGCGGTGGTAAACCAGGGGAAAAAAGGAAGACCCACTCCGTACCCTTGAAGGTCCCTTGTGGCATAGGTGTCGTAAAACTTGAACGGATTAATAAAATCGACGGCGCAGGCGGCTCGGTACTGGGCGACACCGTTCCCATCAGCATGTGTAGAAAACAAAAGCTGAAGCGCATCAATAGGATCAAAAATAATGTCGTTTAGGTATAGTAGTTTGTCAAATCGCATGTCCGGGTGGGTGTCTAATGGTCGTAGGGCTCGGTTCCGGACCTCAGCCAAGTACTCAATACGCTTGACCCGCTTCGATCCACCAGGGACGGTCACGGCGTGCAAGTCGGCCCAATCTAGTTTATCCTCAAACACAATCGATTTGTTGCAGGATATTTGTGTTTTGAATTCTAGCAGAGCGCCTGCGCCTGCTGATCCGCTATCGTTTTCGTAAATGCTGAGAAAGACATTCTCCTCGCCGAGCAGTTCAACCAAGGTAAGGATCCTCTGCCCCCATTGTCCACCAGCTATGTCTCCACCACGGTCGTATAAGCTCGCAGCTATAAAGATCTTTTCGTTACGCGGGTTGCCTCGACCATGAGTCGTCGAATTAGCCACGATTCGGCTAAGAGCAGTATAGTGCGCAGGCCGCCACGTATAGGAAGGACGGAAAATTGATGCCAAAAGGAGGAGGGCGAATATGATACCAAGAAAGGTCTGAAGAAAAATAGATAGACGACGAGGTACGCAACGTCGGTAGCAGCTCGGTCGTTTCGAAGGCGCGAAAAAAGGTTTGGAGGGGCCGAGGCGACGATACCCGGAGTGGTAGTTCGAGCCAAAGATGCGCGATATGAGCGGCGGCCGGTATATCAAACTGCTGTGCTTCGGTATTGCTTGCGACTCGAAATCAGCTTCATCAAGATTGAAAGTGCCCTGGGAGTCAACCGAGGACCGCGATCGCATATCCAACTCGTATTCATCTGGATGGAGAAGTCGAGAGGTCATTGTGATGGCTCGAAAGCATCACACAGCGCGGAAGGGAGATAAATGCACATTCCTCAAGTGTTCAGCTGGTCGCTCTTGAAAGACATGACCAACATGCTGTGAGTTTTCGCAACTTGGAGCAACTCACCAAATGGAGGCTCTGGTCTCCTTTTCTGGGGCCGCGTCAGAGCGCGAGTTATGTCAGCCGCCCCGTTGCCAAGCCTCCTTTGGGGATGATCGATCATTCTTCAACAGAATTGGGGTGGCGCAGCAGCATGGAGGTACGCGTATTCTGCTTTTCCCCGTTGCCTCTTCAGCCAGAACTGTTAAAATGGTGGGTAAATCAATGCGGATTGCCCTCCGCCGTCACTCATAGGCTGCACCGTAAACTCGCTATATTTGGATCGACTTAGCTGCGTACTAGCGATTCAAGAAGTTCAATAATTAAGGTCACATGACCGGCCCGCATGACAGAAGCTTTGGACCCTTAATTTGGGGAAGAATACTCCGTCGATACTCTGTAAGAAGACAAGCAAGCACGGTGCAGTGGCCTTCAAGTGTCAGAATTCTGTTCCGTTTTGGCTTCCCAGACCTCTGTCTCAGAGACTCTGAAAAGAGCCTCGCTTCGAGCTTGGTGGCCTTCCGGCCTGGGGTAAAGTGGCCGAAGCGCAGGCAGCGACGGGTGTATCTCCCCATCAGTTTGCCCGGACAGTGGGCGGCTTTTCCATCAACCAGGGTCGACACACGAGATGCTCCGACAATTCTTTTTCGCGCGATGCATGATTGGCGCTCATCCTGGTCTCACCGAGGTTGTCGACAAGTGATAACTTCATGTGGACCATGTTGTTCAGCGTAAATTAAATATCAAAGGTGATGACTGAGAGTCCGACCGGGGTGACGTAGGGTATTTAAGGTACTTTTCTTCCTCTCGATGATCGATTATCTGACGATTAGCTTGTCTCATTTTGCCCCTCATCTTCACGTAATCATTTATAACCTTGTACATATTTTGTCCCTCTTCGCACTGTGAGCGCGGAGGAACTCGAAAAGCCATTGTACGGCAACGACTGCAAGAATAATGGCAGGGTTCACCTTTGCAAATTCCACCGATAAAGTTCCAGGTGACGGAGCACTCCCCACCGAGTTCACCATCACCGCTCCTCCATCCACAGACGTGTGGGCCAAACCTCCCTCCACCGAGCGTTTCAACGCCCCCATCCTCTACAAGTCCATCTCCCTGAACTCATTCAAACGCGCCCGGGTCGCATTCTCCGCCAACTGGAGCCAAAAATATGACCAGGGCGGGCTGATCTTTGTCCTCAATGGCACCAATGGCACTCGCAAATGGGTCAAGACCGGCATCGAGCTCACCCACGGCAAACCGCATCTCAGCACCGTGGTCAGAGACCGCTGGGCAGATTGGAGTCTGCTCCCAGTTCCATCTGGCGGCGCAGGGGCAACGCTAGAGATTGTCCGAGAACCTGATGACAGCTTGTGGATATATCTGGTCGAGGGCATCTCGAAGAGCCCGATTCGAGAGGTGACCTGGATCTTTGCCGAGGAGGATATCACTGACTGCTGGATTGGAGTTTATGCGGCGAGACCGTCGAGCGAGGGAGGGGATCTGGTTGTTAACTTTGCTTCCCATGTACTTGATGTCACGGAAACGTAGCTGTACCAACATCAAGGAGTAGCGTTTGTACAACCAACATGGTGCAGCCCAACGTTGTAGCTTTTAGCATATTCTACGAAGTATCTGGATTACTCTATGCTCGAGACGTTGAACGGCCTAGATCCTGTAGGATCAGTGCGCAGTTGATATATAATTTAAAATCAAGGCAGATGATCGTCTGAACACTGACCTACGGAGTATTCGCGAACATAGCACTTCTCTACTAAGATAATGTCCGGAGGTCTAGAGGATTTCCTGACCGACATCTAACGCCTTACCTACCATTATTAGGCCACTCGGCTCCAGCTAGAGTGTAAAATATACCTTTCGCTCTCATGAGGATGAAAGAGAAAGGCGATGTTCAGCATTATGTACTTAATAATTTTCCAAGTGTAGGTATATACTGCTCATCCTTTACTGTATAGATACGGAGACGACGGTGTCCCCCAAGGCCACTGCCAGCAAGCATACAACAAGAGACGTGGCCAAAAAAAAAATCATTGTTACTTTATCTCAGAGCATGAATTTACCTAGTCCCAGATCTACGGGCAAGATACTCTTTTCCAGGAAGTGTCAGGTGTGACAAGTAGTTAGGTTTGACTTGCTTAGTACGACAATCTTATGTAGGTAGATTTCACAGGTGTTCAGTGACCGCGCTGCTGTGGGGGACGCAACAGCGTATCTACCGAACAGGTAGCACGAGGAGTGTGCCATGTACATGACTGCAGCCTCCCCCAAAGCCTTGTTTGACCACGAACTTGACCAGGTGTGATTCCCACCTTCCAAATCGAGGATTTCAATTCCGCCCGCTGCGCCGCGGATTGAAGACGAGTTGGAGAAAGTGGGGAATTGAGATGATGGGCGAGGAGCAAGTGCCGTGGGTATCTTCTTGTAGTGGGGACAGCGAGGCTTCTGATTCCTGAACAGTGGACACCGAATTGGCCTGCGGATGGCGGCTATCGCGGGGATCTCTGTGGGAAAGATGCTTTGTACCAGATCGGTCAGGATCGGAGGGCGACCGGGAGTCAGAATATGTCGCTCGGAATGCAACGCGTTTCAAACACACGTTTTTCAGTTGCTTTGAGATCATAGAAGGCCTAACAGCTAACAATTGAGACGCCATACGAGAATGATACAAAGCGAAGATGTTCAACCATGAGTCTATGACTCAGGCCTGATGTTGCTTCTGATGCTTAGCGCCGAGAGAGGATCATAAGCTGGGAAAATATTTTCATCCTCGTTTCATCATGCAAATTCCTTTAAGGGATTTGATGAGTCGCGAAGCTGCGAACCACTCTGCAAGACTGCAAGGGATTAATTAGGCTGGAATGTTATCTATCTACTCGGTTTTCGACGAGTTGGACTTTGGAATTTGCACATCTAGTTATTTTTGCCTCGATGAAACAACCAACAAAAATAACTGCAGACTCTCTGAAAGAAGTTGCTCTGATCTCAGAGGCGTTTGGCCCGATCGTCCGACTTGTCCACAGTCCGACCACCACGCCAGCTGATCTTATCATATCTGATTCCACTAACCGTGGTGACGCCGTGACTAGCGAATTTAGTTCGGATGCCCATGCACGCATCAGGATTCAGGAACTCGCATACTGGCGGGACGGCTCTGTAGCATAGTCAGAAAAGTAATCGGATTCCTAAACCCATTCGAACACGAGAGTGTAGTGCAGTTATGGATACGGTCGATCGGCTCGAGTCCACTCAAGGTGGCATGATAACTTTGGCGTCGAGTCATCAAGGAAGCTGGGCCTGGCAGTCACGTGAATTAATGGCAGTGGCTCTCAGGGATCCAGAGGAGACTGCCGCTCTCCCGTCGGAGGTCCCCTTCCCCAGTCACCCGGTGTCTTGGGGGGTTCATGCGGTGCTTTGCCACACACTCACCGTCATCGCCACGACCTTGACAAGTTCCCTCGAACTGCACGCCCTGCATTCCGTTCGACCTTCAGGCGGACAATAAGCACCAGGCAGCGCCGCGTCCCACGTGTGTCTGGCGAGATAATAAAATGTCATTGTGCCCATGGTTGACACACAGTTTTGCGACAATTTCCGCCTTGCTGAAAGAGGCCCCGCACCCTATTTATTCACCTTGAGCTGTTTGGCTGATTTTCTTATATTCCATTACAACTCAGCGCCGGGCGTCAAGCCCATAGGCTAATCCTAGTTGCCTAAACATCGACGTGCATAAGTGTCGCTTGACGATCGTGGGTCCTGCAGCGTTGGGCTCACTGGGAGTTCAAGGTCACAGAGACGCAGGAATCTGGTTTCTTGTCAGACAGACAGGTGCTTCCAGTCCTCGCATGTCTGTACGCTCCAGTTCGTGCATCTACGCTTCCGCCATATTTCATGTCCTGCAGTCAGCTCAGGTGCCTCACTTCGTGTTCTCCGTCCAGCGCCGATATTGCTTTTTCCTCTCCTCCACTCAGATACCCCCTTTTCGTTGGCTCTGTATTTCTTTTTTCCTTTTTCAGGTGGATCTGGCTGGCTCAGATCTCAAATAACAACCCTTCCGGCCGCTGATGATCTTGCTGCGCGTCTCTTCTTTATCTTCGATCATCGATCTCGATCTTCGCCGTTACGGTCTTCCAGATCCTACTTCTTGCGCCCTCTCCGAGACGACGGACAGACCCTTGATTTGCTGTGACAATAGATGGACGTTTATCACATCGGACATTATTCCTGCCGATTTCCTTTCTCGCCTCCAACTCACTCGAGATGCCCCTGCTTGAACCCGGCGCAACCGCATATGGCACGTTTGACGACATGCGACGAGATACAGGTCAAGAGGGCGAACACCTCCTTCCGGAGGGATATGAGAGTGATGATGGCGCGAGTGCGGTAACCTCTGTTGATTCAGTACAGGAAGGTGTAAGGAAGATTGAGGCTATCAACCTCACATGGACGACACGCACCCTGGCTATAGCTTATGTTAGGTAAGTCCATCCTGCTGCAGACGTCGCACCTACTCTCTTGCTGACTCGACTCTAAGCATCTTCCTCATGGCCTTTTGTACTTCCCTGGAGGGCCAGACTATCATGTCACTCTCCGCGTATGCCACTAGTGCATTTAGTAAACATTCCTTGATCTCCACCGTACTGGTTGTCCAGAATGTTGTCAACGGTGAGTTGCCTGTATGCGCAGACTTTATCAATATAACTAACCTCTCCTCTAGCCGTGATAAAACCACCAATGGCTAAGGTCGCCGACGTTTTCGGCCGCTTCGAAGCATTTTGTGTCAGCATTTTAATATATGTCCTGGGATACATTCAAATGGCCGCGTCCACCAACGTCCAGACATATGCGTCCGCTCAAATCTTTTATGCAGCCGGCTCCACGGGCTTGCAAATACTTCAGCAAGTTTTTATTGCTGACAGCAGTAGCCTTCTCAATAGGGCACTGCTCGCCCTGTTACCGGAACTGCCATTCCTCGTCACTGTCTGGATCGGGCCCACGATTGCCGATGCAATTCTCCGTCACACATCATGGCGATGGGGTTACGGGATGTGGTCAATCATATTGCCGGCATCGTTTCTTCCTCTAGCCCTCTCACTATTATTCAATCAGCGGAAAGCCAAGCGACTCAATCTGATCAAAGAAAGGCCCCACCATCGGCGCGGATTCATAGCAACAGTTCGTCGCACATGGTATGACCTTGATATCGGTGGGTTGACGCTGCTTTCTGCAGCAGTCACGCTGATCCTGGTACCCCTTACACTTGCCGCCAACTCGAAGAATGGATGGAAGAGCAACAGCATCCTCGCGATGATTGCAGTCGGCCTCATTTGTCTCATACTGCTTCCTTTCTGGGAGACGTCCAAGAAACTTGCACCCAAACCTCTTTTGTCGCTTCATCTCCTGAAACAGCGGACTGCCCTTGCAGGGTGCTGCTTGGCGTTTTTCTACTTTAGTATGTCTTCGAATTTTCACGTGGCCACTAATCCATATTTGATCATATTTGCTAACGTGCCTTAGTGGCGTTTTACTTCTCGGTCCAGCCGTATCTGTACTCTTACTTGCAAGTGGTTCAGAATTACGATGTCGCTACAGCGGGTCGTGTTACCCAGACCTTTGCATTTACATCGACTATTGCTGCATTTACGGTGTCGATTCTTATCAAATACACGCGTCGCTATCGAATTTACGTGACTATCGGCTGCGTGATCTACACCGCAGGCCTCCTGCTGATGTTGCTATACCGTAAAGAGGGTAGCTCGCCTTTCCAAGTCTTGGGAACCCAGATAATAGTGGGCATGGGTGGCGGGCTTCTTAATGTTCCCGTGCAGTTGGGTGTTCAAGCTTCCGCCAGCCATCAAGAGGTCGCTGCCGCTACAGCGATGTTTTTAACGTCCATGGAAATGGGAGGTGCTGTGGGCGCTGCTATTTCCGGGGCAGTCTGGACGCACAATATTCCGCGCAAGCTTCTCCTTTACCTTCCAGAAGAGCACAAATCCGAAGCTCAGGAAATATTTGGAAAGCTGACCAAAGCTTTGTCATATGAAATGGGCACCCCGGTCAGGGCTGCCATAAACCGGTCGTACCAAGAGACGATGAATAAGCTTTTGGTATTGGCTCTAGTAGCCACGGTTCCGCTGATTCCGCTAAGCCTTCTCATGTCCAACTATAGGCTAGATAAGGTGAGCCACAGTAATCAACTTATATAAATGCGAGGGGCTAATCTGAGTAGATGAGCGAGACCTCGGATCATCAGCCCGTTCCACAAAATGAGCGCGACTCAACGGAACGATCGAAGCGAACCTAGCGAGGCCAGAGTTTTGCCCTCAACTAACATTTGTCGATCTCCTCGTTTGTTGTAGCATCAGCGTTGCAGACGCGCTGACTACGATATAATCGGTTTGATGGACGCGTTTCGTTCCACGGCGTAAGCTCGTGACCTATTCTTGTATCTCGACGAGTTGCATGTGGCACATGCAGCAAGATTGGGAGTGCCTACCGATGTTGGGCATATCAGTCCTTCCACACTCGAATTCGACTGGATGGAAGCAGATTGCGCATACTCCTTCCATTTTCAGCGCGTAAAGCGCATTTGGTCACGAAAGCATTTGTTCGGCGTACTCAGTTTTTTTTTTTTTGCCCTCATTACATTACGTACGGCTCTCATGGATGACGACAACCATTTCACTATCAAAATTTCTTCCATCTATACCAGGCACCGTATATAGATACAGAATCATGAATAGAGATGATATAGCATCGTTGATGATATTTATATTTCCATGATTCTAACGTATGCAATGATATTGACAAGCCCGCCAAGATGTAGGCTTGCCATACGCATCAAACAGCAGCCATTATCCCTCAAATGGGTTGGCAGGGTGAGACTCGGCGGATAGACTTTTGACCAGGATTGTAGGATCAGACGCACATCATGGATAGCTCTGAGGTCGGAGAAGGAATTGGACAAAAGATTCGGCAGGGTGTGATCCTCTTCAACCATCACTATTCATGGCTGCTCACTCGGCGCGTAGGTGAGCGACTCGGAGGCCATTTATACACACCTTGAAGATTACAGCCGCCGGGGCTAGTTTCCATTGGATGGCAGAGCACTTCTAGGCTACGATTGGATGAAGAATGAGTGTGATGTTTGATTTGTCTTGACAAGAGGGATCAGATACTAGTACTTGAGATGAGTCGCTGGCCCTCGGAGTGCTGCTTTGTTCTTCCTCCCCTCCTTCAGCTTTTCTCTCTTTCCCTCTGCCCTGGTCTCCTGCATCACCAGTATCCTTTCATTTGATCACTCGCTCTATCGCTCTACACCCCAGAAGGTCCTTCAAAAATTCCCCTCTCCCAGTCCATAGTTTGCGTTGTCCCGACAGAGCATTCCTGGGGCTTTCCCCTAGTTGCTGGAACCGCGGCTCGCCATTGTCTACCCCTCCTTGTGAAGTCGTCGGAGCCTCTCCTGATCGCCCGCCAACCGCCTACAACCAATTTGAGACGGATCCCATCATAATCAAACAACAAACAGACAAGTGAAATTTCTGACAGGACAGAAATTTTTGATAAGTCATACCGATTCTGGGTGAGTTGTCGCTGGAGCAGTCGTGGCGCAAGATTGTCACTTTTCATTGCTTTTTTCTTTGTGAATATCCTCTTTGACCTTAATTTCAATCGAGCCGCTCTTCCAGAACGTGTCCCGATCGACTGGCTGGAACATTTATTGTATTTGTTGATGTTCTGACCTATACGGTGTTTTATCCCCTGATCTTCACCAAATTTCGAGTTTTCTGGAAGGTGCAAGATTTACTAGTCTTGTCCTTTCAAGAAAACGAGTTAGTCGGGGTTGGCTTGATTGTTGATAACAAAAGGAACAGAAAACGACGGTAGAGGCCAAGCTAACTGTGCTCCAGCATCGACTGGCAATAATCTTCTTCTCCGCCTCGACCCTCCCACATTGGCTGGCCCTCCGTCCTTTGACCATCGCCGGCATCATTCACCGCACCCCCAACCTCTGTCAATTCTAGCGCCTCTTCCTCATCGAACTACCTTTCCTCTCCCTTAATATTGAGTTCTCTTTACCCATCTGCGACCTCCCTCGCTCGTCCGACTGCGATCGATCCCGTCCGCCCTCCTCCCATTCACCGCTCCTGTCTCATCTTCTGCCTGTGCCGGGTCTAGACAAACCGCAAACCGTCACCTCCGTCCTCCTTTTCACCAGAGCACCAGATTTATCTCAGATATCCAAAATGGTTGTAGCAACTATCAAGTACGTTCCTCTGCCGTTCCCTCTTCGTTTCACCGATTTATCGGCTTTATTGCACCCAACCAATTCTCACTTCTTCGCCCCTTTTCGAGTCGTATCGATCGATTATCACCACCTTCCCTTATCAGTAGCAAACTTGCTAACTCTGCGGGTTCCCATTTTTACAGATGTGTCGTGGTCGGTGACGGTGCCGTTGGCAAAACCTGCCTTCTGATCTCATACACAACGAACAAATTCCCCTCAGAATACGTGCCTACCGTGTTTGATAACTATGCCGTGACTGTCATGTAAGTGGCACTCATACTTTCTCCTTCGTTGATCGCGCAATCGACTTGCGAGAGCTGTCGATTGTTTCCCGCCCTGTCTTTACTCGGTGACGCATCACCTCCCTATCTTCTCCGGAAACCTCCTAGTATCATACTGCAGTCTCCTAATAACCTCCGCGCATTGTACTGATCGCGTGGGTATAATACCAGGATCGGCGATGAGCCTTACACTTTGGGACTTTTCGATACCGCCGGTCAGGAGGATTACGATCGTCTCCGACCTCTCTCATACCCGCAGACCGATGTGTTCTTGGTCTGCTTCTCAGTGACTTCGCCTGCCTCGTTCGAGAACGTACGCGAAAAATGGTTCCCGGAAGTCCACCACCACTGCCCCGGCGTTCCCTGCTTGATTGTTGGAACGCAAGTCGATCTCCGGGACGACCCCGCCGTTCGCGAGAAGCTGGCCCGCCAGAAGATGCAACCGATCCGGAAAGAGGACGGTGACCGCATGGCTAAGGAACTGGGTGCCGTGAAATATGTCGAGTGCTCTGCGTTGACACAGTACAAGCTCAAGGACGTTTTTGACGAGGTACGTTCTGGCAGTCCTCCAGCAGCCGTCTCTGACACCTGACAAACTATCATAGGCAATCGTTGCTGCTCTTGAGCCTGCCCCCAAGAAGCGGTCGAGGTGTGTTTTGCTGTAAATCAGCATGGCGCACTATGGAACGGGCCTGTACTTTTCTGAGTGAAGATATTACACCCCCTTTTTTGGTGATTCTCATGTGTCGCGTGATATCAGAAAGACTTGAGAAGGGCCTGGATTGAGCTTGATATGAATCACCAGGGGTGCTTACGAATTATACGAACGTTTTTTCAACTCTTCGGGGTTGGTCAATCCTTAAAGAAGGAGACCTAGTGCCTGTCGATGGATGGGTTTCTGCATGATGATTGTTATGTAGGCTTCTAGCCTTATTCTCTACCTGATTTCTGCGGCCTACTATCCCTATTACACTTCTGAATGCTGCCGTGAACACGGTGTACCAACACACAATCTCATCTGCCCCTACTCCAAGCTACTGGGCCCCCTATCGCGTTCCATACCCTTATTGTTACCACCTTTGAAACCCAACCCATACCCCGCGCATCCCCCATCCCCCTCTACATATTTCCATTCCTTTCTTAACTTAACAGCTCTCATCGTCTAAACTTGGCGTTGGAAGTCGAGGCGTCCTGTTTTGGTTGGCTTCCGGTTCGATCTGACATTCTATTCTTGCCTTCCGATTTGCTGCCGTGCCCAACACATTTATTGTGCCATTTTAAGCTTCCTGATTCCTTTGAGACGTGGACTAGGTAGTACAGATATAACCAATATGAAGATCAGTCTCAGTTCATTCTTCTGAAAGGGCCAGGTTGTGCTCACCGTGGTCCAGGACTGTTCACCGAAATGCGCATGCAAGGTTTCGTTCGATATGGTCTGGTTTGCTATTATCTAACTTGATAGTTTGGCATGCTAAGTCTCAAGTAGTGTGCATAAGCATAAACATTCGTTTCGTTATCTTATCTATATGGCTCATATATCATCTCATTTACAGCTCATCCTTGATCGGAGCCTCAGCCTCAGGCTCGTACACCACCTCAGCCTCAGCAGCGGCCTCTGTCTCCGTTTCCCGAGCCACAGCCTCCTTGCGTCCATACCACCCACCTAGGTCCTCGCCCGCACCAGCCTTGACCATACTAGTGATAATCTCATACGCGACCTGCGCAGCAGCCAGCGCAGTGGTCTCGCCCTTGTTATCGTAACTCGGCGACACCTCGACGATATCCGCACCGACAATATTCAGCTTCTCCAGACCGCGCAGGATCCGGATAAACTCGCGGGTCGTCCAGCCACCGGGCTCGGGGGTTCCGGTCCCTGGCGCGGTAGCAGGGTCGAGCACGTCAATGTCGACGGAGAGGTAGACGGGTTGCTCTGGGTCGAGGCCGATGCGCTGGATTATCTTGTTGACGACTCCCATAGGCCCGCCGAGCTCGTCAATGTCGTCGGCGTGAATGCGCATAAACCCTTGCTCCGGCGTGCCAGGCGCCGTGTAATCACTATCATCGACACCAGTAAGCCTTGTGCGCAGACCGGCATGCGCACTCGTCGAGTTACAGATAAGTCCTTCGCGGCTCGCCTTGTGGAAGAAGCTCCCATGGTTAAACGCCGACTGCTCAGACTGCCAGTACGCAGAGTAGCGCACGGGGTTCCACGTATCAAGATGCGCGTCAAAGTGCAGCACAGTAATGGGCTTCTGATAGATCTGGTACAATGCGCGCAGGGCTGGGAGCGCAACGCTGTGGTCGCCGCCGAGCGTGACGAGCTTGGCCTTGCCGGCAGAGACGCCTTTGGTTCCGAAATGCGAGGCTGCGTTGGTGATGGGCGTGCGGGTGCCGAGTTCAAGGAAGGCTTCGTACATTTGCCGCTCGGCAAGTCCGTTGTCAAAAGGCGTAATAGGAATGTCGCCGCAGTCTTTTACGGTGGCCCAGGAGCTGTAGGGGTTTATTCCGGCTCGTGTGTTGAATGCTGTCCCAGCCATTTGGCGGGCGCTGGCGGCGCGGATTGCGCGGGGGCCAAAGCGGGCTCCTATTGATTGTTAGAAGCTGTATCTCAAAAGATCAGAGATCGAGGCGAGTATACCAGGCCTGTAGCTAACGGCAGTGTCGAATGGAGCTCCAATGATGGCGATATCGTACTTCTCGTCGGGCTCAACGAGACACTTGACGGGCTTTAGATGCGCAAAGCTAGCGTGCCCGGAAAAAGACCACTGCAAAGAAGTTAGCTGATTTAGAGTATAAGACAAGTAATTTCCCACCTCCTGGTTCCATTTCGCAAGAAGCTCCTCCCGCACATGCTCCGGAATAACCTCATCGTCATGTCCATGATGAGCGTGAGACACGGCCGTCCCAGCCAAAGCAAGCAACGCAGCCCAAGTCAGCTTCATCTCGAACCAAATGTGCCGGAGATGAAAATACAGGGTCACAAAGGACTTCAACGAGAGAAAAGAAAAGGAAAGCCTCGGGGAAAGCAAGGAAAAGGCAACCTCTACTCTATATGGAAACCAGTGGAGCGTAAAGTATCGACGTATGGTAACAGTTTGTAATGCAATCTCTTATCGATAGCGAGACCCCTGCCTATTGGCTGCGCTCGCCACCTGGTTTGCTGCCTGAATGCCTGGCCGCACGGACGTCTCTCAGACTTTCCTCTTCGGGTCGACTTTGGTTCGCTGCCTTTTCTTGTAGAGTCGTTCATCCGAGGCTTCTGGGCTGCTGTTGTTTGCTGTTCTGCCGTGTTTGCTTCAAGCTCTAGTACATCGGGATTTGCTTCATTTCCAACATCTACACTACTCTTGATTTCAAGCTGCTCACGGCGGCGAACAAGATGCCATGCGGCGGGTTGTCGTAACTGGTCTCGGTGCTGTGACGCCCCTTGGCGTAGGTGAGTGATACTATCGCATTTACTTTTACATTTCACCTTGACTCCGAGTTGAGAGCTTGTAGAAGAACGTGGTATCACACGATGCTATCTTACTAGTACTATCGCTATCTATCGCGTGTCTCATCGGACTCAGGTGCTTCTTCCGCCTTCTCCCTCCATCTTCTCCAACGTCTCCACCTCCCGAAAGGGAAGGTCTTTGACGTCTGAGCCCTCATCATGGCGACTCCGAGGAGGGTAGCTGGACACGATACGCTTGTATCCAACTATTACTCATGTGGCCCCTGACATGGCCCTTGTTATGCATATTTCTATTTTGCCTCTCGTTGATTGGCTATCTGCCCATGTACTAAATTTCCCATCATTGCTCTAGGGGTCCGTCGGACTTGGAAGCGTCTGCTCGATTGTCATTGTGGCATAGTGAATGTTCGAGATCGCGATGCGAGATTCGCGGATTTGCCGGCTCAGATTGCGGCCGTTGTTCCCGAGGGGTCGAGGGCGGAAGGGAGATGGACTGCATCGGAGTGGTTAGCAAAAGGCGTAAGTATGCTCTTTTGCTTTTCTGTTTGCGGGGATGTGTTGTTGCTTTATCGGTTAACAGCTACGCCATATAGGATGAGCGCAAGATGGCTCGATTCGCGCAGTATGCGCTCGCCGCTTCAGAGGAGGCACTGGAAGATGCGGGGTGGAAGCCCACAGCTGATGATCAGCTAGAGTCGACCGTATGCTCACCCTGATGCGCTTTTGGGATGGCTACTGATTCATCACAGGGCGTCTGTTTAGGGTCTGGGATAGGTAACTTTGACGAGATCTATGACACGGTGGTCGCATATGAGAAGGGGGTTCGTTAAGACCAAGCATGTTGGAAGATTGTGAGCTGACTCTATTTAGGGCTACCGGAAGGTGTCTCCCCTATTTGTGCCGAAACTGTTGATCAACCTTGGCGCAGGCCATCTAGCTATGCGGTATGGGTTCATGGTAGGTTCTGCTACGATGACTTGTCCTTGCGCCGATTGATTGCTAATTTGGATAGGGCCCCAATCATTCGGCAACGACCGCATGTACGACGGGGGCACATTCGCTCGGCGATGCTGCTCGCTTCATTGCCTTCGGAGATGCGGATGTGATGCTCGCTGGCGGCGCAGAATCCTGTATCCATCCGCTCGCTATTGGAGGCTTCGCCCGTGCACGGAGCTTAGCAACAGATTTTAATGACCGCCCCGGGAAGGCTTCACGACCTTTCGATGCAGACCGTGCAGGGTTTGTCGTCGGAGAGGGAGCAGCTATGGTAGTTTTAGAGGTACTTTCGAGGTCTACTAAGCGCAAAGTTTTCAGGCACTGACTTGTCTCCTCCAGGAACTAGAACATGCCAAGGCAAGAGGAGCTCGGATATATGCTGAATTACGAGGCTATGGCTGCTCTGGAGACGCACATCACATGACAGCCCCAAAAGAGAACGGCCACGGCGCTTTTCTAGGCATGAAGAAAGCTTTGAGAAACGCCGGCCTTGCGCCAGCCGCAGTTGACTATGTGAATGCGCACGCAACGTCGACTGTCCTCGGAGATGCCGCCGAGAACGCGGCAATCAAAGCTCTTCTGCTTGGCCCTGGAGGCAAAACACAAGCCGCGGATCTGAACATTAGTAGCACAAAAGGAGCTATAGGGCACCTGCTTGGAGGAGCAGGAGCCGTTGAAGCTCTCTTCACCGTTCTTGCTATCCATGAGGCAAGTCTCACGCCCAGTCGACATGTGAACCAGCTAACAGTTTCTAGAACGTGATGCCTCCTACAATCAATCTGGACCGCCTGGCCGATGGATTTGACTGTAATTATGCGCCGAATCAGGCTCAGGAACGCCACATTGACGTAGCACTGACGAACAGCTTTGGATTTGGAGGGACAAATAGCTCTCTCTGTTTCGCTAGGCATGGTATCTAGACCTGCTAGTATGTTCGACATACGGGTGTAAAATAGAAATAGACATGTGTACTACTTAACTGAATATAAAAAAAACCAGTCATTCGAGATAGGTTCTCGCTCAAGATTTATATGGGTCGTGCTTTACGGCTGTTGCGATATGATCACAGATGTAAGTTAGCATCCCTTCAGAACTTCTCCGAAGAAAGATTCAATTGATCATCATCTTCAAACTTCTTCCACACCATCAACACCAACGTCATCCGCCGAACCGCCACTCAATTATCAAAACCGGGTTCAATGGCCTGAAATGGCAAATTCCGCGATTCTCTACCAGGATGAGGATAAGACCATTTTCTTAATCGATATTCCAACCTCAATCGCTCTCGCACAGTCTCTCTCTCCACAAACAACACCAAGGAATGCTCCACCAAGCTCCAACATCAAAACTTCACCACCACAACCCCAACCAGGATCTCAAAGAAGGCAACTCCTCTCTTCTCCCGCTTTGGAAAATCCTTATCCGCCCTCAACGGAACCAAAGTCAGCTGCTGCGCGCGCCCGGGTCCTCCAGCGCATCCCGCTCTCGGAGAGGGAGATTGCAGATGCTATTGAGCCGGTCATTTTGGGCGCATTAGGTGAGATTCGAAGCGGTCATCGAAAGGGGCGTAAGTGGTGTTTTCCGCGGTGCTTGGTTGGAGATGCAGATGATGGCGAGACCTCTGCGGAGCCAGGCGGAGTGAGGCTTGGGAAGAGGAGGAAAAGGAAGGGGGGCGAGGAAGCTGGTGATGATCAAGAGGATCAACTACTAACGTCCTTTGCTGCCGACCTGCAATTTCAGGCTCTGGGTCCGGAGCAATCGTTTGAAACTACTACCAATCAGCCACCCTTCATACTGTCCCCAGGGGCGAATAGATTCAAATCCGGTTCAGAACTACGCAACCACATCGTGAAGAATACATCGCGCGAGATTGCAGTAGTGGAGATAGGCTACTCATATCTGAACAGTACAACTAACAACTCTATTGGAAAACACCAACGAGAACATGAACAAACGCAGACATATATTGTCCCACCCCTCTCCAAATTCTTCATCTGCGACCTGCCCATATCAACACCATCAGCGCACAAATCCAGCCCCATACCTGGTCTATCCCCAGCTCAAAAATTTAACCTCATTCTCCTGGACCCACCATGGAGCAATAGATCTGTCCGTCGGAGTCGCCACTACCAGACGCAGGCGTATTCCGATAGTGACTTGCTCACGGAGTCAATATGTAATGTGCTTCGCGTACATTCGTACTCACCTGCTTCTGCCGCCGGATATGACGGGGATACAGATCTGAATCTGAAAGCAGAAGTTGGAAGAGGAGCGGAAGAAGACCGTTCTATGCTCGACATATGCATCGGCGCAATCTGGATAACAAATTCCGCCAAAGCACGCAAGACAGCTTACGACGCGCTTCACGGCGCGGGATTCACCATCGCCGAGGAATGGGTATGGATCAAGACGACTGTTTATGGTGTGCCTGTTACGCCTGTTGATGGGCTGTGGAGGAAGCCGTATGAAGTCCTTATTGTTGGAGTGAAGAAGCATGCGCGTTCTGATATTCCGGCCTCTGGTTTGGTTGAAGAAAATAGCCAGGGTATAAGTAGGCGAGTCATTGCTGCTGTTCCAGATCTTCATTCGAGGAAGCCCAATCTGAGGGAGGTTTTTGAGAGCGTTTTCTTCTCGTCCCCGTTTGGATCGGGGGATAGCGAGGTGAGATATGAGGCTTTAGAGGTATTTGCTCGCAATCTCACGGCTGGATGGTGGGCTTGTGGGAATGAAGTTCTCAAGTTCAATGACGGGGAGTGGTGGATTGAAGGCGATTATTAGCCATATACTTCAATATACTCCTTTCATTTCTTGGAGAATGTACGTTTGGTCTATAAATAGCACTTATCAGTATCCACCGTTGGCAGATCTTGCATGAGAATACATACAGATCCCCATCCTATCGATATCTTCATAGCCCATCACTGTTTCATAACACGCGCAAGGAAGAGCCACTCAATCGAACACAGCTCCCAAGCTCACCAAACTAAACCTCAAATCCGGATTTCCTCCTTCAGATTCCACCTTTAGGAACCTCCTAACGCCCAGGTCCAATGCTCTTTCACTCAGCGCATCCTCTCCCTCAGCTAGAACACCCCTATCTAACGGCCCCTTCCGCCGCCCATCAAGTTCCCAAAGCTTCCCGTCACTGCCCTTAACAAATGCCACAAAGTGCAGATCCACATCATCCTCAGCCCCAGGCGCCTTCGTATCACCCAGCTTTGCTGCATCCGCATGCGCGCTCTCTAACGCCTTACTCTCATACAACAAATCCGCCCGTTGAATAGGTGGCAGCGGCTCCGCATCTTTCAAAAGATTCTCCAAATCCGATCCCGGAATCACATGCCCCCGCGCCTCGCCGTTCGATACAGCATGCAACAATCCAATGAGCCCGCATGCGTTTCGGATTGTTTGCTTGAACCACGTTGCTGGCTCATTGGGACCGGAGCCCGTGTATTCGGGGAGGGAGCTGTCTTCAGCTATACGGCTGGCTTCGTAGGTTTTCGAGACGGGAAAGACGAGGAGGAGGCCGTGGGAGGGACGCGGGACGAAGGCGAGGAGGTCAGCGTCGTCGATTGAGTAGACATCTGCAAAACCGAGGGCCGGGGAGAGGCCGAGCTGGTGCACTAGGTGGGACATTACTTCAGGGTTGTTTTCTAGAGAATATTAGCTGGTCTCTTTCAGAGCTTTAATTCGATAACAAGGCAGGTTAGGCAAGGTTGGGTGAGCGTACCGAGAGGCACGAAGGCCTTGTTGTTCTTAGAAACGTCAGGATTTTCGACCATGTTGATAACTTTGGTATACTAAATGGGTCCGGATGGTGGTATATTTGTGTATCTGCTGGCGAGGATGTGTTGGAGAGATAGAACTGGAGTGAGGGGAGAAGTAGGCGGCATTGCGGGGTTGAGCTTCGCAGTCACGCAGGCTCCACACTAGCTCCGAACATAGATAGTATTGTAGTAAACTTGGAAAAATTATTTGTATAGAGGAAGTATTATATTCGTCAGGTTTCATTATCATCATTCATACTCTAGTAATTCTATTTCTCTAGACTTGGTTTCTTTCCCTGCTTTAGAGGACCAAAGATTTCTGTCCATAGCTCACTCGCCTCTCCTAGGTAGTATGTCAAATCAACATCCGCCATACTGGCATCGACATCTCCAGAGATAGTCTCCAGCTGAGAGATAATATTTTCTAGCCCGAAGGCCTTGCCTGTCGCCTGCGTAGCGCCAGCCTCCAGCATCACATTGACAATGTGGATATGGAAATGGTAATAGGTCGGTTGATCTGTATCCTGTTAGCGAAGCGCTTTCTTCCCACTCAATCGAAAAAAAAAGAGGACAAACTCACAGTGGACATAAAGCTTCAACTGATCCACCTCTAGATCAGGGTACATCTTGACGGTTCCCTCGAGCACCCTCCGCCTCAAATACTTCAGCCAGGGTACATGTCTCTTCCTCAGATCGCGCAAACTCCAAATGTCCCTCCGCTGCACGAGCGCGAGCAAATGCAACGAGCCCATCGTCTTCCGATCCCAATTCAGATCAGGTAGCATGAGGAACGCATCCTCCTTCCCGTTTCCGTTCTCCCCTTCATCCCGCAGCATAACATCCTCCTGCTCCGTCCGCCCTTCGAGGATATTGAACACCCAATTCAGGCGCCCCTCTTCGCGCTTCGCTTGCATGTATGGACGTACATATTCCTTATAGATCGCGGGTGTCTCGGTGACCATGCGCACCGTTTGCTCAGAGTACTTCTTGATGTGTTGCTCCGTGCATGGCCAGATCAGGTTGAGTTTTAGGTCGTGTGATGGGTGGCCATCTGAATCAATGCCTGAGGAGGCTAGGTACCATCGGTAGATGTCGTTGTCCCCGAGGTTGTCGACACGCGTGATTGCGGAGTGGAATGCTTGCAGGGCGGCGACGGATTCGGTAGCAAAGGCGGCGCGTTCGGCGGTTAATATGGCTTGCTGTGAGTCTATTGTGCCGAGGACGACGATCCGGCGGCCGTTCTGGTCTGCGTAGTTGTTAGTTGCTTAGATTGTCCCTGTGAGGGCTGTGTTGCGGGGTGAGAATGGTGTTGGGGAGGGTTATACCTTGTTTGAGGAGCCGTGCCACCTCAAATTTCGAGATGAGTGCCTCCGGGGAGGATTTGGCATCATTGCTATCCTGCATCTTGGATTATTCAGAACCGGAAGAGTATCTCAGTGATAAATGTTGGCTTGGAAATCTTCTTGGGGTTGGGGCAGAATTTACTGGGCGGTCAAGTTTATCTACAGAGGTCCAGCCAGGGCCCAAACTACAATAACATAGAAGCTCAAGGGAATAAGCATAGAAAATAATTTCATATTGGCTCAAAGTCAATATATGACCAAACTCTAGTGTAAAGTAGCTTGCCAAGACGCAGTGTATAGGTCGGGGACGGAGCATCAACCTGAGGACCTAGGCCTTACACGCCCTCAATCATGTCCACTTTCTTTCTCCCGTGCTCGCTTTCCTTCAATAACACGCGTTGCAATTGTTACCAGAGGATATCACATGCTTGGGAGCTTTGGGTAGCTAGTGCGAAAGAGTGGTCCATACGTCCAGGGACGTGATGATCCCCCGGGCACGACTGCTGAATGGGTTTCGACATCTGAAAGCTCCAGCCATAGCTCCAGTACTGTATAATCCCTCATAGATCAATCAAGATCATTACTCAAGTTGATGTTGCCGCCTTCCCATCCTGCTCTGTCTCTGTATGGATCTGGACACTCATTAGCCCTGATCCCATCTTCACAATTGACAAGACCACCAACAGGGAGGGAACATACTGCCTCGGCAAACTTCACCCACTCCTCAACCCCCTTGACAAACGGATCATCCGAGGCCGGAATCGTCTCGTGGCCCCATACCACAAAGTCACCGAACGTAGCTTGTTTCTCGAGGACCTTCACCGGTTCTTCGCGTTCTCCGTCAACCTCCTCGACCTCGGTGTCATTTGCATTGTTCTGGGTGGCCGTCGGCAGTTCGCGGTCTGTGTGTGTTGCGACAATACCTGTTGCGATGCGATGCGGTCAGGGGTGTTTTTGGCGCGTTAGGACAAGCTAGGTAGGGATGATAGACGTACCCTCATATCCCTCTGGAATCTGAACGCGCCGGCCGCGCAATTTGCGACCGCGGAAGTAGGCGGTTTGGAGGTTTTTGTCTGTAGTTGAGAGTCAGTGTACCGGGATTTGATAGAGAGAAATCTACATCTGATAGAGGGAAACGGTTAATCAAATACATACCCTTCTCATCGGCGACAGGGGTCCAGTAGCGGTCCAGTGGCCCGACGGGACCATCGTGGTGGATACGACATGGAAGGATGTTTGGTGTGTAGTAGGTATTAGATTCTTTTGGTTTGGATTCGGTGGCTTGTTGGGATTGGATGGCGAACATCTTGGAGGGTCTGGATATGAGCGAGCGAGTGAGAGAGAGACAGAGGGGAGGAGGAGTCAATCTCTGGTGGGAAAATCGGGATCAGGCAGTATAGGACTCGATCAAGAAGTAGCTAAAGTAATCATCTCAATGCCTCATCGCAGAGACAGCCGATAAGATAAAAAAAAAAAAAGTGGAGACGCGACGCGTGAAATCGCGTCCGTTCAAGTTATTTCAAAGGCTCAGAACGCAGGGCCAAAAAGTGCGCATCGCCGGCCTCGAACCTGAAGCCGTCCATCATTTTCGATCGCCGATTTGAGAAAATCGGCTAGATCAGTCGGGTTCGAAAACCGCTGCACTATCCGGTTCCAGTGTACAATGGGTCGGCCAAAATTAGAAGTCTATATAGAAACTCTAATAATGTGGATATAACTCACTTTTACGGAATAGCGCATCCACTTGATGACTCGAGAGTAATAGGGGCTAGTAAAAATGTAGCTTAGGAGCTTTTCTGGAGAAAATATAGCTCGTTTCTCGTTGTTTACCAACTGTTTACTATTCCATATACTACCATTCTTGTTCATATATTATGATCATCAACGCCCCGAGAACCATTCTTCCACTTGGTGGGCCAAAGCAATAGATCGCCTGTCGATAGTCCTTGTCATCACTGTCGCCGATATAAGAAGCAAAGGAAAGATGAACGCAGCCGCAATCATCCAGGACAGATAGTACACATGGCTTTCAGCTTCGTCTGCCCTGGTTGCTTCGAAACTCATTCCCCAGAACCTCCAGCAAACACAATTGAGAATCGGGTTTCGAAGGACACGTATGAATGTTTGATGGAGCAGGTATAGAGAAAATGAAATCTCGCCGAGGAACCTGGCGACTGAAGACTCGAGCACTTCCTTGATACATGGAAGGCTCCTGATTGCTGCCACGAGCATAACTGAACCTATGGACCACCAGGTGCTGATGCGCTTGAGTGGATAGTCCCAGAAGGGTAGGACACTGGGCTTTGATGAATACCAGTAGTCCTCCAAGCCGGTCTCCCTATATGGAAGGCAAAGAAGGTAGATTCCGCCAGCGAAAAGAGCCAATTTTGCTGCGGGTGGCAGTCTCGACTTCTTTGGGGGAGCCCCGTGGGTGACTGACGCAATGGCGCTCAAATTGACCTGGTTCAGCACTTCGAGTTCGGCAAACAGGAGCCCGGAAAAGAAGCAGAACGATTCCTGGAAGCCGAAGTACAAGAAGAGAGCATTCAACAGAGCTAGGATCATCAGCCGGGCATTGGGCGTCGCCGATAGCAGGCCAAGAACGGCCAGATATATCGCAAAGGATCCCTTGAGCTCGACGAGCATCGTCCAAAGTTGCGGATTAAGTCCACTTGCGAATTCAGCCTCAACAAAGCCAAGTGCACTCAGCAAGGACAACGCAAAGCATCTGAGATGCTGCCCAATTGCAGACCATGGCGGCGCATTAGGGCACCCCTCCTTCTTGGAGAAGCTCCAACTGTAGTAGGCGCCCATGAAGAACAGCATTTGGGATATCATGCACACAACCATAACGGGAAGGTAGAGGCGAAAGCATCGGCGTATGACAGAGGATGTGAGCTTGCGGTAACAGTCGGAATTGTTGTTTTGGCCCCGAAGCCGGATAATAGCAAGAGGAACTGAGTACCCTGAAATGACAAAAAACAGAGTGACCATTGCTTTGCCTGCGAAGGGCATCCGAAATAAGGGGAGTTGAATGATATGGTGGTTTTGTTCGACGGGTTCATCCCAAAACCCGCGATATGGGACTTTCATCTCCCCAACGGTGAAGTGAAACCAGGCTACGATTGCTGCTGCAATGCCCCGGAGGCCATCCAGCCAACGTTTCCGGTCTTCCATTCTCGTAGATTTCGACATCATGACTGGCAAGATAGAAGAGAGTGGGGGGTTGAAATAAAGTTGACAATTGGCGGGGTACTGCTAAAGCATAAACTCCCATTTCCACATAGTACCACTATAGCTATAGGCAGGTTACCCGTCGCGGATGCTGACTACGTTTCGAGTATTATTGTTTGATACTGGATCTGCTTGCTTCTGAAGTGCAGGTTGTGGATGGGTAGTAGCCCGCACATCCGATGTACCTAGCCCATAGTTTTCTGACCACGGCCTCGACGACAGCTATACCTCGACCAAAAGTACATGGAATCTACTAGCACGCGCTCGCTAATTTCGCAGGTTGAATATGTTCATGTTCTAGCAAACTCCTAAGGATTGAGCTCAAAATATATATTGTGAAAACTTATGCTTAGTATGAAAGTATATGCAAAGAACCACAATTTTAGTATTTTGTCTAATCTTGTCTAGAATCAAACTTATACTTGGTTAAAGGTTTGCAGATATATAAATTTAGGTATATCCTTTCACTCCATATTCATTCATCCTAGGTGATTTTAGCCCTTAATAAGGACCTCCTAGCCTTCATCTTCTCTTTGTCAAACATATGTTTCTCAATTAATATACGCCACATGGGCGACCGCCTGCGTCGAGAACCACCTATCAAGCCAACTAGCTAAAACAAAACAAAGCACTTGCAGCGAGGTACCCAATAGTAAAATTACTAGGCAATCGACCAACCATCATCACCCTGTATCCCTGTCTTCATGCTTTTCAGCGGGCTAGCCCGCCATGGTCCGTTGGGATTCAAATCCTTCGCCTACCTAAAGTTGGAGCAGGACGCTTCTGCAGAACAAACAATGCGGATCGATTGGTTATCTTTCATCCAACGGTCGGCGATTGGTCTGCCGAGTTCCATTCGAGGCGTTCTGAGCATGAGCTGCAGCCATATCTTGTTTATTGGGAAATAGTCTGTTAGTCGCGACAAAGAGGATCTTCGCGAGATTATTTGATTCTAAACTCTAGTTAGCTCGTAATTGAGATCAGATGGGCTGATCTGACGTTCAAAAGAGAAGTAGTTGTATGTATACTAGCACCTGCAAGCCTCAGGAGCAACAGCGATGCCCTGGACTGTTGCAGTCACGGTGGTATTAATCGGTAAGGTAATCAACGTTACCATACATAGATACAATGTCGTAACGAGCAGAGAGCATCCTAGTCGCTTCAAGAAGGTTTCTTCATGTCTATCAAATCATGCTCTTCTAGTTCCAGCTCTGAGACAATTGAATACCATCTGAACCCCGTCGTTACCACAGGGGAATTCCTCCCTTAGTCGCTTCCCAACAACGCCCTCCTTGGCCTCTAATATTGATATTGAAACAAAATGCCCATAGAATCGGATCTCAGGACTAACTTGATGTGGAGCACCGCCCGTGGTGGGTATTATTCTCCAACCTCAGCATTAACGGGCTTGCAAAATTGCGAAATAATATACGACGCTCAGGGCTCTTGTAAAAGATCCTGCCAAATGTGGATTTATGCACCGCTGATTGTTTCACTCTAAGTGACTCTCACAATTCCTTATCTTAAGCCGTCGTGGAGTCGGAATCAGTCTGACAAGTGTTGACGATAAATTGGTCGCGAAGACCGCGAAGAGTCATTTGACAGGTTCTTTCTGCCCTTGAGCATCAAAGTGACGAAGATCCGCTACGAGTGGATCTGAAGAGAGCCGTTTTGGCAACCCTCGGCAGGAGTACTCCGTACGACATGGGCGTTTATAGGTGGAGCGCCTGGAGCGGGGGCTAGACCACCAAGCGGAGATCCCCGATGAAGAACAAAGGATCGCTCGCACCTTTCGCAAATCGCAAGCTTTGGAGTTGTGGTTATTGCGGGTTGTACCTGTGGACAACCAATTTTTTCCTGCAATTCCCAACTACGGAGTACTACGACTAAGATATCGTCATCCTTATCCAAGAAGCTGAGCTGACCGAGACCCATGGTTACGGCCGAAGCGGCGAAGATATTGCGCTCGGATTTCCTCGGGCTACTAATACTCCTCCGTAAATTGTTGGATACGGGTTGAAACTTGACACCCATTCGTTCATCCAGAGTGGTGCTTGAGATGTTGCATCGTTGTTCGGCTGTCCCGCCACCTATCAGGGCGAGAAGAGAGATGAATTCACAAAGGATACGATTCCTGGCAAATTAGCGCAGCGCCGCCGTCACCTCCTGCGACAAGAAGAGAGCGCTGTCAGGTCCCGACAGTCTGGGTGAGTGTGTGATAGCTGGGCATTAGCCCAACATAAGTCAAAACTAGGAGTTGGGTGAGGGGTTTTCGCGCTACTCCGGCAAGTCGGCTTCAACCTCGCCCAAGAGAGCACAATGAAGCAAACTCAAGTTCAGGCAGCCTTCGCAGAGCTGAGGGTGAAGAATGAGATCCTGAGATCTCACATTTTTCTTCATCCTCTACATCACGGGATCTAAGGATCATCCTCTGTACTCTTCAGCATCTCGGATTTACGTAACTAACTTCATCACCAAAGGAACCTAGTCAATCTTTGGCTTTTGACTGCTGTCTTGGCGTTTTTTCCTCTACAACAGTGAATGTGGAGAGACAACAGAGCAAGCTCCCGAATCAGCCAAAAGATGTCACGACCAATTACAACATACTCCGTACGGCTTGCTTCTCTGACGTTTGTCAGAAGCTCATCCCAGAAACAGGATAATCCCTGTTGTTCCGCTAGAGAAACAATTTTCCCATTGATGTCTGCGTCCTTATTACCCACTCTCTTCTTCCGCAATGAGAGCCAATAGGAGCCATTCATTTCACCAGATCCGATCCTCAGCTCCCCATTTCCGAGCCTAAATAATGCCCCATCCTTCTGAGAGTGGACGGCTCGATGCCAAGTTGCCAACGGAAGGGATCTGCCCCCTCCACATTTAGTTCCAGAGTCGCCGCGCAAGCTCACTCGCTCAGTTGCTCTTCACAACGGGAGAAAGATGACCGACAGAGTCCTCTTCTTGTCCTGAATGATTTGGCCCAATTACCTTATTGGGAACCAAATAGCGACGAAGTCTTCCATGCTTCACATCTGACTACAACGTACGATCCTGGCGAAACCCTGTGCTGTTGATGTCACGATCCACCAGTAGGATATTATGATTTTTGTTTGCTTTGCCAACGCCGATCAACGGCTACCCCCGTGTCAAAGACGCACTGACTCGAGAGTCCGGGACGGAGTACCGGGGTACAACGCCGTCCAGGGAAGGTTGGATCATGCTGCTCGTCAAGCTTTGTCTGTTGATGGTGATGGCGATGTTGAGGAGCCTACTTCAAGGCCAACATTGCAATCAAGCATGCAAGAGTAACATCCTTTTCAGGATTATTGGTAGTCGCATGGGATATTATAATAAGGAGCTCACCGCGTTGGTTTGAAGTTCACGCAGCCACTCTCTCCTCTTCGGGTAACAGCCTTCCGCAGGTTTTTGGCCTCTTTCCCAGACCCATAACACAAGATGCTGCTCAAGGTTGCGAAAGCGAGGTGCACGAAGCTCCATCCACCTAACACAGCGATGTCCTGCACCTTGACTGTGCCGCACCAGGGATAGAAAATGCTGAACCATCATGAGCCACAATTTGCCGCCAGAGACATGGATGTCTCAACCCCTTCCGTCTGCCCCCTGTTGAAGCATTTGAGCAATCATTGTCCAAGAAAATATTTTTCACTGTTGGTTTTTCTGTTACATTCTTGGAGGGGACATCCACGATTGTAGATCAACTGCGCGGTTGACTTGTCCGGACAAGCAAGGTTTTGAGCCTCTCCATAACCAAGCGCAACCTTGCAAACAGGCGAGTGACCTACAACGTTGTACACCTGCCAAAGAAACCAATACCAAGTGGTAAAACGAAGCTTCTTTGTTCCTGATTGTTGGGTACAGAACTAAGAGCGGCGTGGACGTTTGTTAGACTATGCAGGAGAAGTCCAACGTCTTTTTCACCTGTTCGGAATCTTTGCCGAGAAACTTACGGAGTACGGGCATATGTACGGAGTACTGCCTAGCGAAGCCACGGCGACGCGGGTTTTCTCCGGGAATTTCGATTCAATCATCAAAAATCGACTCGCCGACTCGAGGAGAAATTCAAAGAGTAAAATGAAGGAATTCCCTTTCCGTTCCCTTCAAACACCTGGTCTATCAGTAAAACTATTCAATAGTATTCAAGGTGGGCTGGGATTTGAAATCATAGACCATAGTATGGTTCACTGTTGGGTCCGGCCGACACCAAAAGTAGCCCACTCCGTCCATAGTATCCTGTCAGAGATTGCTTGCTTCGAAGACCCAACCAAAAGAGGCCCACATTCATTCACGCGTGCGGGTATGGCATGAGGAATAATCCCAAAACACTCGCACAATTTACCCCAAGAAATCTGGAAGATGAAATTGACTTTTGGCAGAGATCCTTCGAAGTTTTTGACAAGATGAAGCGCGTGGAATTCTGCTAGTGGGCACGAGACAAGAACGAGTCAGGTGTCTTAACATCTATCAAATCAAGATCAAGCAAGGACATCTTCTAGAAATTCGCCGTCGCGGGAAATTCAGCGATAATCTAAAGACTCCTGCCTATTCGGGAATCGTCGTGCGATAGTTAGGCCCAGCTGTCAGAAGGATTCGCATGACGAACTGGCCCCCATCTGGGTGTGAAGTTGAGCTTCCTTATTGAAGAATCGGTACTCCGCTGAAACCTTAATAAATTGGGTTGGTTTGGCAAACTGGGGCGCTCGTGTGGTCTAGCTATTCATAGACAATCCCTCTCAAGAATGCTTTCCCGATTCGCTCATCAGAGCCCAGGGACCTCAGTTGAGACCCAAACAACTGTAACTACGACGTTGTACACTGTTCACTCCGACCCTGCGAGTACCCGTCTTCTTCTGTTTGGGGCCGGCGAGGTAGATTCCTCGTGGGGTCCGAAAAATGGGCGCTTTAGAACAGATCGCCGAGCAGCGAGCGAAAATCAAGGCTGAACTTGAAGATTACGCGTTGGCTATGATGCTACTCCGTACTCCGTACGGACCTAATCGACTAACGGCTCCCTCCAGCTCTTGTAGCAGTGTGGGCACCTGACAAAGAACAGTGAGGCTCATATGGTCCACTTGCAAGGTTGTATTTTGCAAAACGGGCACTTTATTGTTGTCATCATCGGGGTGGGTAGACCCTCTTCGGTGGGTGATTGTCGGCTATAATACTCAACAACATACTGACATTATTGCAAGGCAAGGTCAAGAGCTGCTTCTTGGTCTAGCTATCGGGCTGGTACCAATAATCTGTCTTTCAGAGGAGCGCTTGGCCGGCGGTCTATTCTTTTGAGACTCCGATATGTACGGTCTTTATGCCCGATGCTCGAGGATATCGGGGCGCAAACCCGAAGCTTGGTCTACGGACAAAAAAAAAAAAAAAAAAAAACCTAGGGATCAAGACAAAGGCCAGGCGGAAATGCTTCTTTCGATTTTCCTGGCAGTGACTGACTCGTTAGTCAGGGTAGATAAGTCGCCTTAGAGTCATGTATCCACAGCGTCACAGCAGGCACCTCCGCGATGGCACCACAGAGATAGGTATTCGGATGCACGGATATCGGATTCTCGTTTGAAATTCGACTGTTCCGAAGATGGCGTACCGGCAGATGAGAGATTAGGATGGGGAAAAAACGACTGCATTTCTGCAGGATGGATTGGCGCGGCGAGTTGAAGAATCATATTCGTCATCCCTGGTTCATCATTTCTCCTGCAGAGCAAAGGACGACGCAAGGGATGCTTCACAAAAAAGAAGCAAATATAGTTCTTATCCGTCAGAAGAGCCGGCTCACCGACATTCAACCTTGACCCGAGACTCCGTGAAGAACCAAGTCTTACTCTTACACCCTGTAAACCAGCTCCGCTGACTCAAGAGGACGCTGCTGGAAAGCCCCTTGCTGATTCTGAGGCCGAGAGGCATGCAAATTCAGGCCAAATGTTGCCGATTTCTCTGTCTGGAGCTGACAGAAAGTCAGAAACTAAGAAGGGGATGTCTCGGCCTTGCTTGGAGGGGCAGGCCCAGGCACGGCGCCCGCCTGCAGAACCGTTGGACTTGGGACTCGGGCTTTGATAATAAGGAGCATACAACGCAAAGAACTGAGCGAGAAATCCTGGCGGGATCTCCCCGTCTGTTCCAGGTTAGGAAGGGATTGCGACGATTATTCCCGCTCATTGGCTCTTAGTATCTTCATCGCGTATACATTAACTTCATTATCACTTAGTTTCCGGATCACGGACGACTTGGCGAGTTGGACCTTTGGTCCGTGGCTGGAGCTCCCCCACGCTCCTCCGACAGATCGAAATTGAGTCGTTCTGGAAGGAGAAGCTAGGACCTCACGGAGTCTCGGGAGGATTGGCCTAATCTGGCAGCGGAGGCTGATTGGACGCCAGAGCGAGGGAGATGATGACTGCGCCGTTATTAATTTATTATCATGAGCTGATTGAAGTTGCAGAAGATTATTTCTGTTCTCCAAGCGAAGATCGGAAGCTCCACCGGCACCGACGCAAAAGTACCTTCACAGCTTTCGAACGGACTCTGCTTGTCCGTCCGCCCGCCGCGCCTGTGGATCGGATTCCGCTTTTCCGTCTGCGAAAGACTAAAAGGTCAGGTCACATGTCAATCGCATTATTCTGTTTGAACCTGGACAGAGGCGCAATTCATGCAGATGCTGTCATACTTGAGCCTCCTGCTGAGCCACTTCTGACTCAGATCTGTCCCATTTGCGCCTGGTGATGCCCTCGCACAAGTGACAAGCTGCCCTGGAGAGCATGGCAAACAGGGCTGGGACGGGGCTGCAAACGCCGGGGCTGGAAGCCGTTCGTCAACACTCTCGACGCTCGTGCCAACTCTGACAGCTTCGTCGGACCCTACCTACCATTCCGAGTTAGTGCTTCGTTCACTCTTTGTTAGGTTCCAACAAATGGAAATCCAACGCAACCAAGGGACCAGTGTCAATAGTTTTCACGTGACTGTAGTCCACTGCGGGTACGCGCTGTCGATGTGCAGACTAGTCCAGCAGAGGCAACAGTCTCTTCCTGGAAAGGGAGCTCGAAGTTTGGTTCGGGAGTTCCAGCTAATCAAATCTAGTTAAAAGGAGAAAGGAAGGAAGCCATGAAGAAGATCCTCTGCAACGCAGCCGCAGCGGATGATCATCCTTCTCTGAGCCCATGCGCCTTACTCTGAGAGGATAGGTTGTTATTTTCCCGAAGAAATGACAGATTGAAGCCAACATGATAGTTGAGAGAGGCGGCTGATCTCAGTGCTTGCAGCATCTTCCAAGTGCCATCCATAGCTTGCGAGGATTTCATATCTTGCTGACCCTACTCCGTACAACGCTGTAACACTCACAAATAACGGACACCTCCGTCCCCGTTTTTCATTGCGACTATGGATCCATGATCGCGGGGAAGAACTCCCACAAAAGAAACTCCAATCATAGCCGCGAAATAACCGACCCAGAATCCTGCTCCAGCTGAGTGTGGGCTGCGAACCAAAGCTTGCGGGCGCACCTTGACTGTGCCGCAATACAGGGCTCCACAAAGTACCTGAGGAGTTGCCAAAGGCGCCTTTGTCACATCTTCGAGATGGTGATCTAAGGAGTAACGATCTTCAATATGATGCGGCGATGAGGTGAGGAAACTTGGGTGCGGTCCACTCACTGCACCCTGAACATGTCTTCACTCGGTCTCCGTTAGAACTAGAACGACGAGATCTGCGAGTTTCTTTGTTCTTGCTCGGAGATAATCGGTGACAAATGCCTTGTGGAGAAGAATGATGTATTCTTGCCTTGCCCTGCGACTCGAAAGTTGTAAGTTACGAGTTTCGTGAGCATCGTCCCCGCGTCAGACTGTTTCTGTTCCTTTTTTTTTTCCTTTTTGCCCTGGCCTTGTGCCATTCTTTACCCACTCAGGGCGCCGAAGACGGCCCACTACGGAGTACGTCCTTGCAGGTGCAACAATGATGCAGGCCGAAAAGCTACGGGCAAACGACACATCTGAGATCTTCGTCTGCTTCTTTCTTCCCTCCGTGTTTAGCGTGACTCTCTATGCAGCTGCCGGGATGCTAGTTCTGATTAGCCGGTCTGTGGATTTTCGAGACATTATTAGTCTACTGATATATCTCTCGATATATCTTCTGTCTATACAGAGTTGCAAGGCTGCCATATGGTCCCCTATTCCTGCAAAAGAGGACATCTACCTCGTCAGCAGGATGCAGAAAAAAATCCCCCAAAATAGACATAATAAATTCCGTATTTCCAAATGGGCTGATTCGCTCGCTCGCTTCTGACGAAATGATTTACAGCTGCCAAGCCCAGCGACAGCTCTCTTGAGTAATGGCAGGAGCCGACGCTTGCCTGGAAGCGTTAGCAGCAGGGCAAAAATAAGATTTTTGACGATTCATTCAGTCGGCAACTACTTGATCATCCAGCAATGAGCAATCAGCAAGCCCAGTCAGGCAGTCAGCTGTCTTCTGCAGCAAGAGTAGTGGGTGACTGAAACAAGTAAACACTAACTTCCTGCATTGGACAGAGGTCATTTTACTGTGGATGGAGAATGAGTTGGCACGCAGCCGCAGATGTGCAGAAATGCAGTTGCAGATTCACATCTGGACTAAGAGGGGGGAGCTTCATGTCTGCCTGTCTCACCCTTCAATCATGTCCCAGGATTTCTCTCTCCTGTTACAATGTGTGTCTGTGTGAGTGACTTGTGTGTCCCTGCAAAATGCACAAGCATAACTGGCAGTATTTGAAATCGCCCCACACACATTCGTGTCTCTGTCAGACAGCATCCGTGCACTGATTGGCCGGGTCGTCCCGACAGCTCGGTACGCTAGCAAAAGCCACAGCTGTTGGAGGTCTGTTTCCGCGACCAATCAGAGCATGGAATTTTGGCTGCTTTTTGTTGGTTTTTTTCCAATCACCCGAGTGTCTCCTGATTTCTCTGGCTCACACTTCCTTTTTTTTTTCGCGAGATCAATCGCAGTGAGCCCGAATTGCCGGCCCTATTTACTTTTGATATTGGATAACTCTGATCGAGATCGAGATGAGATATGATTGATCATTCGATCTCCCGAGTTTGCGAGTTCTGACGAGGCTGGAGAAACCGGAAAAGAGGAGTCTCGGTCTCGACTCCAGGGCTCCAGTCCAGCTCCGTTTGAGTCGTGTTTTTAATCTAGCAGGCCTGGTTAGTTTGTACGTGCTGTGCCGCTAAGCAGCCTCCCACAGCTCCACCCATCCGTTCCCCGATGGGATGAAGATGTCTGACCTTCCTCGGTTGCTCGAGTGGGCTGTGGCCCCGCGAGGCGTCAAGGGTCAGACAAGAATGCAATCTGCAATCCTTACTCTTCAACAGGGTGAGAACATTGTCTGCTGCGCGTCTTTGCACAATTTCAGCTTGGCCCCGACGTGGCCATTCCATGCTCGTGCGCTTGCTTATAATAATGTCTCATGTAGGTACATACATTATTAGTATAGTATGTCCATTCTGTGAATTGAGGGCCCCAGTCCCGTGTTTCGTCCAGGTAGTATTTGTCATTTTTGCTACAACAGGCAGAATCAAATTCAATTCTTCGTACTGACGGTGTTTCTTTGTTTGAACTGCGGCTCCGGAATTCTTGACTCCGTTTTGACTGAGCCTGAGCCTGAGCCTGAGCCTTGAGGGCGAAGTGGGTAACTTTTTAACTTTGGAACGAAATTGCATTATTAAATTACCCGATCTAACGGTATTCTCAGCCAATTTATATCAAATATAAATTCAAAATTTTAATTATTATTTGTATTAATCTATTCGACTGCTCGTGTGGTTGTGGCAACACACTGGGACTACTACTTAGGTACGAACTAACGAGGCTGTCGACTGGACTCGAGGGGAGGAAACCTTTAAACATCCTTGCATGGACTTGTCTGTAAAAATAATTCTGTTACATCGCCAGATCTTCACAAGCGCCCTCCTTCCAACTCAGTCCATTGCCGCAGCGTCTGCGCATCCGGCTTCACGACATTCGCTACACGAGGACAGGGGCGCCTCCGTTCGCTCGCTCTGACAGGCCCGCGAGTTCCAGGGATTCGGTACGCTGCATGGGTTCAGCGACTGCCCAACACTAACGGGGTTTCTTCACAATCCAACCGGAGCGCGAGTTGTGCTGTTGGTGATGGTTGTGTCCGCAATTACCCAGAAATAGCTGCTCCTTAAACGCGCCGTTCCCTCCGTGCTTTTCTTCTTCGCCTCTACAACTCTTAAACCTCGCAAATTTAACCATGGAATCTCCATCCCACCCAAGCCGCATGGCTATCGACTCTCTGCTCAACCCTCCAACGGCAGCAGCAGAGGCCGACAGGCCAACAACACAGAAACTGCACCACTATGCATCGGCACATAGCCCCCTCACACCCCAGTACTCGCCTTTGTACCCCCCAAGCCCACGCCAGCAATACTACTACGGCCTCTCCGAGGACCATCGACACCACCAAACGCAGCAGCAAGTCCATCACCATCACCATCATCACTACCACCCGTACAGTCAGCACGGCAGCCAACAAATAGCCACCCCAACACACCACCAGGACCATCACTACTCCCACCACTCTCAACATCACCACTCATTCATGCCCTATCATCGCCCGCGCTCAACAGACTCCTCACCAGACTCCTACACTAGAGACCGAGACCGCTACTCCTCTGTCTCGAGCACCTCCAGCACAAACGGGGCCGCCCACAGCAGCAGCAACAGCGCTAGCGGCGACCAACGGCGCGCGCCGCGGCCCAAGTACGAGGAAGAGGAAATGTACTTTATCTGGTATCACCGCGTCGACCTGTGCCAGGAGTGGAAGGAAGTGCGAGAGTCGTTTAACCGGCAGTTCCCCAACCGCCAGCGCAGCGGGTTCCAGGGGATCCAGTGTAAATTCTACCGCTTCATCAAGGAAAAGAAGTGCCCGACGCTGCGCGAGCAGAGGCGCATGCGCGATGGAGAGTTCCTGCGCCAGGAGAGTACGACGAGTAGCCGCGGGGACTTTGGCTCCGGGGCACCGCAGTTTGGCGTCGTCGAATGGATGGGCGTTTGGTATCCGTGGATGAGGGAGGACCACGAGGAAGTTATGCGGAGGAGGTTATCGAGGTAGACCTCTTTCTGGCCTTTTGGGTCCTCTCTTCATCCGTCTTGAACGACACACCTACCTAATAAACCACTCCGACTTGACTCGATCCGTTACGGCCGACCATCTCAAGCTACCTCTACCGATTGTTCGCCTCTCGCCTTCTTCTCGAGCTCTATCTCCTCTAATCTCTATCCATTAACCACCCCTCTATTTACCTGCTCTCTACTGACCGACACCCTCCATCTCGAGAACTCTCTATTCTATCTACAATACCCAGCTGAAGCGAAACCAACTCCCTCTTCCTCTATATCCTTTCAGTTCCACCCATTCAACATCCATCTTCTTCTTATACATTTTTTGGCCCGATTTCCAACTACATCTCTTTTTATCCTACTACGACCGTATGACATGCTATGCTGTGCTCATTGGGGAGGCTCTCTGTATTCTGGCATGCATATTATTTGACTTGATAATTAATCGATTGAATTCGGTGTTAAATCGGTTAGATGATGGCGAATTCTCAACCGTCCTGCATGAACGCGTGGGTACATTCTAGTAAAAACATATATTTGTCTTGCGCCAGTCCTTCCTCGACTATATGGCATGTAAAATTGAGTCTTGTTGATTATGTATTTTGGGTATGTCAGGTCTTGAATATGCCAGATATATATCTTCCACATGGCACTCATTCTACGAACCGCAGTGTTCACAACCAGGACGCTAGGGACGGTCAGAGCACCTGCAAAGCCCCTAAATCTAACCTACCGTGAAAGTGCTCATCGAGTCTACACAGAGGATCATACTCCCTAATAAATCGCACCTTAATCCCTCGAGAAGAGACCGTTCATCAACGACAACGCACAGACAGCGAAGCCACGTGACACCATCAAACCCTCTAAAGTTAGATGAGACACAAGAAGCGACAGACATGTTTGCCGGGGGGCTGTATTGAGACCCTTGAATGGATGGCAGTCAGTTGGAATAATAATAGCAATAGTAGTACAGTACGAAGCACCTACATATTGGAACTCGAACTAGGTGGTAAAACTTGGGGGCGGGCCGGGGGGAACGCTGTGGTCCGTATCATCATCCATCGTAAGAGGTCGAGAATTGTTTATGGAGGGGTTGGACCTCTTTGCCTCGGTACTAGACCGAACTAGAATGGTTGTACAGCGACTGCGGCCGACGGACGGGCTCTGCCACGACGAAACTAAATTATCCGCGGAATCCTGGCCTTGACCCAGGGCGATGGGATGGCTGGCTGGCTGATGTGCTGCTGCTGCTGCTGGTGGTGGTGGTGGATGATGTGCCAGGCGGGGGTATCGTATTGTATCATACGGTACGAGATTTCAAGTTGCTCTCTCTTTCTCTTGGAGTTCCTCTCGGACATACTACTAGTATGACGAACTTGGAGATCAAAGTCGCCGATGATCAATCCCTAGTAATAATATTATTTATTCATACCCAACAATGCAACATCACCTCGACACGTCAAAGTTAATAGGTCCATCGTTGATGATCGCCGTGGTCCCATGGACCCCTCAACGGCAGCCGTCACTCAGACCGTTTACCCTCAGACCGACCGGCCGGGTTTTGTTCAAGGGCCGCCGACTCTTGATACTAACTAACTGCTCTTACCCCTACCGCCACTTAGTGCTTGCGGCTTGCGAGTCGCGCGTAATAGTGCTCAACTAAGCCAAGCCACGGGCGGATCGCGATGAGAAATCTAGGGAGAGCGACTTGAGTCTGGACTTCGAGAGTTCGTATTGTTATCAAAACTATCAGTAGTATTCCGTACTCACTGGAAGCTCTCTCGGCCAGAGTCCGCTAGTTTCCAACCATCTGCTCGGGACCAAGTGTGACGTGATGTGATGGAAATACTTCGTATCTACAAATTGAGTCCTCGTTAGTAGATACATAACCCGATGAAGGAAGGAAGATATGTGACTTGATATACATCCACTTGAGCTCCTCGATCAAGACATTGCGATCCGCCGAACGCCGCAAAAAGGAAATATATGAGAAAGAATTAAACCAAAGAGAGTATCCAGTGAGAGGTGGGAACAAAAAAAAGAAATAATACGAAAAATGTTCAGCTGCCCTCAAAAATTCCTCAGCTCAGTCCCTCACCCGCGGTCATTGCTGACTGCTGCAGAAAGTTAGAATCCTAGATCGAACGAAGGATTCGGTTCCCGACTGATTGGACTGTAAGTACTTCAACGTATGATGCAACCGGAGGAGCGGAAAGCATTGAAACAAAAGGAGTAAATAATCGAGATAGTACAACGGAGCCCAGTTGGCACCCCACACACCTATCCACATACACAACTGTGCTGGTGGTCCCGTGCCGATGGGGAAGGCTCAAGCACGGCAGAATGTAATCCTGCTACGTAGGAGAAATTGATCCCCCCCAAAAAAAATAATAAAAAGGGAAAATGGGGGAACGAAACGTAAGACGTGCCGTCTGTATCTGCACAATGCATTCCTTCTGCGCCTCCAGTCTGCTCCTGCGGCCGTCTCGCGTGGGGACGGGAATCGAGACTGTTAGGCTGGCTCGGCTGTGTTCGAGATCGTGGTGGGGAAATTGGCCCAGGAAGGATATTTGTGATTCGTTTATCAAGCCGTGTATGTATGTCTATCTGTGCTATCTATGCTATCTATGCCCATAGCCATCCATGGTCGATGCGTGTTTGCCTCCTCCGGAAAGTTGTTTGCGAGGCTCGCATGGCATTGGATTCTTCAAGAGATTCTTCAGCACGTCAGATTGGTGGAACTTTGGACGTGGCACTGGTGATCGACTGAGTTGAAGATGTCAACCCCGCATATTGTCGTTGGCAGGATGATCGCTATCGTCATCATTATCTATCCCGTCGCTCCAGCGATCTTCTTTGGGTCATGGGTTCTCGCACTTGTCTGAATATGGTTATAAGATCAGCATGACCAAGGTTGGTTTGTGTTGCAAATGCACACCGTCATGTGCATCGGCGGTGTATCATATCCCGGAGTATTGAGCGGAGTAAACCCTAGTCCGTTGTTGAGCTGACAATTGCCTGCACGTCACTGGGGTAGGAAATTGAAAATGCGGTGACAACAAACTTTTGCACAGGGAGCTTGGATGTCTCGCGCATGCTGTGGGATCGCCGTCTACCAGCTGTCTTCGTCAGACTCCACGTGCGTCCGTACCCCGTATCTGTTTCCTAATCTGCCCCCTTCATCGTCAGAGGCATCCCAGTCGTACTCTTCGTCATCGGACCGGTCGTGTCGGTACTTTCTGTAGATCGCTGCTGCGTCGTCTTCCTCGTCGTCCCAGGATAGGTCCTCGTCTGGGTAGTCATTTGCGGGGTTATTCTCAGCTGTCATAGTAGCGCTGTTAGCCTAGTGCATCTTGAGAAGTATGATGTAAATAGTAGATCTTACCATTGGAGTCTCCATCTTCGCTGTCCCAGCGATCTTCGTCGTCGTCTGATTCTGCAAAATCCTCCCACAAGATCTCATCCTCGGGAGTGATGACGATCACTCCAATGTCTTGACGGCTGCTGTCAATTCCATGGTACCGCATCCAGGCTTCTTGGTCTTCTAGATCGACAAGCGGGTCTGTTAATGTGCCCCTGGCCGGCAGAGGACGGCGAATATACATGTCATACACGTAGTCCTCATCACTGTCGACAGCCTCATCCGGGAGCTGGACGGGCTTGACAGGCTTTTCAAGTGCTGGTCCTGAAGCGGATTCTGCAGCTCGGTGCTTGTTGGGCGTTCGCGGCTGGTATTTGAGCGGAGGCCTGGGAGCCATAGAGCGTGTCACTGTAGGTTGAGGATGTTGAGTTGCGGCTGGTTGTGCCGCCTCGAGTTCGCCGTCCAGTTCCAGCGCAATCTGCTCAAACTGGCGTGCTAGCCGATCCGACTCATCTTCCCAACTACTATGGTGCGCCTGCGCCCCCTTTTCTAATACCTGGGATATGTGCTCCTTAGCAGCAGATATTGCCCCTTGACGCTCCTCTCGCCATTTCTTCTCGGCCTGATTCACCACCGGTCGCTTTCGTGGACGTGCCGGTTCCTGAGCGGTGTTCTGCAAGATCCCCACAGCTGCATCCGCAGCCAAAGACGCTCGCCTTGAATGGGGTTCCCGTCGTAGCTTTTCAACCAGGACTGCTACCGCACCCTCTCTACGTTTCTGGACACCCCCACCCGTAGTACGAAGCGTACCAGAAGGCGTGCTCGACCGTGAAATCTGGAAGCGTCGTATTGAGGGTACTACACCAGCCGACGCGGGACTACCAGGCGCACCCGCAGTGGAAGATTGGGCCGCCGCGCCGCTTGATGCTGCTTCGCTTACCCGCGCCGTGGCGGTAGCCTTCTCAGATGTTGGAGCGAGCGGCGAGGTAGTAGAATAAATCGCATTTTTCAATTTCTCCTCAGCCTGTTTCCGAGCAGCCGCGACCCTTCTCTCCTCACGTAGCTCAGCGCCAGGAGAGGTGGCCCTTACCATAGGAACGCCTCCGCCGACGGCATTGGTAGACTTACGAACATGCAGACTGCTCACAGAGCGTGGACTCCTGATTGGGCGCTGTGAAGCAGGCGTGCTGGAAATACTGGGCGAGCCACTTCTGCTGAGACTGCTAGCACTGACTGTGACTCGCTGGAAGACAAAATCTGTGAACCGGCGCTTTGTCTGATGCAACTCAGATTGAATATCTGTAATATGTGTGAGTCACGTGGAGCGCAATAGGGATATGTCTTGTTTGAGCTCGTTCCCTGTAAGTCAAACATTGTTGTTGACGATGGATTCTGCGGAGAGTTCTTACATAATGTGTCTACTGGCTCCTCCTCTCGGCGCCGCTTGATGTTGATATGCTCAGGTGGCAAGGACATGGCGAGTAGTAACGCACCGAGATGTGTTTCAGTAGAGCGGATGGTAAGTCGAGTCGAAGTGTGTTTCAGAGCTCGAAGAGGTGGCGGCGGCCTGAGATCAGCGATGTTATTTACTTTCGGATGCCCGCTCCAGCTGTGATTAAGTTTTTCCGTTCCGGGAATGTCTTGCATGTCTGGAAAGCGCAGCGAAGCCCTGGGGTGCCTTGAGCTTAAATTCAGGAAAAACATTTCTTCGGGGATGGCATATTAACTCTATTATGGTTTCTTAATCAATGATGCCTAGATGCGCCATGCTATTCATACATGCTGCATATTAACTAGATGTATGTCGCGATATTTGTTTATCGGCTCTCTTTCACCCCCTTCATGTCTCCCAATGGCTGTCATTGCCATTACTATGACTAGAAGCCTTCTGTCGTCCCATCCAATATCCGAGAGCAACGGTTGTCCAAGTTCTTTCCCTCAAAATGGCATAACATATGCAAAAAAAAGAGACTAAGGCGTAGGGAGTTCAAGCCAATCCAGTCCATGGTATAGCCGAGACCCCTCGTCCTCAAAGGCAAAGTGACAAACAAGAGCGTAAAAAAAAAAGTCAAGAACACAAGAGAAAAAAGAAGAAAAGAAAGCGGAAAATGTCATACCCAACTAGCAATACATGTGAATGGTATAAGAATGGGAATTAAAACATTATTAGGGCAAGGGGATAGGAAGATTAGAAAGACAAAACATGGTAAGCCAATACAATAGAAGAATCAAAAGGATAGAGGTTCCGGAATGGTAAGATGCGGAAAAAGGATCAACCATATCATAGAAAATAAGGGAAATTGAGGAGGATGAAAAAATGCCCGAAGGGATGTGGCCGAATTCTCTCAAGGGACCTGGTGTTTATTTGGCCCCGATCTCCTCTTCTGCCCAGCCAGGCAGCGCGTTTTCATTTTGAATAGCCAGCCCAAAGCCGGAATGGTTGAGTCCACCTAGAGCAGACGAGAAGCTAGAGAAACTGTTCTGGGAGTGATGTGCGATCCCTGAGCGATGAGACCCGGGTTGACTGGAGATAGGACCAAATGGCTCTTGGGAGAATGACGGCAAGCTGACGGCCCTAGAATGTTGTGCACGGGGAACGCTCAAAGTGCTGGTACTCGCAGTGGCATGATGGTTAGGTCCGGGAGGCCCATTGCTGACGTTCAGAAATCCGTTGGTTGACGCCTTGTGTTGGTGTAGCGGGGCTTCGATACTGCCGTTTGTAAGCTCGCTAGTGCTGGTCGGGTTATATAGGGACTGCTGGTGGTGATGGTGGTGGTGATGGTTGGACTGGGGCTGAGATTGTAGGGCAGCCAGAGTGATGGAATCGTTCAACCGATTTTCCTCTTCCTGGGCCTGGTGAGCAGACATCTGGTTGAGATACATGGTTAGCGGGTTGTTGGAACCCGAGTTCAAAATGCCCGACGGGGATGCAACGGTCTGCAGAGGGTGACGGCTAGGTTGGCCATTCTGGGATCCGGTAGAGCCAGGAGCGGGAGACAGCGCTGGACGTGTTGGACTGGATTGGGAGCCGGGTTGAAGGTTATGGAAGCCGTTGAGCGCTGGCGAAGGCGACTGCGGGCCTTCAATGCCGCCATTGCGGTGCTGTTGCCCAGCATTACCTGTCTGGCGAGGCGGGTTACCACACCGGTCCTTGCCAAAGTTGATCTTGAAGCGGCGATACTCCTCACGGTTCCGCATGCCTTCGATAGCTTTGATTGCATTTGCAATATTTGTAAAGTTCACAAATGCACAGCTCTTCTCGCGCAATGTGTTTACCAACTCAATCTCTCCATACTCAGAGAAATCTTGGCGGAGGCGCTCCTCCGCCCACGACTCGTCCAAATTGCCGACGTACACGTTGCGTGACGCGCCACCGCTGACAGCCAGTGCGATAGCAGGGGGAAGGGGCCCGGAGTGTTTACCCCAGCCAATTTTCAACCGTCTGTTGTGGATCATGAGCCCCTGAAGGTTGCTTAGGGCATAGAAAGATGCAGCCGATGTCGGGTCGATGAAAGTGACGAAGCATATATGCTTGTCGGGGATGTATCGAATGTGATGTAAAAGACCGCCCCGTACTACATTGCAAATTTCCTCAATCGTAGTCTCAGGGTGGATGTTGCCAAGGTAGATGGTTCGGTTGCCCAGATTGTTGACACCGCCTGCAGAAGTGGCCACGGCTGCCGCGGCTACAGACTGCTGGGCAAGCGCATTGGTAATGAGATCACGGTCCGCAGAGTTTAGAATGTGCGCATACCCCGGCGCAATTCCTAGAAACTGGGCTGCGTTTTGTTGCTGTGTCTTGGAGACATAGGCGCAGCGGTCCTTGCCATAGAAAACACGTTTGGGAGCTTGCCATTTCGCCTCCTGGGGTAGCTGGGATACAGCCTTCATAGCGTTCGTGATGGACAAGAAATGGACAAACCCAATAGCCTTTTCCTTGACGATCTTCACGGTGTCAATTGGGCCGAATTTCCCAAGCTCCTCCCGTAGCTCCTCTTCCGTCGTTTCCTCCGGTAGGTTTCCGAGATACACATTACGCGAGGCTCCTGATTGCTGCACGGCCAACGCGACAGATGTCGGCACCTGGGATGGCTTGCCCCATCCCACCTTGATATCGTTCCCCTTGATTGCTAGCTTTTTGAGGATAGCATCCGAATGGAAATGCGTAGCGGAATTGCTGTCCAAGAACGAGATAAAAGCGCAGTTCTTGTCTGGCAGCAAGCGAACTGACTCAATCTGACCGCTTCGGACGTGGTTCAGGATTTCCTCCGCCGGGGTCTCCGGGGGAATGTTGCCTAGATACACGGTTCGGCTAGTGCCAGAGAGAAGACCCGGGGTTACAGACGCCGCAGGATTTCCGTAGGCAGCGTTCCCCAGCCCGCCTAAACCACCAACAGGCGATTGAGGACCCGCCAGCATCTGTGAGTTTCCCAACCCTTCCGCAGAGAGCATACTCGAGTATAGACTAGCATTGTGCGAGGCCTGTGTGGGACTGCCTAGTTGGTTCTGTGGCCCCTGTGCAGAGTTGTTTTGCGAGAATCCACCATAGTTGGCAAACTGGGGGGAAGTAAACGCGGACGGAGTTCCGGGCTGAAAGGGGCTGCCGAGCAGGAGCTGGGAGGGAAGGAGAGGAGTAAAGTTCATGTCATACGCGCCCGAGGTTGCCATGTTGTCAGTCGTGCTTGGGGTAGCCGTCGTATTGATGGCGGGAATGTTTATACGACGAGAATTCCGATCCGACAACCCTTGCAAGGGAATGTTGTTCGACTGGTACGCTCCGTGGGAAAAACCGGTACTATCTGCGTTCAAGTGCGAAAATTTCAGACGACTTGGGAGGTTCGAGGCATCGGAGGTTTGCATGGCGAGCAAAAACGAGTGAAGGGGGTAGGGCGTCTGGGCGGAGTCGGCGTGGACGAAATGGCCTAGGTCAACACGAACGAGGCAGACAAGAAAGGGGTGCTATACTGAGAAGGTTGGAGGGGGGGGGATCCCAAGAAGCTAAGAAAATAAAGGAATAATGGCAAGAGAAATGAATTATGAAGAACAATGGGGCTAAAGGTACCCCCGAGAAGAGAACGGGAAACGGAGGAACAGGAGAGAGAAACGAAGGTGAAAGCCGAAAGAGAGTGACAAGAAGAAGACGATCCAAAAAAATGTCAAGGCGCGAAACGAATGGCCCCAATGGAGACGTGTCTAGAAAGGATTCTAGTGGTCAATTGGAATGTTCATTGGGAGGAGTTGGTGGAAAGGGGACGGACTGAGTCCGACTGACCTTTTGGAGATGTGCCGCTGGCGGGAAATCCAGGGGTTTCGCGGCGACACGCCAGCCTTTCAAATGATTAATAAGAGCCGCAACTCTAGTTTTCTGCAACTGAGAAACGACAGTGGTCCAAAGAGAACCACAAGAATATAATGATTACTCGGTATTAGATGAGGGATCAAAACGTCCACGGAATGACAGTATGGCAGGACAGATTTGAATGGAGACAAAGAATGCCCTCGAGCTATTAGACTCGAAGTGGATAAGCGCAAAGTACAGTTGACGAAAAAGAAATAAATTAAACGTCACGTCGCTCGTCCCCTGAGCAGAACGTCGGATTCAGGCCAGGAACAACTCGAAAGGGGGAAAGGGGGTACTCAATTGGAAGGGGTAACAGGGACGAACAAAGTAAAATACAAACAAATGTGATACTGTCCCTGATCAAGGGTCGGATGAAATCCAAATACAATCAATGGCACGTAATTAACATATCATATCAGAATCTTTTTGGCATGATTGATCTTGGTGAACCACGAGTTTCATTCTTGTTGTCATGGAAAACAGGCCAAAGAGAGGGAGTAGACATGACGTTCGTATTCCGCACAGATCTGGTGCTTTTACTTGCAGGTTTGGACAGGGGGAACGATCCAAACGAACAGCATGACAAAAGAAGAGTAGACACCCACTGCCAGGAGAACAGAAACTTGAAGCACAACTGTTCCCTGGTTGGAACTTACAGTTTAGGGAACACCCGAAGAATCAAACCTTCTGAAGATCGTGACTCTTGACTATGCGGGAACCTGAGGAAGCGATACGCGACGAAATGTCCTTCCAGCTGCCAGGCGACTATCCTTGAAAACTAGATGAACAAACATCTAGGTAGGTTTGGCCATTCTGACAAGGCGACGAGAGAAAGCGGGGTCTCTTCGAGAGTTCTGCAACAGCATCTCGTTCGGTGAAGACAACGTGTCTGCAAAGTCAATACAGAAGCAAGAAGAGCTTACGGGCCTGCTCAGGTTTAGGGCAGTACAATGTTGGCCACATTGAAGAACTAAAGTTCCAGAATCATTGGATATCTGAAATCCTGGTGGGGTTCATCATCTTACAAGTTGCAGAAAACATGGGACCCCGAAGTCAAAGCGGCTCAACATCGGCGGAACCATAATCCATTCCGACCGACTGGGGAAGTATGATCCAGCCGCCATCCATTCAAATTCAGGCGTCGATAAGAGTTGAGGCCGTCTTGAGAAATCTCGATTCTAGGCATAGAACTCGGGAAACTATCCTGTAGCATGATTCTGGACTGCTTCATTTTATATCCTCATCTATGGCTTATTTCAAACTTATTCTATACGGAAGAGGCCTTCGATAAAGGTGATTAGGGGCATCCATATGACGCTACCTGAGTTCGGAGTACACGGTTCAAATACCTAAAGATATATCTCTGAATACAAAAAAAAGAGTGTCCTCATGCGCTGTGAACTCGATAAGGGCATGTTGCTGCCTGAGGCAGCGCCGCGGCCAGAAAATTACCCCTCCGGAAATGATAACCAAGATTCTTTTCTACCTCTTTGTTTGTGGGCTTGCGAAATTTATTGTGCTTGGATTGTTTGGGAATAGGGTAAGCATATACTCGTATACCCAGCATTTGGTATGCTCCAATTGCGATTACGTCCTTATCTAGACTCCTGTTTTTTTCCCCCATCGCCGTGTGACTCAGAGTCTAATTTCCTACCTCCGCAGCGCATATAACCGGCTGCACGAGCAACATCCACAATCCTCCCGCCCAGATACCGATACAGTCATTCGATCACCATAATGGCTTCCATATACATTGACGAAGATGTTGGGCGAGATGATTCCACCGCTACTGGCTCAGAGTCTGCTCCTTACAAGACTCTTCTCTACGCTTTCCTCCAACACGCCCCTGCCGATGGCGCTCAATACTTGACTCGCAAATCTCAGACCGAGCCAACAGGTGAGGGTGCTGATCCTGCGGCAAAACTGGAATGGAAGCCTGCCACCAAGTCAGCGATGAAGAAGGCAACCAGTTTATTCGAGCAAAAGAAGAAAAAGGCCGCAAAGGAACAAGAATTGGCGATTCGCGAGAAGAAGCAGGCAGAGGAACGCCAGCGTGTCCTGGAGGAGGCGAAGAAGATTGTGATCAAGGAGGACGAGTCGCTCCCCAAGCCCGTCAGAATTCGGTTAAACGACACAGACCCTGCTATTATCACCTTGGCCGCGCCAGAGTCAGATACCCCCGGAACCCGTGTTCGTGTTTTGGGTCGAATCCACCGTCTACGTACTCAAAAGGACATGATTTTCCTGACTCTCGCCGATGGATATGGTTACCTGCAGTGCGTTCTGACTGGCGAGCTCACCAAGACCTACGATGCCTTGACTTTCACCCTCGAATCATCCATTGCTCTTCACGGAGAGATGAAGGCTGTTCCTCCTAAGCAACATGCGCCCAACAACCGTGAACTCCATGTTGATTTCTACACGGTCATCGGCCGCGCTGCCGGTGACAAAGAGGCCATCACCACCCGTGTGTCTCAGGACGCCGACCCCCAAACCCTCTACAACAACCGGCACCTTGTCCTCCGCGGCGAAACCGCCTCCTCTGTCATGAAAGTCCGCGCTGCGACTCTGAAGGCCTTCCGCCAGACATTCGACGAGCTGCGCATGACCGAAGTGACCCCGCCTGCCATGGTCCAGACACAGGTCGAAGGTGGAAGCACTCTCTTCAAATTCGACTACTACGGCGAAGACGCCTACCTCACCCAGTCCTCGCAACTCTACCTCGAGACTTGTCTCCCCTCCCTCGGAGACGTCTTTTGTGTCTGCCCTTCCTTCCGCGCAGAGAAATCCCTCACCCGCCGCCATCTCTCCGAATACACCCACATCGAGTCCGAGCTCGACTTCATCACCTTCACCGACCTCCTCGACCACCTCGAGGCCGTCATCTGCCGCGTCCTCGAGATACTCCTCGCTGACCCCGTCGCCAAATCTATCATCGAAACCCTCAACCCAGGCTTCCAACCCCCAAGCCGCCCCTTCCTCCGCATGAAGTACTCGGACGCCATCGAGTGGCTTCGTGAGCATGAAATCCCCAACGAAGAGGGCAAGCCCCACGAGTTTGGCGACGACATCGCCGAAGCGGCTGAGCGCAGGATGACAGACATCATCAACCGGCCCATCTTCCTCACTCATTTCCCTGCTGAGATCAAGGCCTTTTACATGAAGAAGGACCCTGAGGACCGCCGCGTCACAGAGAGCGTCGACGTTCTCATGCCCGGCGTCGGTGAGATCGTCGGTGGCAGTATGAGGATGGACGACTGGGATGAGCTCATGGCTGCTTACAAACATGAGGGCATGGATCCTTCTCCCTACTACTGGTACACTGATCAGCGCAAGTAAGTCTACCCCCGCTATCCTCCTAGAGTATTTCTGCAGGACTCATCGCACATGAACTCACGATTGCTAACAATCCTGAACTAGGTACGGAACCTCTCCCCACGGAGGATACGGCTTCGGTCTGGAGCGTTTCCTCGCTTGGTTGTGTGCTCGCTACACGGTCCGTGACTGCTCCCTGTATCCCCGTTTCACGGGCCGTTGCACGCCATAGAGAGAGAAAAATGGATCTAGTTCTTTTAGCAGGATACTCAGAGGAAGACTTTGCTCTTTTTCTTTTCATTTCTTCGTCATGCAAACTTCTTAGTATAGACACGAGTGACCTTTCAATCTATGCGACATTTTCTTCTGGATTATATCCCAAGAGACTAGCTATTTCAAGTAATGGTTTGTGTTGTATAACTTTTTTCTCCCTTTGATTCTAGTAGCTATGTGGTTGTTCCTGTAGTGCTCATATAATAAGTCTGGGTCAGCAGAAGGGAAGCTTAAAATAGTGCCAAGGCATTTTCGCTTGTTTGCCACCTGACGTTGCCACCGCTTGCAGAAGGTAAGCTGTTTTTGAACCTACTCCATGAGTTATCCACTACGTCCTTCGGCATGGCAGGCCGTTTCGTCAAGGATGTTTGTGATCGGCCAATTCGTAGCCACCAAGCCGCTTGATAAGTCGATTGGACCGATTAAGATGATCATGAGTTGGTTTAAGGTTTGTGGCGAACTATGTACCTTTTTGTTGTGTATATCGACCAAAATTTCAAGTGGATAAAGGCTTTATTCCACCTCAAATGATGAAAAAGATCGCCCTGCTGGGCAGGTCCCTGTATAGAGGAGATGTCCAAGTCACCCTTGGCCTGTGCACGTGATTAGTAGGAGTGTATCGAGGACAAGCAAACACAAAGCTAAATGCTTGATATAGCTAGAGGCAACTGAAGCGAACAAAATATTCACATCCAAGAATACCGCCCCCCAAAAATATCGCTATTGCGCGAAAGATGGTGTCGTCTTCATATAACTGTAATATATAGCAGTATATTCTCTTCAAATTTCAGTAAATGATATGAGATGTCGTCAATTTGTCCTTGAATCGTAATATGCGTGTGATATCGTCTCTGTAAAAAGCGATGCGGCAAACAAGACTATATTGCCTGCGATGCGTGGATATCCATGGGATAATGGTTATGATGCTCGAGTCCTATTTGCTGGCTCTGAAGTGGTCTCGGCTGTGAGCTCCGACAGCGCCCTGAAGATCTCTTGCTGGGAAGCGCCTGAGCGAATCAGGGCAATCAACCTATCCACGGCCTCCGGCTGTTCATGCGAAATAACGGCAATAAGTCGTCTAAGGAATGTTTGATAGTACTCAGCGTTTTCGGTGACGTCTTCGTTGGCTCGATTACCGTTCGTGGATGCGTGGCTGCCGCTGCGATTGCTACTTCCGTTGGTCTCGTGGCTGGCAGATCGAATGTTGTCAATAACAAACAGAGAGGCTCAAGTATTCAGAATGTAGGGGTTGTTGCTCTCTCGGCGGAGGAGAGAAAAGAAAGGAAAGGCGAGGTACTCACCCTTCCTTCGAAGTTTGCCACGAGTTCGGGTCTCTCTGGTCCATATTTAACACGGTGCCCCTGTTGGTCTCGCGGTCTGATTTATGAATATATCTCTAATTTGAGAGAGATGAGTAACAGGTCTTGATCAAATCAGACGTGTCTGCTGGCACTCGCAATCTTGGATGGAGAGCTGGAGTAAGTTGAAGAGTGAGTCTGAGGGAAGAAGGACAAGCATGTAAAGTCGGCTCCGGTCTTGGGCCGCCAGGCCAAGTAAGTAACTCCCAGGCCCCACTGGAGGAGGAGCAAGGGAATGCGAGAAAGGTGAAGGTGTCACCTCCAATGCACCAACGAGAATCAACAGATTTTGAACTTATCTCGGGTTGACATTCACAAGCAGACATGGAAGCTTTCAAAGGCCTGCAGGAGAAAAAGCTGCTCCACTCTTGGTCTCAGGGAAAGGAGTCCGACGGGGCGTACCGTAGAAGTAAAGAGCACGCCCAGTAGGCACACTGCTAGTGATGAGAACTCAATGAGCGGCATGTCGTTTTGGGAAGGAGCAAATCACCTGGGCTCGCTGGCTCGAGGGCTCTCGCATCCGAGTCTCTTAGACTGCCCCGGCCGTTTGTTGTTCCCGTTCAATGGCAGGCCTCAAGACCATGCGGAAATATTATCCTCATTAAAATGGCCAATCATGCAGGATGGGAGCCACTCGCCCATGGAAGCCCTCCGGATAGTCCCCAGTTGAACGCTTCGGCAGACAGCACCGAGCTCTCATTTTCCAGTAAGTAGACCCGCTGATCATGGATGTGACTGGGGCCATCCAAATTCGGAAGATTCTTCCAACCAATACAAACTGCCCCCTTCTGGCGCCCATCAACGCAAACACAACAGGCCAGGGCAGTCTTCTGCTCCTTAGCTGAAATGATTTCGGTGTAATGCCTCTTGAGAATACCCGTGCGTCGAGTTCTGTGGAATCTTTTTGTCCTTGTTTTGGGATTCCATCCCTTATCTCGCACGCTTTCTCTCCCCGGTCCGTCTTCCGTTCTATCAATGCCACCATGGCGAGCCTCTGCATCCTGTCCTCTTAAGGCACACCACGAGATGGCAGAGGCAAGCATCGTATCATTAGGTCGTGCCTTTTCATGAGTTGGAAGGTGTTGCCGCCTTTACCAGGACTATGCAATCCGATCTGGCAAAACTTTGCTTGGCTTTTCGTCAGGCCGAAGGTAACCCAAGACTCACAATAAGGACAGCCTCTCATCGGTGCGAAATCATGTGTTGCTGACCTGCTGCTATTCGTTTAGACCAGCTTTTCTACCCGCCCTTACCGATAGTTCGACATGTTATGACCCCGTGAGCACCTAGTCCCTTGATGGGCCACCTATCATACTAAGTGACCGCTTCTGTGCCACCTCTCCCGGCCGGAGCGGCCGGGATGGAGATAAAAAAGAACCAACCCAACCGGACGAACCTGGGACCCTATAACGAGCACACAGACTACCGAGCCGGTAGATGATGCGTGCTCGACGTCACGCTTGGCAGAACGTGGAGGGGATAACTCCGTGAACGTGTCATTTTAGTCGGATGGAGAAAGCCGCTCGATGGTGTCTTTGTGTCTTGACGACAGTATGAAAGCGGACATACAGTCTCGAGGCAATATAAATGCTAGAGAGGCTGACTGCGGGCCGTACTAAGATCGGCGAGCGTGTTTTCGACCGACTTTAATAGTCATTTTTCTATCGGTCTTCTATCGCTCTTCGATGACGAAGAAGTTCTTTGGCCAGCATCCAAAACCGAGGGCTTCCATAACCTATTGTTAGCAATGGCGTACGAAACACAGCCCAGCCCGTCTTGTCCCGATGGAGCCAAGTTATAGTCCCTGTCGTGGTCTGCTCCAACTGACAACAGTGTCGATCATTGTACGAGCTCAGTGGTCTTCGTCATCGAACGTCTTCCAGGGCCTGAGGTGATAACAACATAACGCTCAACCTGACGGATGCGGCACGGTACTGATGGACAGGTGTATTCTTACCTAGAATTCCAGATCCAGCACTTGCTGCTGGTTAGAGCAAGCCGAGGACGATCAACCAACATGAGGAGTGGCGTTCGACAGTCGTTGTCATGGATATAAGACGCAGAAGAGCTTATTGGCTCGGAAGTCAGAGCCTTCACTGCACCGGACGTTCGGTTGCAGATAGAAGAAGAACATTGGGTGGATAATTCGGCTGGTTTGGACGATTCTAAAAAGAGAAGATCGGCGGCGGCGAGTGTCTCGGGACAATTGGGGGACCTAGAGAGCTTGCCTTGGCTTCCCACAGGCTTTGACAACGAGAGCTATCGAAGCAGATCAAGTTTGGCAAAGAGAAAGCACAGACGAGCGGCAGATCAAAGGAAAGGGAATTCTAACTGATGGTTGCGTCTAGCACCAATCGGGAAATGTCGAAGGAAATATGTTCCAGATGTTACTATTGGGCTCACCACAACGGTTTCCCGGACGAAAACCCACGGAACGCGCCTATCTGGCCTCGCGGGTGCTGCGAGAAAGCTACAAGATAGAATCTCGACAAGCGTAGACGGCGACTGTTACGCATCGAGGCCGGTTCGGGGTATCCTCACTAGAGATCTTTCTCATGCCATTTTCGCCACGGGGAGTCACTGACCTGTTGGGCAGTGACCCTTTTGCAGATGCCTCTTCATTTCTCGTCAAGCAGAGGCGTTCAACGGGAGTTCGATGGATTTGCTGAGTTGCGGTTGCGCAGGTTGTTTTCATCGCCGTTTGATTTTCGTGCAAACCCTCGAGTCCTCAATGATTCTTTTGCAATTGACCTGGAGCGCTTGCAAAGGCCGAATGTTAAGATGAACCCGCTCCTGACCGCATACATAACAAGGCCACGGCAAGGTGTTCTGCCGAGATTCTGCTGCTGTGCCCACTTCAAGTTGGATTTAATGCCACCGCATAAGCTAACTCGATGCCTGACTTTGACCACAAAGCTTCGGGCTATTTATCTTGCACAAGGTTCAGAAGGTTAATCTTCACCGTTGGGTGAATCGCATTACCTGGAGCCTTACGTTGACCGGCTACCCCTTAGCAGAGAGGCTAGTTTTTAACACTAAACGACACTTGATCTCTCAAAAGAAAATTGACCTGACGTTCGCATAAACTATGCGATGCTTTACAGATGTCCTTTGCCGCCTTCACCAACTTGCTGCCTCATTGGCTCGCTAGCGGGTTCCGAAGTCTTCAGCTTTCCGCGCTTTTTCGGTCACCATACCCAACCAATCGGATGCGGTTATAGCGCTACTAAAATGAGCTGCTGTTCCTACCTACCTGGTACAGTGGCGCTTGGAGGACTCTTTCCACGACACTTCTGCTCCAGAGATAAGATGCCGAGCTGTGTGTAACAGATACTAGGACCCGTGACTTGGCCGAACTACAACGTATACATCATACTCGGTCAGTTCGCGAGTACTAACGTATCGGGCAGGTAGGTCTTAGCTCATGCGCGCAGCTCTGCTGTGGATGGACTTGACCCCTTTGGACTTGGGAGCTATGAACCATTGTCTATTGATCCAAATATGTTCTCTAACTTCATGCGAAACGCCTGAGCGCTACTCCGCACTTCGAAAGCTTCTCCACACATGTTGATGATTGAACACAAGGAATCAGCCTACATCACATAGTACTATAAGCAGTCTACATCAATGACATACGCATACCAACTGTCATCAAAATTCCGAGCAAAATTAAAACGCGCGAAATACAAATCATGGCCAATCCCAAAATGTGCCTGGCATTCCAGGAGTGTATACAACTATTCAACCAAAACCCTTTCCCCAAGTCGCGTCACCGGACCCCCTTGCTTCACCTCTGAATTCATGCACCTTCTTAAGAACACTTCCCCTGCAGTAGCCTACCTACAGAGAACAATCGACCACCGACAGCTCGACTTCCACCAGACAACATAACGGCGCACACCCCCACAGTCAGTCAGGCATACAAGTCCATGCCTACAACCCCTAGCCTACATCCAATTCACCAATAATCTAGCGCGATCTAAACCCCGACTTAAACCAAGCCCACCCACGCGCGTCGTCAAAATGCACTTCCCAACCTTCTTAACCTCAACCCTCCTCTCCCTCTCCAGCCTCGGCGCCGTAACCGCGCAAGCCTTTGGGAGACCGCACGGCATCGACTCTGGAAACACCGCGTGCACGGGCGCCTGCGTGGCGGACCCGAAGCTGCTCGCTTGTCCACGTATTCAGGTAACATACAAATACAGATACACATATATAGCCTCTGTTCCTTCGTGGCCCCCTCATCTATTCTTATCTCTTGCATTATATCTTCCTGCCCAAGTCTGGCTCAAGTCTACCTCCGTTTGTCTGGAAGGAATACATAGGGCTCGAACTACGATGGGTGTTACTGTTCTACTATGCGATGCTGTTCTGCTCTGTGTGCCTCTGCTAACCATTGATGGATGTGCAGTATCGCCCCAAGTTCGGATGCTACATGTGCTGTATCTCCGACGACGATCTGGATCGCATAGATGAAGGGTTCTATTCGCTGAATGACGACAAGGAGGTTGGCCATGGGGATGAGCATGAGCATGAGAATGAGAATGAGCATGGGGATGGAGATGACCATGACCGTGGCCATGGCGACAATGATGATTACTGAAGATTAGTATGCCGTTTGATCACTAAGGATGACGATGTCGGCGATTAGTAAGGGTGATTGATGGTGCGGCGAGCGTCGGGATGTTCTTAGCATAGGGCGGAGGGTGAGGCTGAGGGCCTGGTTGATGACGAGATGGGAGTCTGAGGCGTTATTGCGGATAGGTTGATGTTGTATACGTAATATAACCTACCACAATCTTTGGAATGTGGAATAAGCGGTGTGGTGTATTGTACACTATGTTAGCTGTGCCCCATGAGTTAACTGTGCTTTCGTAGTTGCGTGATGTTTGTTACCTATCTACCGATGGATATTGGAGTTGCGAAAGGGGCATGAAGTTAGGGCTCAAATATTCGGGTCCGTATATGCAAATAACATCAGGAGCATGCTAGTGCACATCATTTACTAGGATCATAGTGGAGACTGGAAATTGTTGATTTCATGCTATCTAAGAAAAGCACACATGTGCCAGGCAACCATGCTATTAAGAGAATACACAATAAGGCTCCAGATCCGTCGTCCATCAAATCATGTCCTGTTTTTTTCGCTTAACTCTATGGTATCTCGACCGTACTCCGTCGTCGTAGAAGAAAATAAAGCTGAATAACAAACTGACCACCACCTGACATAGAATCCGTGTCTGCACTGCAGAAACGGAAGAAAGCTTAGTTCCCGGCAGTCACAGGGACCACCGTGGTAGTATCCGTGCCGGTGATCGCGGGGGTCTCAATGGCCTTCGTGTCCCAGAGACCGCTGTTGGCGGGGAAAACGGACCCGCCGTTGGGCATGTCGATGGGAGAGCCAGGAGTCACGGCGATATGGGGAACCACGAGCTCCACACCCTTTGCAGCGCTGCCGCTACCAGAGAAGCAGGGATTATGGCGAGGAGGCAAGGGACGGTAACCAATATAGTCCGACGCGGTGCTGCTCACGGAGGAGGCAACCGACGGGGTATGGCTCAGCGACGGTAGGGTCGATAGACTGGCCAAGCTGTGATGGTCGGCCCGCGCGCGACGAATAGGAAGCACAGTTTCGTCACGATGGAACTGGGAAAGATACTTCCAAGCATCCGAGCTCATGGCATTGGTGCCACGAGGGTCCATGTCCGTGTGTATGACGGGCTTCCATTCGGTGGGATCAAGATCCGTTTTGGCCTCGTGCATGTCTGTGGGTATCCGGATGGGCTTGGAGGCTGTGACAGGAGCTTTCGTAGGAGCCATGGGGGCCACGATGGTGGGTGAAGATAGCGGTGGAGAAGCTGGAGATGTGCTGCGGGAACAGATCGGGGTGTAAGAGGGGAAGGAGGCGGAAAGAGGTTTGTGGGAATCTTTGCGACGGCAGCTGGAGGTGATGTTAGAAAAGGAAACGGAAGAAGTCGGCGAAATGGTCCGTTTAAGAACCCAAGGGCATTATCAGGAACTGATAAGGAGTCATACCTTTCACTGCAATAAAGGAGGCGATTATCAGGCACGGTGATTTGCCTTTCACACATGGCGCTGTATTTTGGTTAGTAACAAGGCGCCCGATAAGCAAGTATCTGACATGCAAGGGTTGTGAGGAAGATAAGGGCAAACGGATTTCCCAAAATAGAGCAGGAGGATGCGGCGGTGTGTATACCGGGGTAGAAACAAACGTACCAGTAGTTGAGAAAACTGGCGGCCATCTCAGGCACGCAATCGTCTTCTACGACAATGGACCTAGCCTGTCCGGAGCCCAGTTTGGAGATACAGACGTTGGCGTAGGATGCTCCTTTGCGGTGAAGTGCTGGACGAGCTGACCTTGACTTGGCCGAGTTCGAGCCTGAAGGCGTGCGACGGTGATGGGAGTGGGCGTGGCTTTGAGTCATGGTGGCGGTGAGGGTCTTTGTATAGTTCAAGTCCTTGGCCCGTTGATTTATCTGGCCTAGCCCAGTGATGTGCGATGTGGAGCACGGGTGTTCCCCTGAGGGAACCGACTATGAGGGATTTCCCAAGAGACTGGGTCAGAGTTGCTGCAGAAACAATTGCCTCAGTGTCACGAAAGGCGATCACAAATTTGCTGCAGCACTAGAGATGATGAGTCGGGAGGAATGCTGAGGGAGGACGAATGCGGGCAATCCAGTTCGAGGGCCAGTCAAAGGCAATTATGTCCAGCAAGGCGTGAGGTCTGCATGCGCTCACGGCGATAAAGAGCGCGATAAGCTTTTGCCTGTCACACTTGAGTGGTCAGCCATGGCCCGTTCAGCGGCTGTCATTTGGCAGAGATAAGAAGAGTTCGAGACGAAAAAGATAAAAGATATGGAGGGACTCCGAGACATGATGAGGCGAATTTGCAAATATTAATAGCGGCGGTTGTCTTACCTCTGTCCCTGGCGGCGAGATTTTTTTTTGTCTCTCGCTGGAGCTCGTTCCCCAGAGTCCCCTAACAGTCTGGAGCAGCTGACGTCAAGGTTTCTCAGCAGCAACGCTGATTGCTATGCGGGATTATTCGACGGGATCGTGCAGAATGCACGGCAGCATATGACGAGGGAAAATCGCTCGGAGGATAAGAAACTGGTAGGCAGGTATGGAAGCGACGCAAATCGACGAGTATATATAAGAATAAAAACGGAAAAAGGCCCAGATTCGCGGCCACGAATTTGGTGGAGATGTGACGAAAACGGCGGAGCTGGAGGAGTAAATAGAGGATTAAATAGGCAGTCGAACGAGGGACTCGGACACAGGACCGTGAACAACCTTGTGAGTTGCAAAGAAGGAACTGAATTGGTTGATTCTGAACGCCGATGTCGAGAGGTTCTAGAACAACAGCAGGAGTCGCTGGAAGCACCTGCTGCAGATGGTTGGCTGACGTGATTCGAGCACGTCAATTCAGTTCGACTCGAAGTCTTCAGGCTTTGGTCCTCAGGCAGCCGTTACATAAATCCTTTCCTGCTTTGTCTTTGACGTACGTAGCGCCTAATTTTAGGCTCGGTTTCCCTGGGTGCTGTTTCCCAACCGGTACTGTGCCCTGGTTCTCTGTTTCTAGACTCTCTCCCTATCACTCTTACTCTGGACAATCATCTCCGAACACAATCCTCAAGACACGCTGTCGGATGACACGTCCTTGGGATCAACCACCTGAGCCTGTTCAGCTTTGTGCTCACTGCTCCACATCCTGTGTCTAGACAATTGTCCGGGCCGATTCTGCAGCCCCTCCAAGGCTGAAACCACCTGAGGACCGCAAGCGCCAGTGCTCCGCGCATAAGCTCGCTCGCACCTTTGCGCATCACAGCTTGCCGACGATTGGGGGAATCGCTAGGTGCCGCCTGGATCGGGAACGTGGGCGCGTCGATCGCCAGCATTATTTCTTCTGATGGTGCGGAGCACACTGCTGCCACGCACCTTGGGGGAATACTATCTACTATGAGATTCACATTTACGAGAATTTATCAACAGTGAACAGCAATCCGGTGCCTGGTATGATCATCCTCAGCACGGGTAGATCATGTCTTAGACAGCAACAAAAACCCCACCGGGTTAATTCCCAGAGGCAATCCTTGAGTCGAGACTTTCGAAACTCGATGGACTTTCTAAAGAAAGAAACGACACATAATCACAGACGACATAATCTCGGATGGTGGGGCAGCCGATAGTCGATGATGAAGCCCAAACATTCCATGGCCGAGCTGCTCCACATCCTGCATCTCCCCCAAGGCACTCATTATTTTATTCTGTGACTCATCCGCTCGCTCGAAGCCCGGACACTCGAGGTGCAGGAGAACCTTGGGAAATGCTCTTTACTCCGTATCACGTTCGGTATTTTGTATATCAGCCCAACGGCTGCCCCGCCGACTTGCGGCACCTCCTTCCGTGGGTAACCGTAGCATGCTTGCGCCATCATCATGCATAATGCACGCCAGGATAACCTGAGCTGAAATGTATGGGAACCTGCAGCTCCTTATCTCTTCTTACAGGAATATGCCTGCTTCCTTGGAAAACCGACATCCATAATGCAGCTCCCAGCGTAACCTTGGTCGAGGTACCTGGAAATCAAGCCACCCGTCGACTTCCGCAACTCAATCCATAACCTCATCCTGGCCAGTAATGGCACGTATCCTAAGGTCTAAACAAACTTTTCACGATGACGCAAGAACCTCAAGGTTCACACGGTCGCAGTGCATAATTCTCGAGGCTAATGAGGCAATCTTGAACAATGGATCCCTGAAAAGGCCTCATTTGCAACTACCGTTGATGCCATCTTGTGCCGGTGTGGCGATCGGCCGTCTCCTTTGTTTAAACTATACTCCGTAATCGATATGACTTCTTAGCTATTTTTTAGGCTTGTTTTACGTGGGGATGATCTTCTTTTAGGGTCATGCTAGACTCGCTATTCTCTGGGGGGTGGTTTATGTCACAGGCCAGTGGAGTTAAGAGAATCCCAGGATTATGTGGATATGACCTCCAGCAGCGTTGAGGAAACTTTACACCAAAAGGTCCACTGATGACTACCATTGCATTTATGCCTGGTACTCATTATCCTTCTATCGCCGACGCTCAGTTTCACCCTTCTCCCCCCCCCCCTGCCAGTCCCTTCACCCCATCGAGTTGATGAAGCTACCGTGCCCTCAACTTTGGGACTTGGGGATCAGCGAACGCCGGCAACTTTTTAGTTCAAAGCCCTGAAACCGGTTCTAAAGGTTCTGTGCTGGGAAATAGTAGGTTCTTGGGTAACGTAATAATACTTCCAATGTAGATTCAACAGAACTTTCTCGTGGGCTATCGTACCCAAGAATTCAAAGCAGGTTGAAATCCGTAGGTTCCCATTTAAGCACGATATCGACTAGTTTGTGACTTAAGTTGCCCTATCACTAGGAGTACTAGATTTAGTTATTCGATCTAGATGACTGCAAGTTACTCGTCTCAAGTTTGTAGAGCATGCTCTCATTGTATAGCTGCGCACCCAAGGATCTCAGTATACTTGCTAAATTTACAGGGCATTATAGCCCCACTCTGCCAATCTGCAGATTTTAGTCGCAAATTCACTGGTAGGCGGGTTCAAAATAGGTCTAGTGGCCTGTACAAATTACCATTTCTTTCTGTACCATATCAACACCAAGATTTCTAGGCGTAATGGGAACAGGCTACCTTGTGGAAATACCCTCTACTCAGTGCTTGGAGAACTGGTGCACATACAAAAAAAATTCATCCAAAGGCAACCCCGGGAGGTGACTACATAGAGTCTCGGACTTTGTATACGAGACAAGGTGCACAGCCTCCCATCATTCAGCCCTGCTGAACCAAGCCAGCCTCGTATTCGGCCATATAGTTCGAAATTGTTTCTTCAATTAAATAGAGCATGTGCGCCCCTTTTTCTCTCTTCCGTGGAACTAAACAAGAAAGAACTATGCCCCTCCTCGACCTCCCCAACGAAATCCTCTATCAGGTCGGCAAGAGCATATCCCACGAAGCCGACATCAACGCCTTTGCACGGACAAACCGACTGTTTTACACCCTCATAAACACACACCTGTACCGCCACAACGCGCAGCATAGCGGTAGCTCCGCGCTTATCTGGGCCGCAAAGGAAGGCCGCGAGAGCACGGCGCGGCTCTGTCTAGAACATGGCGCGAACTCCGCTAGTTCAATCGAGTGGGATGGGCTTGCGGCCGTCACGCCGCTGTATCTTGCGGCGGCGATGGATCGGTCGGGGATCGTGAGAATGCTTTTGAAAGAACCCCGGGATTATACGGCGCTGCTGGCGGCGGACTTGATGTCGCCGATGGACAAGCGGACGCTGCTGTCGTGGGCCGCGGAGAAAGGAAGCACGGCGGTTGTGGAGTACTTGGTCTCCCTGGACGGCGTTGACCCCGATGCACAGGATGGTGGGGGTGCAACGCCTTTGTGGCGTGCGGCGGAGGGGGCTCGTGCTGGCGTTGTACGCATCTTACTGGGGACGGGACGGGTGAATGTGAATTTCCTGAAGGAGGAGGCTAGTGATGACGAAGAGTCGTTGACCGTGCTGGCCGCCGCGAATTGGACTTTGCGACTTGTTTTTGAGTATGGACTTGATGGGCGAGCGACGCCAGAGGATTGCGATGAGACGGTCAAGTTGCTTTTGGCGTCCGAGGACGTGGAGTTTCGGCTGGTCGACGAACGGCCCCAGACGGAGAACGCGGGAACGGATATGACTTCGCTGCTGTATCATACGGCGCAGGTCGGCCCCGCCGAGATTGTGGAATTGCTTCTTCGACGCGGGGGTGTAAACTGCGATGCGTTTGGGGGAGGCAGCAGGACGCTTGTTTCATGGGCGGCCTGTAATGGACAAGTTGGGGCTGTGCGTGCCCTGGTGAAGCATGGCGCAAAGGTTGATTCCAGAGATCGCACTGGGAGGACACCCTTGTCCTGGGCAGCTGGTGCAGGGTTTAGTGAGACCGTCCAGTGCCTTCTTGAGCTGGGAGCAGAGGTTGATTCAAGAGACCTTAAAGGTGCAACGCCACTATGGTTTGCTCTCCATGGCGGCGCAGACGATGCGGTGGGGGTATTACGGGCTTATGGCGCTGCCATGCCGCATATAGAGCCGAAGGAACTTCCAAATCTGCTCAATCACGCCGTGGAGCACGGGAATATCACAATAGCTGCATTATTTTTGGGGGCTGGGATTGACCCTAATATGCGAGATGAAGATGGTCGTACTCCCCTCGCAATTGCGGCAAATGAAGGTCAAACATCAATGGTGGAACTACTGTTGAATCAAGAAGGTGTTGACCCAGGCGCGATGGATCAAGGAGGCTCTACGCCCCTACACGAGGCTCTCAGTAGAAGCAATGTGGATATCGTCAAATTGTTGCTTGCTGACCCGAGAGTCAACGTCAATATTAAAGACAACAACGGAGACAACGCCGTGAGCAGGGCAGCGATAGAGCTTGTGGGAGCAGTCAAAGACGGGTTCTGGAGTGATCGAGAGGCAAGCATGATGCTGCTCCTCGCACATCACAACACTATTATTGAAACTGAAGACGACACCTTGCAAGATATTTTGTCGTATGCCATGGAGCAGGACAGCACAGCCATGGTTGACCTGATCTTGAAACGATGGCCCGACCGCGTCCGAATAACAAGCGAGTCAGTGATCGATGCGGCTGCAAATGCTGGGAGAGCAGTTTTGGAGCTGGTCTTTGAGCGGTACAAGCCTGAGATTAATGAAGACCTCCTCAAGGCAGCAGCAGGCAATGCTATACATGGCCAATCTGTGATGGAACTTCTTATTGACCAATATGGAGCACGCATTAGCGAGGATGTGCTGAAAGTTGCAACTGCGAATAGGAGCTGCGGAAAGCAAATCGTGTCACTCTTTATTGATCGATACCGACAGGCTCGGATCCCAGAAGATGTGCTGAAGACAGCAGCTGGAAAGGGGGGAGCGGATGTTATGGAATTATTTCTCGCCATGCAGGGCGACAACATCGGTGTGTCCGAGGACCTGCTTCGAGCCGCAGCGGGCAACGAAAATCATGGAGCCGAGATCCTGTTACTATTGTTAGCCGGGCCTACCGACGGTCAAATCACCGATAATGTCCTCAAAGCCGCAATCACAAATGCGGGGAATGGGAGAGCCGTCATGCAGGTGCTTTTAAATCAATTCGCTGGAGTTTGTATAAACAAAGATATCCTAAGTGTAGTCGTCCAACACTGGAAGACTGGGGAGGCAGTCATGGACCTTTGCATCTGTCATTACGAGGACCAAACCTGTGCTGTCGATGCAGTCATCGACGCCGCTGCAAAAAACACCAAGTACGGGCCTGCAGTGATGCAGTACCTTTTTGAACACGAGAACTTGATATCAGTCAGTCGGGATGGTGTATTGATAACCATAGGACACTTTGACAAAAGGATTTTAGCCTTAGTATACAGTCAGCGTTCACAGCAAATTCAGGTTGATGACGAGGTGGTCAAGGCTGCAGCAGGAAATAGGAATGGGAAAGCGGTCATGGAACTCCTTCTCGAACGAAACGGAGGTATCCAGATTAGCTATGAGTTGTTCAAGACTTTAGAGGGAGAGAAGCCTAGTGGAAAGTGGATAATGCGCCTCTTCAGACAACGGGGCGTCAAACCGGGGTGAGTTTGCAGATTATCCAGAAAGACATTAGATTTGGAAATTATCCTAAGGGTATCATATCGGTAGTGTACATCGTGAAAGGGAATAGAGGTGGATCATATATCGACATCCATAGCATCGCCTGCGCCGGCTGCGACAGGTGCTGATGCTGTGGACGGAGGACCTGGGGGCGTCGCACTAGGGCTTCCGTTCACTGTGGTCGGACCTTCGTCCTTCTTTGTCGGGCTGCTAGTCTTCGGGCTGCTTTCTTTCGCATCGGGGTCCAGGAATCTTTCCGGTACGCCACGTGCAGCGACCCCTGTAGGGCCGACATAACATCCAAGCATCGGACTCCAGGCATACTTTTGAGCAGCGGTGTGGCGGATTTCATGATATGCATAGGAGTTGGCGAAAGGAAGGGATGTGTCCGGGTCTTTATAGCGAGATGGTAAAGATGTGATGACGCAAAGCGAGGACGATATCTCTGTTTCAAATGTTAGTAATAATGTCAATGATATGGTGATCTGGTGTAGAAATCTGCGTACTTGCTAGCCTAGGAGGTTTCTTAGCGTTAAAGTAGGTGTTGAACTCCCGGCTTTGCGCTGTCTTGTCATCGAAATTTTCTAGAATCGTCAAGCATCGCCCGGTGTGTTCCACAACTGCTGGGGCTGAAGGAACGACAGGTTGAGGCGAGTCCACATCCATAGCAGGCTCATCTACATGTATATCAGATTGCTGATCACCCGCCGTCGGAGGTCGCATGCCCTCTTGGTCTGACTGCACTGGATTGGGTGCCGTTGGTGCAGATAGAGTTGATGTAGATTCGGCTGTCGGCTGAGTGCTTGGTGTAGGATTAATAACTGGCTCACCACTCATAACAACCGCGCTCTCTCCTGATTTAGGTGACGGTTCTGTGTTTAGCGGCGTGCTGCTGCTGTTGGCTGTCGCCACGTCTTCAGGTTGTGAAGTGGGTTTGTGAGCTGGTGCACTGTCTAACGTTTCTGTAGACTTTGCATCCTCAGCTACCGTTTGTGGTTGCTCAGCTATTCCCTCTGGTTGCGCTTTGCTTGCACTTTTATCCGTTTCCAAGTCCGGTACTACACTAGGTACGCCCGCTGGTAATTTTGTGTCCGCAGCGGTAGTCTGAGTCTCGGGAGGGTTGTTTGAGAATGTAGGTCCCTCGCCCTCGATACCGTTTGGTTTACTATCGGCCGCCGCACCGTTATCTTGGCCGGCGTCGGCTGGTACTTGGTGCGGTTGTTGAGCAGCATCCTCACCTGTCGTAACCGGGGCGGCCGGCGCAGGCGGTGTTGGTTCAGCTGGGTTCGTAGGCGCGACAGCTGGGGCCACGTGTTGGGCTGTATCTGACTCTGTTGCAGTGCTTGGTTTTTGCTCTGTTTCGACTTTTCCCTCCTTGTCCGCTTTCTTGCTCTTCTTCCGTGCGCCGTCTTCTTTCTCCGGCTTCTGCGTAATGTCGACCTTTCCGACGCGCTTTAAACGACCATCTGCCCAGGTAGCAAGACCACTCCAGTAAGAAATCACAGGGCCCTCAAGCCGACGATTTTGAAGAGCCTCAATCTTGGCACGTCTTTCTTCTGCCTTTCTCTTCTCCATTTCTTCCCATCGACTGACACTTTTGCTGTTATGCCTTTCTACTCTTTCGGCTTCTGCAAGACGCTCGGTCTGAGTCATTGCTTTTGGCTTGATCTTTGCTTTTCGTTTGGCTGCTTCTTCCATTGTAGCGATAAGCCGAATACGCTTCTCCTCGCTGTCCTTGAGTCGCGCATGCGTAAGTTCTTTATTCTGCATGGTCTGTCGACGGGATGAGGATCGAGTAGGGCCTTCTTCGAGAGTAGGTATCCAGGAAACACGCTCTGACTTCTTCCTGGGTCGAGGGGGCCCGGGCGTCGTTGGAGGGGCGGTTGGGTCAACCTTGACCTTTTTGCTGGTAATCCTGTATCGTAGGTCTTCCCGGGCCCTTCTTTTCTTCTTTTCCTCCTTCTCTTCTTTCTCGAGTTGCCGCTCGCCCTCAAGGTCGTCTGCCTGAGCACTAGGTCCTTGGTCATCTTCGTCCGAAGAGGATTCAAGACCCATGTCCTCCTCCTCACCTCCTTCTTCAGCTGCGTCCACGGCAAATTCATTATCATCTTCCACTTCCTCGAATAACAGGGCAAGGTCATCATCGGCTGCAGCTTCTAAAAGAGCGGACATATGCCGCCCGGCGGTGCTACGCTTCGCACGTCCTTGAATGAGTGATTCCACAGGCGCCCCATCCTCAAAAGAGGACCTATCATCGTCGCTTGCCATGTTAAAGTATCCCGAATGTGAAGAACGCTGGATATCGCGCTGAGAATGTTAATCGATTAATCGCGACGGAGAGCGACACGCGTGCGAGGTTTGGCAAACCGTCGAAGGACTGACCTAGCCCCAACTAAGAGGATCATTAAGAGTTGGCAAAGTTATGTGATGATACAATACCATGTGCATAAAACATAGGAATAATAGTAGTTTGCATGGGAAAAAGCGAGCAGTTGAAGAGCTCTCCTCCCACTTGCACATGGTGATTGATGGCCCATTTAGGGCGGTGTGCAAAAAATTGGCAGATCACCGGCGGTACGAGTTTTGAGCCTCAGGCAGAAAAAACCAATTTTACAATTGATGCCTGAGGCACCAATTTACCAGGTACACATACAAAGTAGCATAGTATGTACATGGATTGAACTCCCTTCCTAGTTCACACTTATATGCGTTATTATGGCACCCGATATGATTCAGTCAAGAGCTCCAGGCAACTCGAATATCTGATCCGAATCCTGTTCAGAAAACTGCATTGGACTATGCAATTAAGCACAAATTCCTAGCAGATTTACTCAAACTGCAAGGAAAGGGCACGAACAACTCAGTCTTTGAGTCCATGGTCAAGTGTATCTCCAAATCTGGTAGAGATATCTCTCCGAGAATGGGTTATCTACGCACCCTGACGTTGGATTTACTCAGCTCGAACCACACCGGTCACATCAAACGTGAGATTGAGGGCGTGGGAATGCGGGGTCAAGAATGTTTCAGAGTGTCAAGCCTCCAAACGGGGCTGGTTTCCAGATCCCTCCCTGTTTCAGAATAGGTGCCGGCGATTCAGCGCATCATTGGCACGACTCAGTTCGCCAATGGCGGGAGTCAGGGGAGGTTCAGGAATGGCAGATATCCACCTGTCACATTCCAATGACACAACATCTGTTCCTGTTGGGCTGCTCGAGGCGCGGAAAGCGTCAACGGGGGTCATTATTCCAGCTGCACTATAGAGGACATCGAGGATCAACGCAGGAAACATGCTGTTCCTGCGGAGTGTGACCCAGCAAACAAGTAAGTGGCCATTGATCGAGATCACCTGGGCGTTCACATACTGCTTACTCGACTCCACTGGTATCTCTGGGTCGGTTGAACGCTTGGTAGCCGCAAACGATCCAGAGTTCAGAGACCTCGAGTACTGGCCAATGCCATAACAGGTCAAGACACAGCCTTGGAAGTGTGCCCAGGTCTTACAGAAGAAAGAAAAAGAAAGGAAGCGGAAAAGAAATCATGATGGTACGACCAGTAGCAAAAGACAAAGGCCCGATTGGCATGGGCGCCAGGATTATTATTGACGGGCCATGCGGCGGTTCCATGCATGGATCTTAAAAACACGCAAAATCAGGAGCAATATGGATAAGACAGCTCCTTTCTTCCAGTAACGAGCTTCAGACTCGATAGTATCGCCATAGGCACTGTGAAGTGTGTTTGGAGAGAAAGCCACGGACCAACCACAGCTCAGCCGGAGCTTGACAGACCAACCTGCAACCGCCTGCACCGAAACTCGAAAGTCTTTTTCATCTCCTCCTTCGCTCACTCAGTCTGTCCTCTTCGCATCTCTGCTATCTCCCCAGTACCCTTCTCCTCTTCTTCCCTTTCAATGTTGCCTCTCCCCATTTCTTCTCTCCCCTAATTCTTTCAATCCAGTATCATTTTTAGTCACGTCACCTCCCGATCCTTTTTGCTCCATAGCCCTCCCTTCCACTTGTCGGTTTTGGGCCCTGAGCTTCGCACCTAATTTCCAGCCACCACCAAGTCGCTTTTCGGGCCTCTGCTTCCTGTCGTCGCTTTAATTCTTCTATGATTTCCCTTGAATCATTGCTCTTCGACGATTAATCGCGCCCTTTCGGTCATTTCTAGCGAGCCCTTGCAGAACCACGACAAACTCTGGCTCCGGAACCCGTCTTCTGTTCTCCCGTGCAAGGTAGATTCGTTCCCATTACGAGCCAAGTATCAATCCTTATTCACCGCGCCCTTTCTCTCGGTCTCTACGCTCGTCAGACAAAAGGCGCTGCATTGCCTACTGAATTCCATCCCTTCTCTACGCTTCAGCTCCTTTCGAGCTTACGTATCCGTTGGGGCTGTTTATCCGCATAACCCCGCTACGCTCACTATCTTGCGCAAAGCACTGGACGCGGCTTTGACTTAATGCAATACACACTCTGAGTCAGATCTAATCGCATTGCTTGTTGCATTGACATACTCCACACGGCGAAAGAATATAATTCATTATGCCCCCCGTGACACGACCCGAGGGTCATATGAGCCTCAATTACATTCCAACCACTCAACCCATGTCCGGAACCTCCACGGGCCGCAGTTCTCCTAATGACCCATCTGCAGCTGCTACCATCAAGGCCCCCTTTGGGTCTTCGACCGGTCTCAATGGTACTGCAGGCTCAATCGGAAGTGCAAGGTTAGGGGCTGGCTCCCCTTCTCACGAACTTGGCGCTCGTCTTTTCCCCAAACGGTAGGTGCTCCCTCTAGAGTAAATTACCGGTATAGCTCTGATACTGACGGATGTGATTCGTAATCAGAGCACGTGAAATACAAGCAGAAGAAGGCGTCTCTCCGAGTATCTGGGGTCCTCCAACTAGCGGCCATTCCACCCCTTTGCGCGAAAACATCCCCGAGTCACCGAGCCAGGAAGGGTTTCCCGATCTTGTTCCTCCCTCGAGCAGTTCAATGAACAGCCCCGGACGGAGAACGCGAGCCGGCACTGTGCCGTCCCGATTTCCCCCAGTCGGCATTCTTAACGAGTCAAACCTACAACAGCCGTTCATGGCCCAGTCTTCTCGGCCCACACCTTCAAGTAGTCCTTTTAGACCGACCGGCGTATCTGGCATTGACACAAACGTCAAACCTGCAACATCCATTGGTGGAAGTGGTACAGGCAGTTTATCCCGTCTCCGCGCTGGCTCAATGCCGCAACGGGCAAGCTTTCTCGGTTCCGCTGGACCTTTTGGCCCGTCTCTTTTTTCTACCAGCTGGGCCTCAGGGCGTGACCGAGCAACTACTCTAACTAGCATCCGTTCTGGCGATGGACCCGCTTCACCAACTCAATCATCCTACTCCCGCGATGGACTAACGGATAGCGATGTGAAGACTTTGGATTACCTTGGTCTTGCGGAGACCCCGCAGCAAGCTCGGGCCAATATTGTACGACCATCAGTTGATGTTTTGCTTCAACAGCAGCACCAGCAACAGCAGCAGCAGACATCTTCGCTCCCTCCGTTACTAGCCGAGCTCGCAATGATTAAGAACAACAGCCGCATTCGTTCATACTCAGTCAATGCTAAAGAGAAGTATGCTGACGACGAGGAGCTTGAGTACGAGAGTCGCTATTCTCAATTGCCTTCCGGAACTCTCACGCCAAACGCCGCTGCAACAGCTGCCCAGTTGGCCGCCACACAGGCCCAGATCCATCAGCACAATCTCGCTGTGCAGGCTTTCGCAAGCCATGCGACTGTCAATCGGCCCCGTGCAAGAACTGCAGGTATTCTTGAAGCTCCTCCACAGCGTTCATCAATTCGCAACTACCTTGCCACCCCCTCGCGTCTCGAGAACAGTTTCAGCGCTGCCGATCTCAATATCGCTGAAACTGCCGAATATGACGAACTAGCAGAGGCCGTGCAGTTGTTGAATTTGGGTGGAAATTCCGGCGCCGGAATTGGTCTACGGCCGACTACGGAGCTAGTTGACGAGAACAACCAGGATGGCCCAACCCGTGCCCTCTGGATTGGCAGTATCCCGGTTTCGACGACGGTGACATCCCTTGAAGCCATCTTCAACTTGTATGGCAAGATTGAGTCCACCCGTGTCCTTACTCACAAGAATTGTGGATTTGTCAATTTCGAGCGCATTGAGAGTGCCATTCAGGCCAAGTCATTGCTCAATGGAAAGGAGATCTTCCCTGGTGCTGGGCCCGTGCGAATTGGATACGCAAAAGTACCTGGATCGTCGAATGCTGGTACACCTGGGGTGAATGGAACCCAGCAATCGCCAACGCCCGATCCCACCGCGAAGTCGAATGCTCCTGATGTGGACAAGTTCAACAGCGGGATAAGCGTGCCACAGATCCCTGCTCTTCCCGAACTTCAGCCAGAACTAGTACAGATTGTCAATGAATTCGGAGCCACGGACGATGAGGTCATCAAAATCACTGCCAGCATCCAACAGGCAATTACCTACCAGGTGTTCAACGATGAAATCCCATCTGTTCCTGAGCCCAACCAAACCCGGATGTTTGATGCACCTCGCCTCCGTGACATTCGAAAACGGATTGACAATGGAGCTTGCTCGGTACAAGAGATTGAGGAGACTGCGGTATCAATGCTCCCGGAAATCGCGGAACTCTCTTCTGATTACTTGGGCAACACTGTAGTTCAGAAGCTGTTTGAGTTCTGCTCCGAGCCCACAAAGGAGCAAATGCTTGTTTCGATCGCACCCCATCTAGGCGAGATTGGTGTTCACAAGAATGGTACATGGGCCGCGCAAAAGATCATTGATGTTGCCAAAACTCCAATGCAGATGCGGATGATTGTTGACGCTCTCCGGCCATACACTGTACCATTATTCTTGGACCAGTACGGCAACTATGTCCTTCAGTGCTGTCTGCGGTTCAGTTCTCCTTACAATGACTTCATTTTTGAGTCCATGCTGAGCCGTATGTGGGAGATCGCTCAAGGTCGTTTTGGTGCTCGCGCTATGCGCGCTTGTCTTGAAAGCCACTACGCTACAAAGGATCAGCAGCGGATGCTCGCAGCTGCCATTGCCCTTCACAGTGTGCAGCTTGCCACTAACGCCAATGGCGCTCTGTTGCTTACCTGGTTCTTGGATACTTGCAGTTTCCCTCGGCGTCGAACCGTGCTAGCCCCGAGGCTAGTTCCTCACCTAGTGCACCTCTGCACTCACAAGGTTGCTTATCTGACAGTCCTCAAGGTTATCAACCAACGCAATGAGCCCGAGGCACGAGAGACTGTCTTAAAAGCTCTCTTCTTCAGCCCAGGCGATGAGGTGCTTGAGAAGATCTTGAGCGATTCGACGTCGGGTGCAACACTGATCTTCAAGGTCCTAACGACACCTTTCTTCGACGAATCGATGCGCGCCGAGGTAGTGAAGAATGTGGCCAGGGTTCTCAACAAACTTAAGCCTGTTAACAGTCAACCCTACAAGCGCTTGATGGATGAGGTTGGTATTTCCTCTCGAGGTGGTTCTCGTGACAATTATCATGGACGTGAAAGCGGTGGCCACTCGACCACCGCCGACAAGCAGCAACACCGTGCTACATCCCGCCAGCCTCCCTTGGAAAGGCAGTATAGTGGACAATTTCCTCCAATGGGCCAGAATCTGGATGGCGCTCGGCCCATGTCATCCGAGCAGCAAAACAATGCAGGACAGTTTGAGCCCTACCCTGTTAGTGCTGTTGGCGGTCTTGGTGCTTCTGGTTCCATGAACAACCTCAGCGGAATTAGTAGCATGAACGGTTCAGGCTTTGGCCAAGAGCCGTTGATGCCGCTGACACAACAGCAGCTTCAGTACCAGGCCTATCTGGCAGCGCAGGCTCGAGGGGTATCGCCCGGAGGCATATACCAAGGCTTGAGCAACACTGGCTATGGTTATCCAGCCGCTACTGATAACCTTCGTACAATGCAAGCTCAGCCTGCGCCTATGTCGGGGGCGCCGAACCAACTAAATGCGGGACCTATTCTCAACCAGACTCCCTACGCTCCTCAACAATTTAGCCCGGTTATGGGCGCATCGCAGATGTATCAATACCCACCACAGTTCTACACCCAAACACCGCCTGTCCAAGGGCAACCAGCTGGAGGACGACGTGGACGTGTAAGTTTCGCAGGGCCTCATAAAGCCACTAAAAATGGAACGCTAACAAGCCTTTCTCTACAGCGCTGAACCTGCCTTAACTTTTAATCCGACTTAACTTCACCCCTGTGTATAAGTTCTTTTCTTATTCTCCTCATCTTCTCAGATGCAGAGAGTGGCATGGCTATATGTCGGGATGGCCCTTTCAAATCTAGATCGACGCTGGATCGTCTTGTGAGCGGTAACTGAAAGAGTAAGAGGAGGGAAAAGTGTTGTGATTTGTTTTGGTCTTGAGAATAGTGCTGCCTTGCTATCATGACGCCTTCGAGTCGACTACTGCGCGCCTGAGAGTCAAGGCTTCATAATTTCTTGGATCATGACCGTGTTGGATATAAAACCACCTCTATTGTCTAGAACTATTACTCTTATTTATGATCATGATTATGACATTGATAAAAAATTTCGATCTTGTGCTTAGTATTAAAGCAAAGTATTGTCCTTCCCCAGATCATGGTCCACCCCAGATTTAGTCAAGGTTTTGATGTGAAAACTAGGAGTGAATGGGTTTCAACCCAGTCACCAGCCACTTATCATGTACTTTTATAGAATATTCTATACTATCATTGAATATGTATCTCACAAATTACTCAAATCGCCCACTAAATTGCTTTTAGCCTGTTCAACCTTGCGTCCATCCCAACTATCTAATCTCGCACGTGACACCCCATTTGCGGAGCAGCCCCGTCTCTGGCAACGACGACTGTAGAGCAAGCCCATCATCAGCGAACGCCCCACGTCATCATTTGAGACTGCCGCGACAGAAAACGCTCACCTTAGTCTCACTTATTATATCATTGTTGATTTCCTCCCACTCTCTCTTCTCCCGCGCGACCTGGCAAACGCGCCGCGGGAAACTCCCGTCCCATTTTGATTATGCCTCCCAACGGCGACACTGGTCGAGGTATGTCTCACTTCTGGGCTGCGGAGTGACTCAGAACACCCATACATCGCCGAGTCCGACTTCGGGCTAATAATTTGATCTTTGGGGATACAGCATCGCCGGCTGCGTCCGGTACCGGGAGTTTTATCGATGCGTCGGGATTCAAGTTCTCCGATAAGGACACTAAGCCGGGGAAGATTAAGCTGAAGAAACCTGGGAAGCTTGGGAAGAAGAAGGGTATGCGCCCGCGCTCGCCACTTATACTTTTATCTGTGTTAATCTGAGCCTCGACGGTTTACAGAAAAAGGACCGCCTGCGTCCCCCGGTTCCTCACCGATACTCCCGGAGGTCGATGAGAAGACAATGTCAGTTTTCCCGACGGGGAAGCCGCGAGAAGAAGACCATCTTGAGACAGTAGTATGCAAAACATGCAAGAGGCCGGTCCTCAAGCAAAACGCCGCAGATCATATCAGGGGTTGTATAAGAGCGAAACAGGAGAAGGCGCGCCGGAAGAAAGAAGCTAGGGATGCGGCAAACCGGGCGAAAGCTGGGGAGAAGGAAGGTGATGAGGAGGGCGCGGGTGGTGATAAGCCCGGTGAAGGCGAGGATTCGATGAAGGCTCAGAAGAGCGCGGCAAAGAAGAGTGCTGTCAAGGGGATGGCGGAAGATGGGACGAAGAAGGGCAAGAAGCGCAAGGCTGAGGCTGAGGACGACAACAAGGATAAGGAGCCGAAGAAGAAGAAAAAGAAGGAGGAGCAGAAGCCCAAGGCGCCGAAACCCAAGGGCCCTGTTGATGTTGAGAAGCAGTGTGGTGTGCCGTTACCGAATGGTGCGCAGTGTGCGAGGTCCCTGACCTGCAAGAGTCATTCAATGGGCGCGAAGCGTGCTGTTCCCGGGCGATCATTACCATACGATATGTTGCTTCAAGCGTACCAGAAAAAGAACCAAGCTCGCCAGCAGAGTACGTTTGCCTCGCTCTCACCGGACTATGGGTATCATGCTAACAAGGATTACAGAGGCGGCTATTGATGCGAATGCTCCGTTACAAGACGACCTAGAGAACAACGGGCCTGTCGATTCGGATGAAGAAAAAGATGCGATCATGGCCGCAATTACTCGCTCTCGACCACAACCCATGGTCACACATACCTTGATATCCACGAGGAAGAAGTACCAATATGTGCGGATAAAGGAGATGCTCTCTCATGCGCTAGGTGGCTCCCGTGGTGGTGGACTCTTTTCGACCGGTGATCAACTGAACAGTCCTATTGAAGGGGGCCTTTTCCAGCCCGTAGAGGATATAACAATGACGGATGCGCCGGAAAATCTCAGCGGCAACACCAATACCATGGCTACGCCGGATGTTGCGAGGCAGACCCCAGTACCAGCAGGGTCTTAATCAATCCATTGACGCCATGATCACCACAGTTCCTTTCTTCTTCTTTTAACACATGATGAGCAATGACTGTACATACCCTCTTTCCTATATGTTGGGCGAATTGGTTATGGTGAAGGCGTTTGTGCAGGTACAGTGGGAAGGGTGTTTGCTTGTTGTCTATCTTCTTATTTTTCATACGCGATACCCATGTTGAGAGCTGTGGATAACTGTACCATATCTAGTCATTACCAATGCAGTCTTTATTCTTTTCTTCACGCAGTGGATCAGGGTATGTGAAGGAGTTAACCTGAATCGGGGACTTGGTGCCTGAGGCCAATAACAGCTCCTCTTCGGCGACGAGATTCAAAGAAACTACAAAAAAGCACCTTTTGCTATTGCGCTCCACGAAACTTCAGTCATTTATTTTGGTGCCTTACCCCGAGCTTCTTAGGCTCCTATAACTTTGATTCACATTATCTTGGCCTCCCTGCGCCTGCGGGCCAGCGAGCAAGAGCTTACAACTGATCAGACGACTACAGCCTCCCTTGTTCCTCTCGCGCGCTTTACCCTCCCACCACCATCGCTTGAACCTAGAATAGCTCCAGACCGCGGATACATAATAGGGGGAAATGGGAAACTCCGTACCCGACCTCGACGCCGTGGGCATGAAAGCCGAGCCCGAGCTGGCAGAACAATTCCGCAGAGAAGTCGCAGAGCTCCTAGGTCGCAAAAACCTCAACTTCCCCGGCGCTCAACCCGTCAGTTTTTCCAGGCGCCACTTAACGGAGCTGCAACGCGAGGATTACTATGTATGCGAAAAGACTGACGGCATTCGCTGCCTCATGTACTTTGCGCGAGGGGAGCCCGAAAACCCAGAGGTTCATTACCTGATAGATCGCAAGAACGAATATCGATACGTCCCCGGCCTGCACTTCCCCATGCCCGATGATGAGAGTTTTCAGTCATTTCATGTCGATACGCTGGTAGATGGCGAGCTGGTGAATGATACCTACGATGATGGCACGCAACAGCTTAAGTTCCTGGTCTTTGACTGTCTTGTCCTCGACTCACAAAGTCTCATGCACCGTACCCTCGATAAACGCCTAGCATACTTCAAAGCGAAAGTTTTAAAGCCCTACAACGCGCTATACGAGCGCTTCCCTGAAGAAAAGCAGCACCGAATCTTTACCGTCGAAGACAAATCCACACAATTCAGCTACGGCATCGAGATGATGTTCCGCGAGATCATCCCGAAAGTCAAGAAAATCCACGGCAACGACGGCCTGATCTTCACCTGCCGCAGCACCCCCTACCGCATTGGCACAGATGAACACATCCTTAAATGGAAACCCCCAGCGGAAAACACCATCGACTTCCGCCTGCGCCTCGAATTCCCTATCCTCGAACCAGACTCCGACGACGAAGCCGATGGTATATTCGAACCATTCCCGGACTACGATGCCCTCCCTATCTTTCACCTCTTCGTCCTCCTTAACGATAAAGAATACCAGCCCTTCGGAGAAATGCACGTCACGCCCTCGGAATGGGAAGAGCTCAAGGCGCTTCAAACACCGCTCGACGACGCTATCGTCGAGTGCTCCAAGGATGAGAACCACCGCTGGCGGTTCCACCGTATCCGCGACGACAAGGCCGACGCGAACCACATCTCCACCGTCGAGAAGGTATTGGAGAGTATCGAGGATCGCGTAACAGAGGATGACCTCATCCGCGTCGCACCAGTTATCAAAACAGCTTGGAAGAAGCGCGCGCAGGGCGAGGCGGATGAGCGCAAGCGTGCGAGACCGCCGGCTGCTGGTGCGCCGCCGCAGGTCAATGGGAACGGCGTCAAGAGGAAATTTGAGGAGTAGCGCAGCGCGACGTTTGCATTTTTCAGTATCTATATTCACCTTTTTTCTTTTCAAGCTGAATTCATATTTGCGCGGCGCCTGGAGTTCGCTTTTTTCTCTCTCTTATATCTCATTGATATATGAGCCATGAAATGTTCAATGAGGGGACTGGTGTGTTACTGGGTGGCATTTACTGAGGAAGGGTGTTCCAAACCACTAAGTGACGTTGTTTATTCATCATTCTGCTTCATTTCCTTCGTATGAGATGGAGAGGAACGGTTAGCCGGGTTGGGCGGCGGATCTTGTATATTTACGATGCCTTTATTCATCGCTAGTTTTCTTTTTCTTCATTTCTTTCTCGATATAGCCAGCCAGCCGGCCTCTGGCGAGGAGAACATTATATGAGCGACAGTAAAGGCAGCAACCTCAGGTATGATTGTCCTCTCACATATGCCCCTCGGGGTCCTGCATACAGTACATAACCAACAAGCGGAAGGATGCGATTTATACTCCTATTTAAATGGTATAAAACGAGAGAATAAACAGAAATGGTAACAATGGTACAATCGAGAAATATAATCTACACTACCGCTTCTTGATACTCACGTCAATGTTTCCAAGGACCCAGATGGCCGCGAAGACACTGAAAAGGCCCAGTGTGAAGGTGACTGGCTTACGCAGGGCGTCAAAGAGAGTGTAGTCGTAGGTGACCTAGTCGCCTGGTGAGTTATTGGTTTCCAGAATATTCACGGAGTAGAACTTACTATGAGCTGCGAGTCCCGGGCTTCGTCAGTGAGGCTCTCGACGGTGAGAGTTAGTGTGGTACGGCCGAGGGTATCCATGAAGGTCTTGTGGGAGGAGAATTCCACGGCGAACTGGTCTGCGCTTGGGAGACCATTGCTAGATGGCCCAGCGACAGTCTCGTACTGAACGTTGCGGGCGCCTTCTGGGAGGACGACGCGCACCACAACCTTCTCATACTGGACGCCCTCAGGCATCTTGGGCCCTTCGAGGAAGGGAACCTTGAGCACGTAGGAGTCGGCACCGGAGACAGTCCGGCGTAAGAAGGATGCGAGGTCATTGTTCCAGCCGAGGCGGAAGCTATAGTTCCAGCCACCAAAGATGGGGTACCGAGGCTTGAATTCGAGGTTGGCTTCTCGGGTGCCTTTGCTGGGGCGGTAGCGACTCGTAGAGACGTTACCGATGTCATCGATGAAGTACGGGTCCACAGAGCCCGGCTTCAGAGGGTACTTGAGTTCCCGGATAGCTGACGAGGGCGACTGCTGGTAGTTGGCGACTGTCCAGTCCACGCGGGAGAAGTGGTTCAAGAGTGTGGAGCCGTTGTTTCGTAGCCAGTAGCGCTCCTCCGTCGCCAGGTTTCCACCCCAGTGGGAAACTTCCAGGTCACGTTCTAGCAGCGAGGCGGTGATTACGGGCTTCGTGAACTCGTAGCGGACAGTGATGGGGTAAGAAGACCCTGGCGCGACCTTGGCTGTGTCATAGGATCCGTAGGTGTAGGTCGAGCCCTGACGTTCGGGGTCCTCGCCAGTCTTGAGATCAGTGGTTGTGTAGTCTGGAACATTGTGGCTGGGGAACTTCAACTTGGTCTTTTGTGTCACGGTCTGGTAGGCGGAGGGTACGTATGCGGAGAATGAATAGGTCAGGAACTGGCGATCAGCCTGTTCAATGGCGGCAGGGCGGGGGTGTAGAGAGTTGAGAAGGGAGTATGAAATCCCAAGAGTGATTTGAGATGATGGCGCAAGAGGCTCAGGAAGATGGGCAACGAAGTAGCGGACGTCACTAGTTGTTGAATGTCAGTTTTGAAGTTCAGCTGTTGTTGCTGTATCAAGCAAACGTGGCGTCGTCATCACCACCAAGGGCAGCAATTGGCAGTCATTGGGAGCCACAATGTCAGACTCACCTGGAGGAATCGATCTCCACAGTTTCAACATCAAATCTACTTTTGTCTGCTTCTTTTTTGTTGCGTACTTCTAGACCTCCGACGCGATCGAAGAGCTCCGACGGGAAGGACAGATAGTACTCGCTCTGGGGTTCCTTGTCCACATTCTCGACCACCACGTTAATGGTCTCGCGAGCGTATCCCTTTTCTAGATTTGTATTCCGGACCAGATTGACATTCTTGAAGACTTGAGGGGGCTTGAAATCGGCGGGAAGAGGTGCAGTCGTTGACTCGGCGGAAACTATAGAGCTGCTGGACAGGACAAGCCCGCAAAACGCAGAAACAACAGCGAACGGCCTCATTGTAACGTGGGCAGCTTCGCACCGGATTGCGCTGCAATAGCCAGAGAGTCTCACCAGGAGAAGAGGTCGAAAATGAAGTGGAAAGCAAGAACGAAAGGTGGAAGGGAGAGGAGGAGTGGGCGCCCGCGGGATGCTGATGTGTCCCGATCTGGAAGAGCTGCCTGAAAAGTACGGCGACCGCCGCGGCCAAATTATGCCGGTCTCCAACTTCTCCGTCTTTCCCCTCACTCTTTTCCTTCTCCAGCGCGGATCTCTTTCTCTTATCTGTTCAGTTGCTTGCCCTGGTCTTTTCATCCGTTATGCTTGCCTTCAAGTCTTTGTGTAGTCGGCAGTTTTCCAGAACTGCTGCATTACGCGCGTCCTCCAGCGGCATCCGCTCCACACGACAGAACCATAGCTTCGCCCAGAGCAAGTTCTTCCAGGTCTCAGAAGAGGTTCGAGATGCAGTAGCTACAGGAAAGCCAGTAGTAGCTTTGGAATCCACAATCTACACCCATGGTACGGTTACAATAGCTTTTTTTTGCTGACCAATCTAACTGGAGTAGGTTTCCCATACCCCGACAATGTAGCTCTGGCTTCGCTGCTAGAAACAGTTGTTCGTGCCAATGGCGGTGTTCCTGCCACTATTGGCATCTTGGATGGCGTGGCTCGAGTTGGTCTCCGTCCCGATGAGCTCATTGAGTTAGCCTCAACGGCGGAGAAGAAGAGTGCTCTGAAAGTGTCTCGCCGAGATCTAGGCTACATTTGCGGGCTGGTAAGCCGCCCACTATAAGCTTCGTGCATGGTGATTAACACCTTTAGGGCATGGCTGGGAAACCGCTCCACGGAGGTACAACAATCTCCGGTACAATGGTGCTTGCGCACTTAGCTGGAATTAAGGTCTTTGGAACAGGCGGCCTAGGTAGGTGCGTCCCATGCTTGTGGTGACATTGTGCTAACAAATAAGGTGGGGTACATCGTGGCGGAGAGTTATCGATGGATATATCTGGTATGTAAACTGATTACCCGTTTGTAGAATGACCTAACACGCTGTAGCCGATTTAACCGAGCTGGGCCGCACTCCGGTGACTGTAGTCAGCTCGGGGTGCAAGAGCTTCCTAGACATTCCTCGGACGATTGAATATCTGGAAACTGAAGGTGTCTGCGTCGGGACGTTTGCAGATGGTCGACAAGGCTCCGTTGACCTCCCGGCGTTCTTCACTCGCGACAGTGGAATCAAGAGCCCAAAGACCATTCAGGACGAGGCAGAAGCTGCCGCTATTATCTGTTGGTATTCCATGCTTTTTTTCTACAATTACGCTAACAAGTTTAGATGCCCAATCGAAACTCCCTGTTACCTCGGGAATCTTGTTTGCAAACCCTGTCTCGGAGGAACACTCTATTCCCAAGGATGAGATGGATGTCATTATCGAAGAGGCAGTCCGTCTAGCGAATGTAGAAGGCTATCACGGAAGCGACAATACGCCATTCGTGTTGGGCAAGATCAAGGAACTTAGCGGCGGAAAGACGGTGGTGGCCAACCGAGCCCTAGTGGAGGCAAACGTCAAGCGTGCGACACGGGTTGCCGTGGAGCTTTCGAAATTAGAGAGCTCTGGGGCGGCTAACGAGCAGTGAGTCGCTTTTAGCCATCGACTAGGCGGACGTCCTAATCTCGAGATTTTCTACGCTAGGCATATGCCGGCGATTTCCCGGAGCGATAGAGCTGACCAGGCTACCTCAGAGAAGAAACCGAATCAGTTAGACAGTCAATCAACACCGGAATTGGAAAAAGCGGATGTTCTGGTAGCCGGATCTCTTGCGATTGATCTCGCATGCGACTTTGTTCCCGCAGCAGGACAAGAAGCCATCCCTGCCTCGCGGACATCCAACCCAGCTGTAATCGAGCAGAGCCTAGGTGGAGTAGGCCATAACGTCGCATTTGCCTCGAAATCTCTGGGTAGCTCTGTCGTTTTCTGCAGTGTAGTCGGCGACGATTTGAGTGGCCGCGCGGCTATCTCGTCTCTGCAGCAAGAAGGGCTCTCCACTCAGGGTGTAAAGATGCTGCCAGCGTCGTCTGGTGCGCGTACCGCACAATACGTAGCTGTGAATGATGCGGCTAAGGATCTTCATGTGGCCATGGCCGATATGGGGATTCTACAGCTACCCTCGGAGACATTCGGCTTTGATGAGTTCTATGAGCCAATACTCGCACGCACAAAGCCGAAGTGGGTGATCGTGGATGCAAATTGGAGCCCAGAGCTCATATCTAAATGGGTTGCAGCAGCCAACAAGCACGGTGCTCGCGTGGCCTTTGAGCCTGTCTCTACAATCAAGTCTCAAGCCCTCTTCAAGGGGACGCCTGAGACGAAGGCGGCTATTGGGGAATCCGCATGTGTCCCAAACAATAGCGTGAGCCTCGCTGCACCAAACGAATTCGAGCTCTCTGCCATGTACTCTGCTGCGCGGGACAAGGGCCTTTTTGACTCAACTGGCTGGTGGCGCATCATCGATGCAATGGGCATGTCCTTGTCTGGATCCAGGGATCGACTCGTCGCGATGACGTCCGCTGCCCTTGTTGACGCGGGTATTCCTCAACAAAGCATCCAACTTCTCCCGTTCCTTCCGTGCATCATCACCAAGCTTGGCGCAAGGGGAGCTTTACTAACCCAACTGCTCCGCCCAGGGGACGCTCGTCTGACGGCTCCAGAGTACAGCCCGTATATCCTCTCTCGGGCTCCGCCTATGGATGAGCTCATCGGCGGTGTTTACATGCGGCTGTTCCCTCCTTCTGCACTGTTAGCAGATGGTGCTATTGTCAGCGTCAATGGTGCTGGAGATACACTTCTAGGAGCTGTCATTTCTGGCCTTGCATCTGGGCAAGGAAGAATTGAGAATATCATCCCGCTTGCACAAGAGGCCAGCCTTTTGACTTTGAAGAGCTCAGGGGGCGTCAGCAAAGAACTTGCACAGTTACAACCTCAGTTCAAATCTCTTGCAGCATGAGTTCTGCATCTATTAGCTATCTACAAGTCTATTTTCCGGTTCAGTTCAGAACGATATCAACAGCTCCGTCACCCACAACGGGAAGCCGCTCGACAGTATCTTTCCCTGCACGGTTTGGACCTGTGGCTCGGAATCCGGAAGGAATAAGGGCCGGATCTAGCAGGCCGATCTGCACTAGTACGCTGGCTTGATCCCAATAAATATTGTGGCGTGCAATCTTTCCCTCTAGGAAGCTAGCCGTCATGATCACTGGAATGCGCACGGAACGGCCAGTGGGTGGGACATTGGGTAACAACCAGGGAATCTCCTCGGTATGCTCAAAGGTTAGCAGGAGCTCGTCGACAACTCGATCCGGACCAGAAGTGCGAGACAACAGACGAATTTGCTGAGAAGGCGGGCCCGCGGGAAGGAATTGTTTAGAGTAAAAGTCAACAATCCCAGTCGGCGATGATCCTACTCTCGTTAGCTCTCCAGCCTCCAATCAATTTATAGGGAACAAACCTCCAACCCCAGACGGGACACAGTTCACGCAGGTCCGATCATCAAAGTGCGGATCCCCCGCACCACCCCCAACCATCAGACTAAGCATATCCGGCGCCGCCGCCGGCGTCGAAAACTGCTGCGTCGCATTTTCATATACATTCCTCCAATACCCTTCCCAAACAATCTCGGGCTCCGGCGCACCCCAATCCCCTCCACCTCCCGGCCACCCAAACCCGCGCTTGATACAACTCAGCGCCCGACTCCACGCCAGCCGTGAACTAATCTTATCATACACAGGCGAGCCCACGTCCCCCGCAAATCCGGACTTGGACTCTGGGTAGAAATACAAATGGCACCTGTGCCGCTTGTTCGTATCGTCCCAGAGCGCAAGCCTCTGGTTCTGCGTGCCCGCTAGATGGATCTGGATCGGGAGGATGGGCACAGTCTCATACGCAGCGGATACCGCTGTCGACGCTGCGGTCGTAGACGGCGGGAGGCGCGGCGGAACCGGCACATCCTGCGTCGCGCTCTTCGGCGGCTCCGGGTACATGGCGACAAACGCACATAGTCGCGGGAACGGGTTCGTGCTCGTTGGTAGGTGGTGCGAGGACAGAAGCAGATACGCGGGGCGGTTATACGCTACGATCGCATAGCGCTCGCCGGGCTCGAGATCATCTTCGCGCTCGTGCACAAGGGTCTCGAGTTCCCTGCGGGCGCGCTCGGGATGACCATGCTCGTTATCATCATCGGGGAAATTCAGGTACTCGACCGCCAGCCCCTCGGCTTCGAACCGGCCTAGCGAGGCGTTGTCTAGCGTGGGTGTGTTGGAGATGACGTAGAGGCGGCGCGGGGAGGTCTTTTGCGGGCGGGAGGAGGAGCTGCGGCGACGGAGGCGACTAATGAACTTGTCCATTTTCGCCGGGCGGTTCACTTGACCTGGAGGCTCAATTGATTTCACCGGCGAGTTTTGAAGTTAGTTTTTGTCTACTTCATTCAGCCTTATGGTAGGGCGGGCGGATGGTTCGTGCTCTTTAAGGTACTTATCGGCGACGTCATATGGTTCGGGTCAACCGGTTACATTCAGCTCTCGGTATTGGCATTTTGCATTGGCATTGATCATAGGCAGCTCTTTTCTCCCTTCTTATACTCGAATTGTGCCGGAAATGCATGATGCCGGATGTAACGCTCACTCTATTCTGTATCATATAGCATAGCATAGCATATCTATCTCTACCCTGGATCGCACCAATATCATATCATACCCATATCCGCCCGCAATCAATTCCACTCGCTCCGATCTATGTCCATCCAATTCTCAATTCATCTCCTTTTTCTTTTTTGCAAAATCACTCAAAACCGCCTCAACCACTCCCTCTCCCCCTTAACCTTCTCATCATCCCCGTCCTCCCCCTCAAGGTAAACCCGATAAGCGCCCCTCAACAGACTCGCCCTCGCAACCTCGCAATCAACCCGGATGTCCTCAACCAGCGCCTCGATAGATACGTAATCGTACTCGGGCCGGATATACCCCAGCATGAGCAGATTGAGCCGCGTCCCGTAGAAATCCGGCAGCTTGTTGAACGTCACTTTCTTCTCTTCCGGGGCGGGCTCGGCGGTCGGTGAGGGGGAAGTTAGAGAGGGGAGGATGTGGATTTCCTATACGCGCAATGAAAATGGATCCGTTAGTTTTGTAATTTGCACCAGAGGGGTCGGTCAACGTCGGTCGCGCAAGGAAAGGACTCGGAAGTGAAGGGGAAAGATAGCGAACGCAACGGGGAAGGAACCGTCCGTACAATCGACCTCGTCTTATTCTTGTAAAACGGATTAAACCCGATACTCAGCACGGCGGGGAGGATCCTTGCATTATCGAGTTCCCTCTCCCCGGTCCCTGATGATGAAGCCGGCGCAGTCGCCGGATCCAGCGCCACGACACCAAAGTACACGCCGACACCTAGTTCCTCCGGGAGGACGTCCTCGAGGCCATCGACGGGGATATTCGCCGTTGGGATACCGAGCTGCGGGCCACCCCGAGATAGAGGTCACATGATTAGTTCAGATTTCAGACAAATAGGTAACGTACGCGCGCCAGGTGTTGGGTTGGGATTCAGAGGAAAACGCGCGGGTTGGGGGGAGGCGGTTGTTGAAGAGATGGCGGGGTAACCGGGTAAACAGGCAGCAGGGGTGGTGCAGGCAGGTAGTAAGTAGGTTTGAGGAAAGTGTCGCAAGCTGCTCACCTCTTTACTTCCGCGTCCAAACCCCTTGATCACAGGTCCGGAAAGGCGAATGGGGAAAGGTGATTCGGGGCCGGTGTCGGGGCCTGAGACCGGGGGGCGGGGTGTTGAGGGGGGCATGTCGGTCTGCTCTTGCTCTTCTCTTCTCTTCCTCTCAATCTACCTTTTCCGTCTTCCCGTATGTATGTCCAGTCGGGTCGTATGTGCAACCAGGACTTGGTCGGTCTATGGAGGGGGAAGAGGGAGATCTGATGGCGGCGGTGGTGGTGTCTGTCGTTCGTATCGATAAGCAGACAAAGTGGGATGGATTTCCGATTCCCACCACCAGGAGTGGATCATCAACGGTCAGCCCCGCTTACAGGGGGGGATCTAGAAGACACGAGAAAGAGCCTCCGCGATTGAACCGCGGCTTGTGAGATGGCATGTCATTTCAAGGTGAAAATGCTCTACCACCGAGGTAGACAGGCGTGTCTATCTGTAAGTGGTAGGGGGCTGTCTTTGCCCTTTAGTCTGTGTCACATATATATCATAGATCATCCTGAACCCGATGGCATCACCTTACCAGAATTGCTTATACCAGTATCCTTTTTTTATATATGATTGAAAAGCTGAGTGGCCACAACGCAGGTTCTTTACCTATCCAGCCAGTACTAAGATAGTCAGGAGAGAGCGGGGTCAAAGCACTGGCTCCAGTTCTACGCCGATAACCCTTAATACTGGGAGTATCTGATCTGGACCTCGGATCATCGGGATCTACAGAGTACCTTGGTGGTAGTTCTATACTTTGCAGCGACCAGTGATGATGGTATACGTATGCCTATGTAGTGTAGGAAGATCGACATCTTACACCCCATAGCCGGCTAATTTTTGCCCTGAAGAAAAGTTTCTTTTTTTTGCTCTAGCTCCTGCAATATTAATGGCTGCAGGCTGCAAAATCAATCGGGGTGGTTTCGTTGAACCTGCCTGCTGTAGTGAGCATTAAGTTAGTTCCTATGCCAGCTCCGCTCATGCCCATGGGTACCTGATACATGGATAAATACATGTAGATAAATCAACCAACAAATACAAACCAGAAAACGAAAAGCCTTTTTATTCCCCCGGGTATATCGGTATCAGTATCCTCCGGTAAACAGAACTCGTAAAGTGAATCAATAATCATGTACAATGAAGACGTATTGTTTTGTAGTAGCCAAGTCAAGGTATCGACAGACTTGAATTCGGAAGTTCAAGTCTCAAATGCAGGGTAAAAACTGGGAGAGCGAGTTAGTTTGTTTGGCTCGAAAGGTAAGAACGGGCGACGAAAAATCAAGGTGGGAAAACAGAAGAATGTTGGGAACTCACGTTCATCACTATTAACATGGGTATGTCAAACACATCGCGCTTGACTGTCCAGCAGTAGGCGCACTCAACTTTGCCGTCCTTGAACCCCAGCTGGTTCATCCCAGCTTCGTTCGCAATCCCCCCCTTGCGCAGGTGGTTGTTCCACCGCGAGTGGGTGTCGTCTGACTGCGCGGAATCCATGTCTTCTTTCGTCTTGTACTTGAGCAGCTTGCACGTGGTCATCACGCTACCGCGCGAGTCACCGAACGCAAGCCGTGCAAAGTCCTCGTAAAACCCCACCACGCTGTCGTCGTCGAGGAGCTCTGCTAGGAATACCGGGTGTGGTCGACCTGTTGAGCTCTCGGCTGATCCTCGCGGTGTGTAGTTGCGCGAATTTGCCACCGACGACCCGCCCGTGTTGACGTTGAGGTTCGGTTCCTTGCCTAGGAGAACCTCTTTCTTCCAGCCTGTTAGAATGCTGAATTCCTTGCCGACGGCCGCGACTTCGCCTGTGCGGCGGCAGACGATTGTTGGAGTACCGCAGGCGTTGATAAAGTCTTCGTACTCCCATAATGTCCGTTGAAAGCACCTTTCCATAAAAATGAGATCGTCCCTGTTTAACGTCTTGGTAGTAGCGATAAAGGACGGCCGAATCGATGCCAGCGCTTTCGCGATCTGAAGCGTCTTTTGCGGCGAGAAGCGGCGTTGGATGAACGCTGTCAGGTTGTGGAAGCGGCTGGTGTACGCATACGGTTCCTTGACACTCTCGTAGACAGCTGACGGATTGCGCTGTCGTCGCTTATTCATCTGCAAGCTCTGGTGCTTCAAACTCGGCGTTGAAATAGTCGGTGGCCGCTGCTGTCCATTCACCGAGAGCCCGTTCGATTTGTTGACGACACTGTTAAACGTGTTTGGTTCATCGTATCCCTGATTGTTCAGCTGGGGGCTGGCCGCTGCACCAGGGCTAGTGAAGCTGGCCGGACCGCTCTCTATCGCAAACGCATGCGGCGCATCATGTTTGGATAGATGGCCTGGGATCACGTTACCCTGGCTTTGCGGATAGACGCCAACATTCACATGCGCTTGGCCCGAGGCCTGGCCGCTCGGCCATTCGTTCAAAAGCGGATCACCAAACATGAATGGCTGCTGATTCCCGGGGCTCTCGCCGAACGTGGCCGCTCCCGCGATCGGCGTAGACGCGAACTGCGTGGAGCCACTCCGGCCCATGGATCCTCGATGCGTGCCTGAGTCGGGAGAGTCGCCCGCCCCGGTGGCCATGTGCCCAAGCATACCAAACTCCAGCGCACCATAGCGATTCTCAAAGTTCATACTCGACAGGTCAAAGTTGAAAAGGGCGGGGTCGCTGGGGTCAAAGAAGGGCCCGGCGAACGGATTCTGAGCTTGGGTTGTTCCAGTTGATACACCAGTACTCGAGGGCTGTGGCATCGACGACGTTAGAGCGGTATTATTGCTGGTATTAGGAGGCCCTCCTGTACTATTACGATGTGTCGGGGTCGGTTTCAAGCTAAACGTCGGCGAAACGGGCGATTGTGATGGGAAAACGTTCTGCTGGTTGATGGGATTTTCTTGATACATGTTGTAATTCGACTGCGGGGTGGGATAGAAATTCGCGCCCGAGTTCTGTTGCGTGGCCGTAGTTGTGTTCATCGTGTTTCCGCTATTTATAGGTATGCCGTTGGATGGGAGCCCGCTATTTGATATGGAATTGTTGTAAAAATTGTTCCCGCCGACTCCAGGCATCAGCGCGCCGTCCGGTGCGTCGTGTAGGTACTTCGCCTTCTTGCGAACTCCATCGTGACAGGCATCTTGGAGCCCTCGCTTGATGCAGCGCTGGCAGGGCCTCTCGTCGCCTGGAATTTTGTTAGTTCTGCGCTTCGATACCATACATCTACTACCTGAAATAGTGTAGAAGTGAGCGTACCGCAAGTCAGATGCGCCCGCTGGCAAGCAAAGCAAGCCCGGCGCGCCTTCTTCCTCCGAGGTCGTGAGGGATCCTTGGGGTTCGGTTTCTGGCCATTGGTTGCCGTCTGATCGTCACCATTGGCAGTCGCGTTACCCTTGCTTGAAGGTGGCCGGTCGGCGTGCTCTCCGATCGCTGCGGCTTCCTGGTCGGCCCCGCTATGCCCCAGCGAGGGAGCTGCAGCGCTCTTCCCTGTATCCATATCCATTTCCCATGAAATCGAAGCGGTTCGCTTGGTCGGTCGTGGACTCGTGGTACAATTGCGCGAGGTGGGTTCGTTCTGGCTGTCAGATCCGGGGTGACTTGAGATCGGTCACGGTGCGAGATCGGTTCACCGGTTAAAGGCTACTCCACGGAGTCGGGTTGCCACCTTGCGAGAAATAGGCTGCCTCTGCACCACCGTCGTCGAACAAAACCTCCTCGTAGCCCGCACTCTGGTGGGAATCCAGATTGGCGATTAATCCGGGAAAAGTCGATCTGAGGACATAGAATGGAGTAGCAGGTGGGACAGTGGGAGGGGAGAAAGGTGGTGGTGGTGGTAGCAAGGGAAAAACGAGGGAGGAGGGACAAGGTTCAGAATGTATCCGTGGAACTAAATGCGCATCTGAATTTGGAGACAAAATCACACGCGAGCAGGGCTCCTGTAGTGCGTGCCTTGTTTTATTAGCATTCAGGCCTTAAGACAGAGTCATTATTGGCGGCGGGCGGATGGAAGTGGGAAGAGCAGGACTTGCCGGGCGGCACTGCGGGGAAAGCGAAAAAGGCAAATGCCGTGGGATTGGAAAGCCTCTGGATGCCAGTGATGAGCGATTTTGGGACGCGGGGATCTAGGGTTGAGGCGGCGAATCTCCAGGAATTTGACACAATTGACAGCAACTGGAGCCCTGGAGAAGGTGCCTGGACTTATTATGTACAAAACGTGGTCGAGTCAAGGGCTGAGGCAGTGAGGCTTTTTCTGATGCTAAACCACGCGCACTGATAGGCCCCGTCGAGTTCCACAGGTCGCGTGCGGATGTAAGGTAGCTCTGGCAGACGAGGTAATCATTTAATAAGGACTCTGTAACAATCGCGTTCAATTCTCCTGGGCAGTGTGGGATGGACGAGCGAAGAAAAACCAAAAAGATTCACATGACATCCCACGTGTGCATCACCACCATGGCCTGTCTCCCTACCTAGGTCGGCTAGATACAACAACTACAGATAAATATGAGGAAAATACCTCACCAGGCTGCATCTGCCATGCACGTCCTGGCAGTAGCGGCCCTTGGGTTTGGAGAACTCTGAGACTCAGGCGCGGGTCTTCTCGGGATTCCCCCTCGTGCTTGCCGTCTTCCCCCGGCCTGAGGCCATTCAAGAGCCATTATTGCCATTTTGTGCCTCGGCTACGGATGCTCCAGAAAGCCAGAGACTGCCAAAAACGCAAAGCAAATTATGGAATGACGAAACAGATCCAAATCTGTGTTCGCCCGGGGTGCGTGTGATTCTGCCCAGGTGCTCTCTTGCGGTGGCTCAGCCATCGTTCTCATCCAGTCCAGATTGCGATGCGCTTCTGATCCTGACCGGCTCATGCTACAGCACATTGATTATTGGTGAACAGAGCTACATTCAGCTTGGCGATAGTTTATATCGGTGTGTATGGTTGTCTGTAGTTTTGAATACAATTACTTTGGGATGAATGTGCGTGGTCATTATTTTTCATCTCAATAAGTATATCTATATCTATATCTATCTATATTCTCCAGGTACCTAGGTATACTTCAGGTCCCTATACCGGGTTGCGGCAAGGGTATACTATGTATAGCAGTTGCACCAAGTGTACCTTCCCTTAGTAAACTATTAGGTCATATGCATCTCCAGGGATCAACCCCGGTCGCTGTCGAGGCCAGGTTGTCCCCGCTGTAGGACAGCTTCAACCCACTGCAACAGGTCTATACTCTATGCTGCATCCATTGCACAACTTGGGCATACCTACCCCGTAGCAAATCGGCTCTTCTTCCGGATTCGACTGCCGTATCGGAAAAATATGTACCTGTGCAGAGCCACAAAATAGCCAGATTAGCCCATCCGTCCAACAATATAGATCCAACCCAGCATCAACCAGCCTCGCACAGTCCAAGCGGCGCGCGTTGGTCGAGCCGCTCGGAGTTGGAAAGCTGCCCGGTCACAGAGACGTCAAATGCGCCATGCCGTCACCGGCTTGCAGGACGGCCAATGTAAGGGAGGCTGATCCCAGTCCCACGGCGTGCTGCAAAGGTCGATATCCGCGAAAGAGGTAGGGAAGCAGGGGGGAACGACCAGACGGTGTCGCCTAGAATAGAAGGACTGGAGGACTTACGGAAAGGGTGCCATGACTAGTGTTAGGAACGCGAGCAGCGATGTTGCCCAGTGATAGCCTAGGTTGTTGTACACTGCGTTCACCAGTCAGTAACTGGCGGTCAAGACCTGGTCCTTGAAAGGTGGTTTGGGGTAGCGCAAATCTTAATGGACCCCGAGCCGGGGACCATTTCTATAGAGCTGAGCCCTACGATGAAAGTCCATAGGAAGCATCAAGTGAGAGAAGATACGCGAATTCGAGGGGGAAAAGAGGGTTATTTTTTATCAGGTTGAAGCAGGTACATACTCTGAATCCCAAAGAGGGGAAATATCCCACCGAAGCTCGAACGAGCGAAACTATTCGCCGACAGCGCGCTGGCTCCGTACAAGGGATATGCGTCCACGAGGAAAGTGAAGATCCCGGCGTATACGAGGACGGTGCTAATCCAAACTCTGTCAGTGCTAATGTCCCTTCATGCAGAGTGGTGACAATAGCCTGTCAAGCCAGTCCGATTGGAAACAAACAAACGTACCCTGCTCCAAAGAAAGCAGTCCCAATGATCGGCGCAATCCAGTGAACATTGGGATAAATTGTCCAGGCGAAGATGAAGAGACCTATAGTTAGGAGTGGTCCTCCAGCGATTGCTATAACCAATGAGCATTGTTTTGGCGATGAGTATAGCAACATGGAGCGAACAGCATCGAGACTCGGTACGTACCAGAAGGTAACCGCCACTCCGGCTGGTGCTCGCCTCCTCCGTTTCTCTCTTGCTCTTTCTCAAGCTTAATGTAAATCTTACGCCAGAAAGGGTCCGAGATGATTGCAAAGGACATTCCCACGAACAGCCCAAGGAAACAAAGACCGCGCTGCCAAAGCTCCATACCGTATATATTGCCAAATACTAGTTGGAAGGCACCGAAGAAGAGGTAAAGTATGCCAAGGAGGATGGCTGAGAATATGCAGAGATTCAAACACATCGGCTCAAGGGTTAACAAGAGGATAGGTCGATAGACGGAGCGCATGACAGTCTTCGCCACCGAGCGGTCCATCTTCTCGATGGGGGCTTGGTATCGATCGTCACTAGTCTCTTTCCGCAGTTTCTGGGCCTTGCGCCTTAGCAGCCTGCAGATACATTAGAACTCTAATGTGCTCATTGTTTTGGACTGATACTAACACAGGATGATAAGTCTCAGGGACAAAAAATATGATCGAAACGAGCAATGCGCCTGTCCATATCATAAGCACGTAGAAGGTCCAGCGCCTGCGAGCAATCAATGTCAGCATGGTGTTGGAGTAGCAACCAGGTATACACACCATGTAGTATACTGATTGATAAAACCACCAACCCTATCAATGGAGTATTAGAATCTGGGCTCCCGTAATTTAGCTTGGCAGCTGAACACTTACAAGGGTCCAACTTCTGGCCCAATGAAAGGAGAGCTGGTATACAGCATCATGGGTGCGCCAAGTTCGTGCCGGTCAAAAAGATCCCCGACTGTTCCGCCTGCTACACTAAGGAAGGCGCTTCCTGCAAGCCCGTTGATGAAGCGGCAGACGATCATTGTCTCGATGTTTTTGGCAACAGCACAAGGAATGAGCCATATCAAAAAGAACGAAAACGAGATGATGTAGATGTTTCTTCGCCCATAAAACTGTCTCGAGTCAGAAGCTGCCCTAAATGGCAAGATTGGCAACCTACCTCCGACAAAGGCCCAAGAACGAGGGGTCCAAGTCCAAGTCCCCAGATGAAGAATGATAACCCAAGCGTTGCAACCAATCGAGAGCAGCCAAACTCTACCGTTAACTGATCATATGTTACAGTGTACATTGACGAAGTGCAGGTCCTTGATGCCCGAGCAATGTCAGTACCACAGCAAGTTCGACCCGGTAAAAGAAAACCTACACGCAGAGGGAGCCCATGGACAGAATAGAGGTGATCATCCACTTCCTCGCCTTATTGAACGAGCGGGGATTCATAGAGTCGCTATCTTCCCAGGCCACAACGAATCCCGAGGGCTCAGCAGCCTCGGAGCTCTGCGTGTCTCCCACTCCTGCCTCTGCATCCACCGCGCTGTTACAACTATATCCGTCATTCAAGGACCAACTGCGTTCAATCTGCCGGGACGTCGATTGGCGTAATTGGTTGTTGTCCGTCGTCGCCGACGGTTTTATCGGAGCGAAGCCGCCTTCCACATCATCATCACCCTCATCATAATCGAACTTTTCGAGTTCTTCTCGGTCGTCGCTCTTTCTGCCTTCAGGATACTGCTGTTCTGAGTTCGACGGGGCGCTCCCCGCACGTGCGGAGAAGCCTGCCTGCTGAGAGGCAGACATAATCGGTCAAGGTTCAATTGGCGGATATGTTGCGCTTTCATATACCGCTGGAGCCCTCTTTTCCCTTTCGCGCGCAAAGATATCCTCGTCGAAGAAAGCTCGACGAAAATGATTGCGCCGGAATTCGTGGCGTTCTGACTCGGCCCTATAACCGAACTTATAGCTCGCAGTATCGCCGGGCTCCCCACTCTTCGGCGGATTGAGTCAAGGCGAAAATTAGAAATCAAGCACCCATCGGGTTCCCCCCGGTAGTCAATAATACTTTGAAATGACCCCCGATATTTGAACGCGTAATAAATCTGTCTCCAGGCCAGCTGATAGTTATAGTAGCGCCTTATTAATCACAGATTTTGCTAAATGGGGACCAGAACGCGGAGGAACTACTAGGTTGGAATAGTAATATTAGAGCGCAGAAAGAAGCTCTCAGGTTCGAGTTCCGCGGTCACAGGATGCGAAAGGCAAGCTCGGAAACAATATCCCTTCTTGGTGAGTCTCGAGCTTGATTCTCGGGCTTAAACAGATCAAGCTAGACATCAATGGCCCGTTAGTTGCGTCGGCATTGCGCTCAGCCGATGCTGGTCGCCACGCTTAACCATTGGGCGGCGCGTCTCCCGGGAGCCACATGAGCTTGACACGGGCAAAGGTCCTTTGTATGATTAAGTAAACAGGAGTGCGATCAATGACTGAGCAATAATGAGAGCAATTGCGTTGCATCGATAAAATGATGTCCTTGACCTTCGTACCTAGCAGTAGACACATCAGATCAGAGCCAACTCCACCGCCAGACCTTCTTCCTTCGTCGTATGACGGAGGTTACTATTAACTTTCAATCTCAAGGGCCGGAGAGCAGTTATAGTGAATATCAGAAAGGCGAACTGACGTATGTTTCAAATGTACATCCAGAGGAGGCAGAGAGCAGACTCAGTGTGATTGGAAGATATCCTCCGCCCTCGTGGCAGCCGCAGCGAAAAAAGCAACGGACTGGAGCACTCACATCGCACAACTACTAGGCCCAGACCAAGCAAGTACAGAGAAAAATGAGATGTATGGCTCAACTGATTAAAAGTTCTACTATCACAAAACTACCTAATCGCCTAGAAGGATTCGCCCAAACACAAACGGTAAACCAAACAATTGACACCTTTTCGGTCCCTGGAAAAAAGAAAGAGGCATGCCCAAACTCCGAAGTTCATCATAAAGTCCACAATCCAAGACATTCCGGCTCCCAAAACAGCTTTACCCAGAGAGTAGGGAGATATGACCAAGAGACGAAAGGGTGAAAGGGAAAGAGGCGGAGAGATCGCGCATAACAATGTACAGGTAAGTGTCGACAAAATCCACCAAGCAAACCCGATCTAAACGGCAAGCTGGCTCGGCTGGTTCAGAGCTTCAGCATTAGCCTCTTCTTCGGCCCACGAGCCCCAGAGGGGTCGTTTGCCACGGATCTTAATCGGACCACCAACTGTATTCGGGCGCTGTTCAACTTGGACAGCATCCTTGGTGGCTAGAACCAGAACCTCGAAGAACATCTTGGTTGCATCCGCCTTGGACGCCTTTTTCTCTGGAAGAAGATCCTGGAACCTGACAGCCTTCTTCTGCTCTGCATCGCCAAGACAGTCACGCAGGATGTGCACGGCGCGTTTTGTGCCCACTGATGCGAGGGCATCAACCGGCTCAATCGTCTCATCATCAATGTCGTCCAGCGGCTGGTGAATTCCTTCGTCATCAGTGAGGCGGAGATGGTCTTCGTCGTCACCAGGGAATTCGATCTCTGAGCGCTGGTGCAGCGTTGAGTCGAGACCGATACCCTCATCCATCGGAACAATGGCCTCGTCTTCGCCAAGTTCCAACGCGGGGGTCGTAGCGGCTTCTACATCCATATCGGCAATCCCGCTGTCGCGCTTACGCTTCAGCTCACCGGCCTTCTTGACAGTATCGAAAGACAGCAAATCACGAATCTCGGGAGCCCATCCACGACCGCGCCCGCCGCCCATCACATTTGAAACGAAGTCGCCGTTCTGTTGCATGGTCATAAGAGTGAGGAGGAAAGGGTCGCGAGGAAGGAAGGAAGCCGGCTTAAGTGTCTCGGCAAGTTGCTCCCGCTGGATTTGAAGGTAGGTGTTTCCTTTGTACTCGGAATCTTCATCAAGATCAATAGTGGGAAGCTGCTTGCGTCGTTTTACACGCTGAGCGTGCAGAACGGTAGCCTCGTCATCTTCCTCATTGTCGGCATTGGCGAATTCGTTATCATTATCGGGGTTCAGTCGCTCGAGCATTTCATCGGAAGCCTCTGTCAAGGTGCTCTCACGCTCAAATCGGTCATCTTCGCCATCGGCCGCCATGGTGTCGTCCTGACCAAAATCCATTCCCTCATCCAAAGGCAAAAAGTTATCCTGTAGGCCGTCCGCTCCCAAGTCCATCTTGTCCAAAGGCGCACCATCTTCTCCAAGGTCGAGACCCAAATCGTCGATTTCATTTAACTTGCCGGTTTCGCTGAAAAGATCTTCCTCGTCGGGGCGTTGAGGGGGTGCATCTCGACCCACTTCGATAGGGAACGAGGTCTCATCATCGCCAAGATCGAGCCTAAGATCGAGATCGGGATCTTCGAGAAGGGCAGGTTCCTGAGAAGCAGACCGTCCGAGTCCGGTTTCGGGAAACAGTTGGCTTCCGAAGTCCATCGATGAACTGGGTCGTTTACCCTCCGGCTCCAGTGCGAGAGGTTGAGCCAATAGCAAAGACGAATCAAGATTCATGAACAAGTCGGTTTCAGTCAGTACGTCAGGCAGGGTGATGCCACCAGGGGCGACTACGGCGCTTGTGGTCAGATCGTTGTTGTTCGTGAGACGGAATGCCTATGTCCATCACAGTCAGTAAACGTCTCTTGAGGAGGGAAGACAATGTGCTGGGGTTGCGTACCATCTTGATCTTCATCAAGGCTTCGTTGCAATCATCGAGCAGGTAACGCGCTTTCCTGCTATAGATTCGAACCACTCCAAGTAACAGCTGACCACTCAATCGCAAAGCCATGGGCGCCTGTCCCTGGTCTACAATAGCAGACACGCTGCTTTCAATATCCGACTGTAAGATATGCGACTTCGACAACTTGCGCTCAAGGTTGGCTGACAGCCAGACGCGGGCCAGCGGCCCGGTCTTAGACAGCAGTGTCTCCGAATAGAACATGGCGTAGACGAGTTGTATGAACCAAGGTGTCACTCAATCTTCCAAGAGTGTAATATCCCCTAGATGTACAAGCAAAGCCCGCCCAATGCGGGGCGATTCGTAGAAGTTTCGCGCAACCAGAGGTGGGTGACGCGACGGATGCTGGAAAACAAACGGTATCAGCGGATTGGGCCACTCGGCGCTCGACGATTGCAAGGAAGGGGGTGAAAAGTACCGAGATAAAATTCAAATCAACACGTAATTGCAAGGCGACAAAATTTGCACGATAAAACGGACGCCAAATGCACCCACAGGGTAGAGGATCAGAGGGGCAGTGAGAAAGGGAGGAGGTTGGAGAGAATTGAAGTGGGTTTGGTTTGCTTGGGCGCGTCGTTCCCGCTGCCTGCCAGTGGTCACTGGTTCCAAGCTTGCTGGTCACCTGGCGAACGGGACGGGTGGCTGGGAGTCACGTGCCTTATGCAGCCATTCCGGAGCGCGGAAAAGAAGAGTGCCCGGCGCTAATCCTAAGCGGGAAAAGTATTGGACGTCAACATCCCCGACACGCCTGGGCGGCTGTGCGCTAAGCGGCTCCAGACCAAGTTGACCTTGGGATTTCTGTCCATTTCCCCTTTTGTTGGTTTAGCGGCTCTGATAGACAGAAACATTCTTTACTTTCTCGAATTAACCTGTTTTCTTCCACACTTCTGCTTTCCGTTAGCGAGGAAGCTCCTACGAGTCGCGTTTCAAGAGCCTCGCCTGCAACATCCTTGTTCCGCTGACACTTGTCCGAAGTACTGAGTCCGCACTGGGCATTCCTCCCCCTAAAGCTGTCCGCATCACTTTCCTGCCTCGATGGGCCGATAAAAGAGGTACCCTCACAGATTCCGATAATTGAAGCATGAGAGATGTCAAGGTCCGCTACGCCTGCGCTCCCTTTACATAATGCCCAGGCTTCTGGTTCAAGATCCCCGTCGGCAACGCCCGCGGGAGTGCGCTCCAGTGCTGCACCTTCGGTAAGCCATCTATTGTACTGATTGTAGCTCTAGCTAGATGCACGGCTAACTGTATGCCGTGCTAGGCTTCCACCTCAACATACTCGCAATTAGACCCTCAAGAGACCGCAGATCGCTTGCAGACATCCCTCATCCACGGGCTTACGCCAGCAGAGGCGGAAATACGTTATTTACAAGATGGTCCGAATGAGCTACCCCACGAGGAACCGGAACCTTTGTGGCTGCGGTTCCTCAAGCAGTTCAAGGAAACGTTGATTCTCCTCCTTCTCGCCTCCGCCGCAATCTCATTCTTCATGGGCAACTATGACGATGCAATTAGCATTACCCTAGCTGTGACAATTGTCGTCACAGTCGGATTTGTCCAGGAATACCGGTCCGAAAAGTCCCTTGAGGCTCTAAACCGCCTAGTCCCACACCACGCCCATCTGATCCGTGATGTCCCTGCGAACGGTGCGCCGATTATTCACCCTACTGCAGCGGTGCCAGACGAAGAATTTGAGATGAGGGAGCTGCGGAGCAAGAGCCCGGGCTCGGGCACGGCCTCCGCGGCCGTCAAGGCTTCCACCATGGTCCCAGCTGGTGAGCTTGTACCAGGAGACCTGGTTCTGTTCACAGTTGGGGACCGGATTCCCGCCGACATACGGATCACCGCCGCCACAGACCTTACCATTGATGAATCGAACTTGACGGGAGAAAATGAACCTGTTGCCAAGTATCCAGACGCCATCCGCCACCCTAAGAACCTTCCTACCCACTCGCCCAAGATTGTCAGCCCTCCCCGGTCACCGTTCTATGATGCGCCGGCTAGTGGTGCTGTTGGCGCGGATATCCGTCTCAATGAACAGCACAACATTGCCTTTATGGGAACCCTAGTTCGCTCCGGTTATGGCCAAGGACTTGTGATAGGAACAGGGGCAAAGACAGAATTCGGCAGCATTTCAGCCTCTCTCCAGGAAATCGAAAGCCCCCGTACGCCTTTGCAACTTTCCATGGATCGTCTGGGCCAGGAGCTGAGCTATATCTCGTTCGGAGTCATTGCTTTGATCATGGTTGTAGGCTTGATTCAAGGCCGAAAGCTTCTTGACATGTTCACCATTGGCGTTTCGCTTGCGGTTGCCGCTATCCCGGAAGGTCTGCCGATCATTGTTACAGTAACTTTGGCGCTTGGCGTCCTGCGCATGGCATCAAGAGGGGCCATTATGCGACGACTTCCCAGTGTCGAGACTCTTGGTTCCGTGAATGTCGTCTGCAGTGACAAAACCGGAACCCTTACGCTTAACCATATGACGGTTACCAAGATGTGGCACTTTGACTGCCCCGAGCCATTTGAGGTACACAATGATATTGCTTCATTGACACCAGGCCCGGCTGCCCGTACTGTGTTGCGGATTGGAAACATTGCAAACAATGCAAGGCTCTCACGCGTGCATGCGAATTCACCTGCTACCGCGTCCTCTGCTGCGGTTCTGTCGTCTACTGATGATACCGCTTCGGGGTCGATGAAGAGTCGATGGGTCGGCCAGCCGACCGATGTTGCGGTTTTGGATCTGCTTGATACCTTCGGAGAGGACGATGTGCGGGACCGCCTATGCGCGCGGGTCGCTGAAACTCCGTTCAGCTCTGAGCGCAAGTGGATGGGAGTGATCATCGGCAGCGGAACACCCGGAGAATCATCATCTTCGTTTGGCCCTAGTATGGCCTACATCAAAGGTGCTCTGGAACAAGTTCTCGCGCGCTGCGATACGTACTTGACAAAGGACGGCCGAGAGGTCATACTGGATGAGCCACGACGCCAAGCTATACGGCACGCTGCGGAACACATGGCATCAGAGGGACTTAGAGTCCTGTCCTTTGCCAGTGGGCCGGTACGGGAGACCCGAGGAAGGTCTCTTGGAAGCCGGTCCGCGACGCCTATTAAGCCCGACTCTGCGGATGAGGATGACCGATACACCGGCCTAGTCTTTGCAGGCTTGGTAGGCATGAACGATCCTCCTCGTAAAGACGTGCACAAGTCTATCCGCCGTCTCATGGCTGGTGGTGTGAGGGTCATCATGATCACCGGTGATGCTGAGACCACGGCCCTTGCTATTGCAAAGAAGCTCGGGATGCCCATCGCTGAGACACTGGGAGCACGGAATGTTCTCAGCGGTCATGACATTGACCGGATGGGCACGGCGGAGCTGTCTCAGGCATTGTCATCGGTCTCGGTTTTCGCTCGTACTAGTCCTGATCACAAGATGAAGATTATCCGCGCCCTACAATCTCGCGGGGATGTCGTTGCAATGACCGGGGACGGCGTGAACGATGCGCCAGCTCTGAAAAAGGCCGATATTGGCATTGCGATGGGTAAGCTCGGCACGGACGTTGCCAAAGAAGCTGCCGACATGATCCTCACGGACGACGACTTTTCGACGATCCTGCGCGCTATAGAACAGGGCAAGGGAATTTTCTATAATATTCAAAACTTTATCACGTTCCAGCTCAGCACCAGCGTGGCCGCGCTCAGTCTTGTTTTGCTGAGCACAACTCTTGGCTTTAAGAACCCGCTCAACGCCATGCAGATTCTCTGGATCAGTGAGTGTCATTGAGCACGTCGGGTTTTGTGATTTACTAATTATTATTAGATATCCTCATGGACGGTCCGCCGGCACAATCACTCGGTGTCGAGCCAGTAGACCCAACCATCATGAGCCGGCCTCCTCGGCCCAAGTCTGCGCGGGTGCTCACGAAACCCCTCATCCAGCGAGTTCTCATGTCGGCCTTGATGATCATGCTAGGCACGCTGATTATCTATATTTACGAGATGGGCGACGACGACGACGTCCAAACCGGAAAACGCTCCCGAGTGGTCACAGCCCACGACACAACAATGACATTCACCTGCTTCGTCCTCTTCGACATGTTCAACGCGCTGACCTGCCGCAGCGAGAGCAAATCTGTGCTCCGCGGCGAGCTTCCTCTTTTCGGCAACAGGATGTTCAACTACGCCGTGCTGGGCTCTCTTGCGGGCCAGGCGTGCGTCATCTACCTCCCGTTCTTGCAGCGCGTGTTCCAGACCGAGCCGCTCAACCTGGCACACCTGTTCAAGCTGGTCTGTATCTCGAGCAGCGTCTTCTGGGTCGACGAGGGGAGGAAGTACTACCAATCGCTGAAGCGGCGGCGTGCGGTCGGGGGTGGATATAGCGTGAACGTGTAGAGATACAATCTTGTATAGAATTGCTTGTACAGTCATTATAGTTATACTCCTACTACCTAATAATGAGGAACGATCTGTGACTGCAATCAATGTCCTCTCGGGACGTACCCGGCATCGGGGCCCGGCATCGATCCGGAGTCTTTTTTTTGCCTTTTCCACCAAAAAAAGCAATGCGGACAAGTACCGGAGAGAACGGAATAAGGTAGATAACATGGCGGGGGGTCAGCACGCGGGGCCCCATATCTTCTGCATGATTTACTACGGGTCATTATGGATCTGGATGGGAGCGCTAATACCGAGCCTCCAGTTGCCGCCTTTGGATGTGGGTGATACGTTCCCTTCCTTATTTTCCAGGTACTTACACACTTATTCGCGAATCAGTGTATTGATTGTCATGCAGATATCATCGTGAATGACCCTCGAAGCTCGAGAGAATGCCATTGCGCGGATTTCAAGAACCAGTGGGGGGAGAATTACTGCCAGCACGATGCCAACCCGTTCGCCAATGCTCCATGGTGGATGTATCCAAACACCGCCGCTGATAATGGCGATCCCCCCTTTACTGTTGCTGCTGCTGCCCCCGATCTTACTACTACTGGTAGTGGTGGTAACAGCATCACCAAACCCCATCTACTCGAAAACACCGGCTCTGCTACTATCTATTCGCCGCCCGATTCGCGTGCTGGCACAGTCGAGATGATGGACGATGATGATGCCAATCCGGCAGGACTTTCAGGACTGACAACTGCAATTGCAACCGAAACCGAAACCCATCAGCAGCAGCAGCAGCAGCAGCAGCAGCGCAGTGTTTCCTACAACAAGATGCGCCGCAACAGGCGCTGGAAATTCCTCCACCATGGCATCCACATGCAAACCATGGTCTTTGACACGCCCTGTAGTACCAGCAGCACTAGCAGCACTAGCAGCGGTAGCGGCACGACAGAAACTACAACAGCAGCGGCGCCGACAAATCCCGTACCGGAATCGACGATGCTCAAACTGAAGCGTCCGAACTGGGGCTCGGACACGCGCTTCCGCATCGACGCCGCCACCACTACCTCGTCAGGCAACAGGTGCCGCTCCAGCTATTACGCCGTCCCGAAGGACCAGCCGACCGAAGCGGAAGCCACGGCTCGGATTCTGAGGAATAGTGCTGAGTTGATTCGGGATACGAGCTGGATAGCGCAAGTCTGTGAGACGTCGTCGCCTTCTTTGTCTGCGTCTATCGACGATATGAACAGTGATAGCAGCAGCGACGACGAGAACAACGACAAGAAGAAGGAGAAGAACAACGTAACCCCCAAAGACCAGGGACAACCACGACCCCGAACCCGAACCCGAACACGGAAACGAGCACGCGCCGAACTCCAAACGGAGTCGCAGCGAAGGGAATGTCACGTCCGGTCCGAGCAGGTGCGCAGGAACCTCGTCAACAGCGGCTTCCATGAGCTGAAGATGCTTGTCCCGGGGCTGAGGTACCAGGCGTACTCGAAAGCCCAGACGCTGAGGGTTGTGTGTGAGTGGATTGAGGAGTTGGTGAGCGGGAATGAGGCGTTGAGGGAGGTTTTGAGGGGGTTAGAAGAAGAGGAACAGGAACAGGGGCAGGGGAATGAGGATGGGGATGGGTGGTGGTTGGATGGTGTGCAATTATTATAAAGAGAAATATAGTTAGATACCATAGTTACATATACTTTATTTACCAATGAATCAATAATCTTGGGAGGCCAAACAGCCGCCACATCCTCCAGTAGCCCTAAGCTGGACACCGAGCAACTATACTATACCCATCCACCCCGCCGTTCCCTCCATCTATCCAGCAAATATAAAAAGTCACAACTATCCACATACACAAAACCATCAACACAGTAAATAAAACAGATCCCCAAAGTTACAAAGTAGTATTCCTCTCCCCCAACCTGGGAAACAACCCCCTCGCATTACGCCAATAAGCCATCTCCCTCAATTCCTCCCCCATCCCCTTATAACCCTCCAATTCCTCCGCAAACGCCGGATACGCCGTGACAGGCGCATAGGGGAAATCACTCCCGAACAAGACATGCCCCGGGTCGACAATCTTAAACAGCAGATCGAGCACGTGCGGCGCCGCGCTCAGCGCCAGATCAAAGTACAGCGCGCGGAACGCCGCAACGGCCTTCTCGTGCGTGGTCCCCACCTTGTGCGACGCGAGCACGTCCGGCGCATGCCGCAGCGGCGTCGTCACCCGCGAGATCAGGTAGGGCAGTGTCCCCCCCGCGTGCGAGAGGATGATCTTGCACCCCGGGTATTTGAGCGGGGTGCCCGCGGTGATCATGTCGAGTGCGCTGCGCGTTGTTTCGTGCGGGTAGTCGACGAGCGGCTGTGGGAGGCGCGGGTTTATGGGCGTTGTGTCGGCCGGGTGTGTTGGGTGGATGAAGACCACGGCGTGCCGCTTGTTGAGCTCGGTCCAGATGGGTTCGATGTCGCGGTGGCCGAGGTAGGCGGATGAATTGTTGTCATTGCTGTTGGTGTAGCGCGTGAATAGGACGACGCCGTCGGCGTGCAGGACGTCGAGGCCGTAGGCGATCTCCGCCAGGGCGTCCTCGGTGTCGAGGATGTTGGGCAGCGAGACGAAGAAGCCGAAGCGCGTGGGCTCGCTGTCGCGCAGGGCGGCGGTGTACTCGTTGAGCTGGCGGGCGAGCTGGGCGCGGCCCTCGCGCGTTGGCAGGATGCAGGCGCCTGGGGCTGTGGCCGAGAGGATGGCAGTTTGCACTCCCAGGCGGTTCATGAGCAGTTTGGAGGCGAGGGGGGTCCAGCGGGGGGTGGGCCAGCCGCTGGGGTCGCCGCCTTGGTCTGCGATTGCTGTGGCGGGGGTTAGCTTGGTCTATAATAAAAGAAAAGGTGAGAGGAGGTACTGTACCCTTGGCATAGAACGGAGGCACAAAGTGATGGTGTGTATCGATCTTGTTGACTGGCGGCGTGTGGCTCCAGCCGATGGCCTTCTCGCCGAGCCAGTCGAGGGTGTGGTCAGTCATGGCGGCGAGCATGCTAGACTGGCATTGGCAGACGCAGAGGAGCAAGAGCGCGAGACTGTATGAAAAGTACAACATGACGAGGGCTGCGTGCTACAATCATCGACGATGCTTTTCTTAAGAATCTCCCCCGTTCGAGTTTCCTTCAGCGCCGGACGCATCCCGACGATGACCTCACAGTCGGTTCAGTTCCGGAGCCAGACGGAGAACATCCGGAAAGCAGTTACAACTTTGAAGTAGGTATAAGATTTGATAAAATTTAATAGGATAATAGAGTAACAAGAATACTTCTCTATGATAACAGCAAAATGTCCTCCATACACGCACAGCTCTCCGCAGCAGCGTCGGCGCATCCTCTCGCCGCAACCCTAATCAGCACCGCCGCAGCGCTAGCGACCATCTTCCTCATCCTGCAGGAAGTCTTCACCCCAGTCGGAAAACGCAGACCGCCACCAGGGAAGAAATGGAAGCTCCCACCTGGTCCTCGCGGGATACCCATCCTCGGCAGCCTTTCGGTGCTTCGAGATGCGCGAGATGACGAGGATCACAAACGGGTATGTATATACACGCACGGACAAGTAGAAATTTGAAGCGGGCGAAAAAGCTAACAACAGCACTAGGTCGTCGAAATGGCCAAATACGGCGAAATGACAACGCTGCACCTGGGCTCCAAAACCTGGATCCTCCTCAACTCCAAACGCGTCGTCTCCGAGATCATCGCCAAACGCGGCAGCCTCACCAACGGCCGCAGCCCCATGCCCATCGCCAGCGGCATCGTCAGCCGCGACAGTCGCTCCCTGCTGCTCCCCCCCGCAGGGTGGACGGAGAAGCGCCGCGTCATGCACTCGCTCCTCAGCGGGACGGCGCTGGCGCAGTACGCATCCTGGCAGGAGCTCGAGAGCACGCAGATGCTCTCGGAGTATGTCTTCCAACCCGCGCGCTGGTACCGGCACCACTACCGGTACGCGAACTCGGTGGTGCACCGCATCGCGCTCGGCGAGCGTCTCGTCAAGTCCAGCGGCGAGCTGGCGGACCTGCAGGATGTCGTGACGCGGTTTGTCGGGAGTATCGGGTCGAGTCTTGTGGATTGGTTCCCCGAGCTGGATCGGCTGGTGCCGAGGCCGTTGCAGGTGTGGAGGCGGCAGTGGGAGGCTCTCGGCGATTGGAATGAGGAGGTGTACAAGGCATGGTGGGTTCCGGTGCGGGACAAGATTAGGGATGGGACCGCGCCGCCCTCGTGGGTGCGGGATGTGCTCCTCAATCCAGAGACTAAGTTCACTGGGGATGATCGCGAGGCCATGTATGTTGCGCTGCAGCTGGTTGAGGCGGGTTCCGATACCACCCGCGAAGCGCTCAATATCTTCGTCATGGCGGCGCTATGTCATCCGGAGACATATAAGCGGGCGAGAGAAGAGGTCGACTCGGTCATCTGCGGCGGCGCCGATACTAACAATGACATCACGCTGCGTCTCCCGGGGATAGAAGACATGGCACGAATGCCGTATATCTGCGCCATGATCAAAGAGCTCCTACGCTGGCGGCCAATCTTCCCCTTCACGCCGGACCACGTCCTGACAAGCGACATGGAGTTCGAGGGCTACCACTTCCCGGCCGGGGTTGGGTTCGTGATCAACGGGATCCCCGTGTGCAACGAGTGCGAGGATCCAGACGAGTTCCGGCCCGAGCGGTGGCTGGACGGGCAGCATGAGATGGATGCGGCGCATGGGTTATGGCAGTTTGGCGGCGGACGGCGCATCTGCGTGGGCTATCGGCTGGCGTTTCGGGGGTTGTTCATCAATGTGGCGCGACTGGTGTTTTGCTTTGATTATCATGCGGTAAGCAAGCCTTCCCGGTTTGGCTGTTCCGGAGCGCAAGAAGTAGAGAACTGGCTAACGTGGATATGAGCAGGCTGGCCCATTAAATCCAAAGCGCCTGAATCACCACCGAACCGACGAGCCGTTCCCAGTTAGGGTTACGCCGCGGAGCGAGCAGCACGTCAAGCTGGTTCTAGACGAGGGCGCCCGACTGGATGTGCTGGAGGATGCAAAGCGTGAAATGTAATGAGACATCTAAAAATAAATAATCAATATGTATAAAAAAATCAACTCTTCAAACAACTAATCACAAAATCCGTCAACACCCGCGTCGTCTCGCTGGTCTCCCTCCCCGCCGTAAAATCCATCAGCGGCCCATCGTGCGCCTCCCGACGCGCCATGTACAGCACGACTTCTTCGCCTTTGCTCCTCCTCTTCAGCATCGCCCCTAGTGCCTGCACATGGTCGCTAAAGACCTCCTCGTCGCCCCCCGTTACCAAGATCCTATCGACAACGTCGAGCCCTTCCCACCAGCTCTCGGGAACATCAAGCGCCATCCCCCAGCCGTTTCCGGCGGCGATCTCGGCATGCCAGGGTGAGTTGTCTACGAGGTGCGCGCCCCATGTGCTCACGACTTTTCGGCCGAGGACGTCGGCGCTGAACCAGTTGTTGTAGGAGCGGGTGGAGCAGTTGAGGGAGGAGAGCGGGGAGACGAGGAAGCAGCCTCGGACGCGGTCAGTTGGCCGGCTTGTTTCCGGTCTCCCTCTGGAAGGGGATGAAGGACGGGGACGGTGGAGATGTGCTAGGAGAGAGAGGGACAGATGGCCTCCTGCCGAGTCGCCGCCGATGACGATCTACATAATGTTTAGTTTGATCCTATGTTCATGGGGAAAGTTGGCTGAACATCTTGGATAGGAATAAACGTACCTCTGGTGGCGCATATCCAGAAGCTAGAAGATGTTCAAACCCAAGGATTGCTTGATTCATCTGCCTCGGGTATGGGTTTTCGGGGATTAAGTCTTGTTCAGTCAGTACCTTGAACAATGTTTCGATCAGTAGTGCACGATGGAGACACACCGTACTCGAGAACACACACGCTCAACTCAACGCCGGCAGCGACTGCCTCTTTCCTCACATAGTCCATCCAGTCCAGATGCCCCGTAGAAAGCGGCATCACATACCCGCCACCTAGCACGCCTTATCAGCGACCAAACAGTCCGGTCATTCATTCCCACAGAGTTGCATACATACCATGAAAGAAAAGAAGCACCTTCCCACCCTTCCTCCTCGGACCAACCCACAGTAGCCTTATCAAGTCATCGCCCTCGCCGTCGCCACCTGTTGCTTCCACAACAATCTCCTCGACCCCATTCTCCGCGCATTCTCTCCTCGAGGCTGCCCACGCCTTGTACGTCTCGATGGTAGAGGGCAAGATCGCCTGGAGCTGACGCGGCGACGCAGTCGCCATCAGGGCTCCGGCAAAGCCATTCCATATTGATGGCCCAAGAGGCAGATTCTTGAGCCAGGCGCGGATAATGGCGCTGGGGACTCGCGCGAGCGAGGTTGGCACGGTGGAGAAGAGGAATGTGAGCAGGAAGCGGAGGCGGGTTAGGGTTTGATTTGTAGTAGTAGGCATGGTTCTGGGTTTTTCTGGGTAAGATGGGTTAGGTGATGGAAGAGTGAACTGAGAGAGGGCAGAGGGCTTGTTTCTCTATTTTCGGAGAGTGGGAGAGCGTATTCGATCCTTGAAGCCTCGGTTGGATGTGCCAAGGCAGGCGTTCCAAGTGGTGGCTTTGTCGCTGCTCGCTGTGATTGGGAACGCGCTTGAACTAACTGTTGTTCCAGCTTGGCGGGCGGTCCGTTATCTATTATAGACTGCAGTGCTCTATACGCTTTCTATACGGAGTATCTCAGATTTCTACTAAGAGTAGCTGCATACCCCGGATCACAAGCGTGATCACGCTCTGTGATCTATACCTTGCAGCCCTAAATCTGACTATACGGATAACGATTTCAGGCTGGGCAATCTAACAGCACAATTGAACCCAATATGGGCTCCATGCATATCCTCCCAACCTTGGAAGTGCAGAGGACTGCCGATTCCGGGAAGGACCCGGACCCCGGAACGGTTCCGTTGCGCCCCCCTTTGCCTCGATAACTCGAACAGCGCTCGCAAGAATCGATGCTTTGGGTTTTGTGTACGTATCATTTGTTCATACAGAATCAACTGAGGATTATAGTTGGTGCTACCAAGCGTTCTCCTGGCATCGTCCTACCCCGGTCCCCGCAACTCCACCGGTTCGGGGCGGAATTGCAGCGCCCTGTGGAAGGCTGAAGGGGCTCTCCCCAAAATCAGACTTCAGTCCTCATCGCCTGCAATCCGTCATGGATCACTACTGTTCAACCAGTCCAAATGCCTACTGAACGCACAACGAGAGCGAGACGCCGCAAAGTCGCGCTGGCCTGCGACTCGTGCCGCGAGAAAAAGGTCCGCTGCGACGGCAACAAGCCCATCTGTGGGCCCTGCACGAAACGGGCGTACCGGATCGACCAGTGTGTCTACACGACCGAGAATGCGCGGTCTGCGAGTAGAGACAGGTACACGCAGACCCTGCATCAGCGCATTCGAGAGCTGGAGGCCGTCTGTTCGAAGGCCGGGGTCGGGGTCCAGACTCCGACGTCGACTCCTCAGGTCGAGGAGTCTAGGCCTAGACCGTCGCGCGAGTCCAGACAGCAGCCGACTCCGAGGGAGCATCATGCTGAACAAGAAGAGAGCATGTTTGACGACAGCGAAGGCCAGATCACCGGCATGGGCCAGATTGCGACCCCCGAGGCTGGCACTGGACCAAACCGCCCGTCAACGTACTATGGCAGCTCCTCCAATGCGTCGCTCATGCGGCTGGCGTGGGAGTCGCTGCCGATGCGTTTCCCGAATGGCTCGCGCCCGGAGCCCTCGTCCAGCAGGCTCCAGGACACATTCACCGAATACCGGTTCGATGACTTTGCTCTTCCGCCGCGGCCACTGGCAGACCATCTCGTGACCTGCTTCTTCGACAAAGTGTTTATCCTCTACCCGTTCTTCCACCGGCCCAGCTTCGAAGCGGCGTATCGGCAGCTCTGGTGCGCAGCAGACGAGCCCGGCAGCGCACCACTGACAGATCTACGCATCGGGCTGGGATCAAGCGTGGACTCGGGGCCTCGCTCCATCGTCTTCCACACCGCGCTGAATATCATCTTCGCCCTCGGCTGCCACTTTGCAGACCTGCCGCGCGAGGATCTGGAACCGGTTACGAATTCTTTCTTTCTCCGCGCAAAGCGGTTTATCGGCCTCGACTTTCTCGATATCAATACCCTGGGCGTTGTCCAGGCGTTGCTTATCACCGCCTTGTTCCTGCAGAGCTCCCCGTACCCCAGCAGGTGCTGGCACTCTGTCGGAGTTGCTTGTCGAGTTGCCCTGGGGTTAGGGCTGCATGAATCGGATATCCCTGGTTCCTGGACGCCGCTGGAATCGGATATTCGTCGCCGGACTTGGGCTGGATGTGTGATGCTAGACATGTAGTCTTCTCTTCTCTTTCCATCCGCCTGTTCTTTTTTTTCTCTCTCTTCTTTTCTGACAATACTTGCAGGACCCTGAGCATGACGTATGGAAGACCAAGCATGACGACCCATCTAGGGCCCGTCCGTCCACCCAGCGACTGTCTCGAAGAAGAGAGCAGCGCCTTCTACAACGAAGCAATCAAACTCTACGACATTCTGGACAAAATCCTCGCGGACGTATACAAAGCCTGGCGCGGCCAACGCTCCCGTCACGAGCGGTTCGTACCACACCAGCCGCCGCCCAAAAGCCGGCTCGGGGGTCTCGACACCGTCCTCGAAATCGAGAGACAACTCGCCGTCTTTGGCGCAAACGTCCCCTCGCATCTCCAGTGGACGTCTAATTACCCGCAGGCAAACCAGCATCTAAACCCTGTAATCGCGCAGCAGCGCAATGTCCTCCACGCCCGATACATCCACCTCCACCTCCTCGTCTACCGGCCCATCTTCACGCAGCTGTACTCTGAAACAGTCCGGAAGGTCCCCTCGTCGTCTTCTTCATCATCGCTGTCGCTGCCGTCGGCCACCCCCACAAGCACCCTGTACACCTCCATGCTTAGCAAATGCGCCACTGCGTGCGTCACCGCCGCTATCGACCTCACACACCTCGTCTACGAGACTTACCAAACCAGCGCCGCCGATGCATGGTGGTACAATGGATTTTGTACGTCCTGCCCCTGTGATCCTCTATAAGTTCCTTTTCTCTTTTCCCTACCTACCTACCCACCTACCTACCTCAATTACTAACCACGAATACCATATTGTTATGGGTTCGAATAGACATTTCAACAGCCGCAATCCTCCTCCTCATGTCCTTTTCGGCGCCGTCGATGTTAGACCGCCACACAATGACAAAAGCCCGCGGCGCCTGGCACGAAGCAACCGCCGTGCTCGGCGAAATGGCGACGTATAGTCGGTCCGCGAGCAATACGCTGCAGTTTCTGCAGGCCGCCTATCGGCAGGCTGTCTCTGGGGAGAGAGGTGGGGGGTCTATGCTGCTGCTACAGCAGCAGCAGCAGCAACAACAAACGGTCTGGGCTGGGGCTGGGCCCGAGGGAGAGGCAGGACCGGGTATGGATCCGGGATTAAACCCTTCTTCTTCTTCTTTTGCTTCTGCACAGCAGCTGCAGCAGCAGTCGAACGACGATGGCAGTGATAACACTCACACCAGTTCGCACGCCGATTTCAACTTCAACAATAACAACAATGGCCGAAGCGAGTTATACGAGCTTGGCCGTAGTGGTGGTAATGACCCGGCAACGCAACTACCATTCTTCAACTGGGAGGAGTTTGCGGCCGAGGTCGGGCCTGGGGTTGGGCTAGATGATTTGGGGTTCTTGACGAGGGTTGATTTCGATTTCGATTTTGCGGATTCGCTGGGGTAGGAATGTAGGAGACAGTACCAGTAAAGTGGTTAGTTCCGTGTATGTCTAGTACATTGAGAAAGAGGAGGAGGAGAGAGAGGGACATATTTTGTATAAATAAAGACGGATGGAACCCGGCAGCATACTAGAGGCCGGAGCAGATTAATTATGATTATAAGCTAGTGACGGCATACACCCGCAATCACCCTGATATATATATGTTCCATCTAGATGCAACATATTCCGTCTCTTATTTACTCTACTTTGACACGTGCGGCCGGTGTATGTATGGGATAATGTACGGAGTATACAGATCTCGCTCCCGGGTTACCCCCGTACCGGAAACCACCCGACATACTCTACACCCTCTCCGTTGCCCTAAGCTCATCGTTGACCAAGGCTCATGCCATCGAATTCGGAGATCACGGAGTACATTGGGAGTAGTATAGTAGGCACGTACAAATCTCCAGGATAAGATGACCTTCTCTCCAAGGTGCATGTAGTAAGAGGATGCGAGCGAGTATATGCACGAGAGCCAACAGCCCGGGTGCTCTTTACGGCGATGAGGCAGTTTGTTGAGCCTGTATACGCACCCCCGCCTCCGCTACACGCACACCGTCCGTAGTAAATAAGACTGCTATTAGTAAAGAATGGTGTGCGTATAGCTAGCTGCTACAGGCACACTAACTAATAAGTAAAATGGCCTTCAAGCGCAACTTGATAAGAACCTCCTTAAATGCTTGTTAAGTGCCTATTAAATGCCTGCGTCCATGCAAACATTGCTAGGGCCGAGGGTAATTAGCGTAGTGTGTTCTATAGAAGTCTTATTTGAGTTGGACCCGTAGCCCTAAGTTAGAACTCTATACTCAACACATCCAGCCCTCATATACATAAAGTTAGTTGCTAATACTCCCACCACGGCTCTGAACTCTCATTAGGCAACTCTTTATAAATGGACACCTCTTCTCCACGGTGGCATGTCATCAGCACCATCAATCCTAGACCCAACCCCCAACATCATCCATCCCACAATTCAATTGAATACACAATGCTCCAATTCCGTCATTCTCTATCTCTGCTCCTAACTCTAACTCTTTCCCTCCTTTCCCCACTCGCCGCCGCCTCCCCGAGAGACGACGCCGTCATCCTCTCCCGCCTCCTCCAGCTCGACCTCGGTTTCCGACAGGCGTACATCCTCCTCGACATTCTGGGCGATGATGCGCCAAAGATCACGCCGGTCGTGCGTATATCGATGCAATTCAATGCAATTCCATTACCCTTATCTTCTTATTTTACCGATATGCTGAGATAACTGACGAGATGTGGGGTATGTGCCAGGATATCGTGAATGCATTCAACGCAGCTACAGCCCGGAACACGACAGCGCTCCAGCTGCGGCTCCCAACGCCGTGTTTGGCCTCGACGCAGTTTGTCATCTGTCTGGCGTATCATGCTGTGCGTTACCCTCCCCCCCTCCTCCACGACACCTTCCTTCATACAGACGGCTCTATCTATACTCTCAATCTCAAGATGAGATGAAAACAACTTGAAGACAACACATGGGTCACTCTAATACGCTCTAGTTCGCAACAACAAGCATAGAGCTCTACAGCGAGCTCGTCGAAGACGCAGATGAGTTCGACCGCGGAACGCGGAATGGCTTCGTCGAAGGGTTCACGGCGATTTACAATGAGAATGCCGTGCGTCCTGCCCTAGCTTCTTCTTTCGCACCATCCCATACTCCCGGTCTACCGAGTTTATGAGACGCAAGGAATGAATTTATTATGCAAGAAAGGACCTCACAAGTTGACCTCAAAATTACAGGACTTTGTCGACAACGTCGCGCCGCTTGCGCTGCCGCTTTGTGTACAGAGTATCCGGTGCGATGACCAGGTGCTCGACAAGGCGTTCAAGACCGCATTTAATGTGCTCGATCCTGCTGCTGCGCCGCAGTAGGTGGGCGGCAGGCTTCACTTTCGTCTACGGGAGTGCAATAATTAGTTGGTAATTTTGTATTTGTTGAGGAATTAAATTGGGACGTCTGTTTAGTCTTCATGCGTCATTACTTCATCTTGGTCTTGGTCTTGGTCTTGGTCTACCTATACTCGTGCCTCATTATATAAATGATATTCATCTCTCAGGTTGAAATGAGCAAACTCCCCAACGCCACTCACCCCCGTCGGACAACATCTCCGATCCCAGCATTTCAACTCTATTTGTTCGCCAGGTGCGGGAAGACATGCGCCAGTCCCGAAACCTGGCTGTTGGGCTCCGGTGACGAGCGATCGAGATGCTGCCACACGCGTTTTTGGTAGGCGTCGGAGATCTCTAGCGTCTTGTCGACTTCGGCCGTTAACTGGCTGATTTCCTTCTCTAGGCGCTCCTCGCGTGTCGCAGGCGGCGCCAGTTCTTCCTCTCGGGATTTCTTGTTAGGGTTGACTGCCTCCCATAGACGTTCAAGCTCCTTTTCCCATCCGAGGGCGCGGGCGAGTTTCCGCACCCCGTCGTCACAGTCTCCCAGGATGAGAACGTCGTCTGGTCGAGAGCCCAAGCCGCCCACTCGCTCGCGGTTGATGAGAACGCGCGGCGTGCCGTCTTTGCAGAACGATGGGAGGCTGGCAAATGGCTGTACGGAGAGACTGGTGCCCATGACAATGCATAGATCCGCCTCCTCGGGGAGTGTCCGATTATCGAAAAATGATCCGGGGAGCGCCTCGCCGAAGAAGACAATATCTGGTTTGACCAGTCCACGGCACACAGAGCAATATGGTACCTCGCCCTTCGCGATGGCCTCCTTCATCAGTTGCTCCGGGTACTCCGACTTGCAGTCGATGCAGCGCTGCGTTGCGAAACTGCCGTGGGCTTCGACGATCAGTTCGCCAGGGACACCAGCCAACCGCTCCAGGCAGTCGATGTTCTGCGTAAAGTGTTTCAAGAGAAGGCCCTTATCATAGAGGAGTTTAACGAACGCGTGCGCGATTGTAGGTCTGTACTGTCCCGGGGCGAGCTCGCGCGCCAGCGCATAGAACGGCTTGGGGTTTTTGCGGAAGAAGCTGATGTCGAAGACGGCTTCGGGATCGGGGAGGTCTAAATGTACAAGGTTCGAGTATATACCTGTATCTGGCGATCGGAAGTCGGGGATTCCGGCTGAGGTGCTAATACCTGCTCCGACCTAGACATTCACCGTGGTAAGTCTTCTGGAGGAGGAGCGGGGGAGGGGTAGTGAGTGCCACGCACCATCACCACGATCCGGCGCACATGTTTCTCTTTGATGTATTTCGCGACCGCATCGACGGTTCGCGCTTCTAGGACCGAGGGTCGTGTGTTCTCATCTACCAGCGTGGACGATTCGTTGCCCATTTTGCGAGGTCGGCCGGACTTGGGCCTGGGGTGCTGGTGTCGAGCTCTGCGGCGGCGCCCAATTGTGGCGATAAGCGAGAAATGGAGGGTCCTTGGTTTGAGTAGTGGTATCAACAGAGTCCGTGTACTCTAGAGTATAGATTCGCTAGAATATGTTAAAGAGCGCGTTGATATCGTGTCTGTATGACGTTAGATTTTGCCCAGTCACGACGCTGCCTGAGGCATCCCGCGCTCGTCCTGCCCAGGATGGAGGCGGCATGATCGTTGGTTCCGATTCTGGGCTGCTCGTCAGATAATTATCTCCATGCAGAACAAGAAGCAGTCTCTTCAGAAATGAGATAGCTACATCATGAGACGTGGAAGGAGGCATCGACGCATCGTTGACTCGTCTTCAAGCTTCAAAGGTACATACATAGTCTCACCGCCTTGCTTCTGCCACATCGCCCGATCACAAACAACACATCTCCGAGTCTCTGTATAGATCACAGCATCCGATTCAATTTCTGGCTGCCGGGAGAATGTCCAGTCCCACCACTGGTGCCATCAATGGACACTCAGCAACTCCCTCGCCCGCCAAAGATGAGCCGCCCTCCTCCCCCTCCCCCTCCAACATCTACAATGCCAGCTCCGTCGCCGAGATCAAGGCCACCTTGACCCACCTACATGAGCAAGAAGCCACCGTTACTGCCCGTCTCGACGCCCTTGTCGCCTCGCAAAAGGACTTTTCCCGCGAGCTCGGCCGATTGGACCTCCTCCGCGCCCACCTCGGCTCTCAGACTACCACCACGCGAGCAATCAGCAGTGGCATGCTCTCCGGCGCCGCCGCAACCGCAGACCGCATCTCCAGCGCCGTGCGGCGCTTAGATCTGGAACAAGCACGGGTCAAAGCAACCCTGCAGATGGTGGAACAAGTCTCGGAATTGAAGGCGTGTGTTCTCGGCGTTGCGGGCTCAATGGGCGCCCCGCAGGACTGGGAAAAGGCAGCTAGTTATCTGAAGCGGGCGTCCGAGGTCCCCGCCGATGTAGTGCAAGGTACTTTTGCGGCGGAAATGGTTCCCACGGCAGAGGTCCCGGACCCGCCAAATGTCACACTAGATAACGCGGCCGAGTCGCTGTGCGGGTTATTCTTGCGCGAATTTGAGAAGGCTGTTAAGGAGAGCAATGGGGCGAAGATCACTCGGTTCTTCAAGCTATTCCCTCTCATCGGGCGGTCCGAGGTAGGGTTGGATGTCTACGGACGGTATGTCTGCCAGGGTGTGGCTGCCAAGGCGCGGTCGAACCTAAACACCGCGACTGCAGCGCAGAAGGACGGTTTCTTCTACGCCAATACTCTTACAAAACTGTTTGAGCACATTGCGCAGATTGTAGATGGCCACGGGGGGCTAGTCGAGCGTCACTATGGTCCCAGAAAGATGAACCGGGTGATTGAGCGCTTGCAACTCGAGGCGGATGTTCAGGGTGGAATTGTCCTTGACACCTGGAGCGACGAACGGCATATCGACCGCAAACTTATGGATATCAAGTCCTATGCGTTTACGTTCCTAGTACAGAGCTTTCTTCCGCCGCAACGGACGGCAACTCCACGGTCGAGCTCCCCTGCCACGCGAGACGCCCTGGAGGATGAGGGAGTAGACATGAAGGAGATCGACGGGCTGCTGAATGAGATGACCATCATGCTTGGGCGGTGGTCGCTCTACTGCCGGTTCTTGGCTGAAACATGCAATGTACGATCTCCCATCCAGCACATTCCGCACCAAACTAACAGTCGCAGGCCGGCGAAGAGGAGAAGTTCAAGCTGCCCCAGTTCTTGAACGAGTCCACGCTCTCGAGAAAGATTGGAGACCGGCTGATCTCCCCATTCAACGCTATGACAACCTTTTTCTTCAGACGATCAGTCGAAAAGGCATTCCAGCTGGATGAGCAGCCGTCCGGGTTGACCCTCAATCCCCAACGGCCACTGAAGGCAGACCCGCCGCACATCACATCAGCCGTCGACGACATCATGTACATCGTCAATAAGGTCCTACAGCAGTCTCTCGCAACGTCTCAAATCGCCGTCGTGACTAACGTCGTCCCAACTCTATCCCGCGTTCTCGGGTCCGACTTTATCGGCATGACCCAGCGCAAGATGCGCGATGAGTGCTATCCACGCGCAACACACCAGGGCGCTTCACCACCAGAGCACATCGTCATCTCCTTCCTAGTCCTCATCAACAACCTCGACGTCGCAGTCGACTACATCCGGCGCATCATCAGCAACATCACCGAGACGAAAACAATCACCGGCGCCGACGGGCAACCCGAAGAAACCAATCAACTCCACGGCCTCTTCTCCGCCCCCGCGGACGCAGCCCTCGTCGCCCAAACCCTAACCTCCCTCTCCACCACCTTCGAGAGCAAAGTCACCGACCTCCTCACAGACGGCACGCAAGTCATCTTCAACAACCTCATCAAACCCCGCCTGCGGCCCATCCTCTCTGACGCCTTCCGCGACATCGAATACCAACCCTCCTCTGACTCTGCCCCTCTAACAAGCTACACCTCAGACTACGACTCGGAAACAGACCACCACCCCCCGCAATCAAACCCACACGACCCTTCCGAACACCCGACTGAACTCGTCCGCCCGCGCTTCCACAAATCCTGGGCAGACCTGCTCGCCCCCTTCGCCCGCCTCCTCACCCCAACCTCCTTCGACCGCCTCCTAACAACCACGCTCTCCTACCTCGCGCGCCTCCTCGAAAAGCGCCTCTGGGCCTACCAAGGCCGCGTGAACGCGCTCGGCGCGACGCGCCTGGAGCGCGATATCTCAGGCATCGCCAGTGCCGCCGTCGACATCCCGGGTCCCGGGTCAGGGTCGGGGAGATATCGCCACCGCGAGGCCTTTGCGCGATGCTTGCAGATCGTGCTTGTCATGGGGATGGATGAGGAGGAGTGGGAAGATGTTGTGCGGGGCGGGGAGAGCAGCGAGGTATTGGACAAGTTGAGCAATGAGGAGAGGAGGAGAGTGAGGGGGATTGTTGGGCGACGGTAGTTGTTGTTTCTTTTCTTTTCTTTTTTCCTTTTTTCTCTTCTCTTCTCTTCTCTTCCCTATTGTGTCTTTTATTTCTTTTTTTTCGCATTCTATACATATTCTACACACCGTGTTTTAAGGCTATTCGTCTGTTGTTGACGGCTTATCACGAGATCGGAGCATACCTTATCGTCCACAAAATCATTTGCATAGCATGCATAGATAGTTGTGCCCTACAAAGTCAAAAGCGCACAAGCTTCGAAATCGCAAACAATCTATTGGTGGTCCGTAAACACTCGCTCGTCGATCATAACATCTATAAATAACACCCTAGTCGATTTTCAAAATCAAAATTGGAAAAAAAAATAAAAAAAAACAGACAAAATGGTGATGAGACAAAATTCTTCATGTATTAGTATATACAAGTTATAACAAGTCAAGAATAATTTGATCCAGGAATTCGAATTTTGAGGTCCCAGACTTCGCTGCTGAAACTCCAAACTCAAACAATATAAAAGGGGCTGGCTCAAAAAGGAGTAGAAGGAAAACGCCTGCTGATTGCTGAAACTCGGTCTAGGCAAATTAGGTAGATAAGATGTACCCGTGCACGGCAAAATACAATCCGTATAGTTGCAAGAAAATGGCTCAGCCAGGGTAAGAGAAAAGAAGAAAACAGAAGTGGATATCTCGGGCAGCAAACAAACAAAAAGAGGCTAAAAAATCGGAAAAAAAATAAATCAAGCCTCAGGCGCCGAAGCGATCTTCTCAGACTCGGTCGGAATCGGCCGTTGGGCTTCCTCCTTGACGGTGATTTCCTGGATGCCCGAGACTTCGCTGCCGCGGCTGTTGGATCCACCGGGCGGGGCTTGGCCGTCCAACATCATGTCGCTGTGCTCGCCGATTCCGTAGCGCGAAGCGGCCGGCACCTCGTGGCCGTCAGCGTGCTGGTCATGCTTCTGAGGAGTCCAGGCGAGGTAGTCGCGGCGGACCTCAACGTAGTCGTAGGCGAATTCACCAAGCTGGTCATCGTCCATACCGAGGAGTTCGGCTTCCTCAGAGGCGCGGAGCTTCAGGCCAGGGATGGCGTTGATGGCGTAGGCGATGATAGCGGAGACGACGAAGCAGTAGGCGGAGGAGGCGACGATGAAGGCAATCTGGATGTACAGCTGCTTCCAGTTGTGGATGAGCCAGCCGCCCATCTCAGAGCCAGTGTTGACTCCGTCGAGACCGACAATGGCGTCGTCGGCGAAGAAGGCGTTGAAAATAAGACCGACAATACCAGCGACACCGTGCTCTGCGAACACATCCATAGAATCATCGATACGAATCCAGTATTTCACTAGTACATGTTAGCTTTTTATTTCCAATTCAAATAATGACGGTCAAACTCACCCTTTGTAGAATAATTGCACACGATGCCAGTCACGATACCGAGAACAACGCTGGCCCAGGGAGGGAGGAAACCGGAGGCGGGAGTAGCAGCAACGAGACCAGAGATGGTTCCAGAGCACCATCCGACCATAGACCACTTGCGGGCCAAGCGCCAGTCGAGAAGCACCCAGCTAATGGCGCCAAAGACAGCGGTCAGGTTGGTGTTCCAGCAGGCCATTGTGGCGCGCATGTTAGCACCGAAAGAGGATCCACCGTTGAATCCAAGCCATCCGAACCAGAGGAAGACAGTTCCGAGCAGAATGAGCGAGACGTTGTGAGGGCGGAAGTTGAGCATCATGCGCTCCTGGCGGCGACCGAGGACCATCGAGTAGGCGAGAGCCGAGAGACCAGAGCAGATTTCGACGGGACCACCACCAGCATAATCCAAGACACCATACTTGAAAGCCCAACCGTTCACGTTCCACACCCAGCAGGCGACAGGGCAGTAGACGATCGTAGCCCAGACGAAGGTAAAGACCATGGCGGGGAGCAGGCGACCACGCTCAGCGACGGCGCCCATGATAATAGCAGCTGTAACTCCGCAGAATTGCATCTACGCCAGTCAGCCAAAAACCTCCGAGACCAGAGACTACCAACATACCTGGTAAAAAGCATAGAGCAGGTTGGGGACCAGCGGAGATCCAGGGCTGGGATCCGCAAGAACCTTCATCAAGCCAAAGTTGCGCAGGTTTCCAATGTAACCATTGGTGGCAGACGGGGAGAAAGCCAACGAGTATCCCCAGAAATACCACTGGAATGTCACCACACACATGGATCCCATGCACGCCCAGATCATGCTAAGGGCGGACTTGCGGCGAGCGAGACCAGAGTAGAGGAAACCGAGACCGGGAATCATGAGCATGACCATGGCGGAGGCGACGATAATGTAGGCTTGGTCACCGGCTTGGTACCATTTGTTCAGGTTCTCCGTCCCTATGATCGCGTGAGTTAGAGCAGGTCGCGGCGATAGTCGACAGTCGCGGAATCACATACTGGAGTCACCCCCAAGGCCATTGGTGGTCAGGGTCGCGTAATCCGAGGGAGCGCCCGTCCAGTTGTACGAGGCATACTGGGGAGCGTAGGGGGCGGCGCCTTCAGAGGCCATGGCTGCGGATTGATTTGTTGCGGTGGTGTAGAGAGAAGTGGAAGCGTCCTCAGGCCCGTCGCTCAGCGTGGGCAGTTTCCCTTTGCGATTGAAGATGAATCAAAGAGGAAGTCGAGGCCGTCGACCGAGTGTGGAGAAGAAACAGCCACGGGGCGGAGGACGGTATATAAAAGAAGAGCCAAGAATGGTTCTGGAAGAGTAAGCCGGTGGGTAAAGATACAGAAGATAGTGAACAATCGAATAACTAATTGAATTGCAGCGAAAATCTGGGATCGACGGACACGGCGAGTGGACCCGATCCAGAGTTGCCCTCGAGTCTCGGGAGAAATAATATCGAAATTATTATTCACCAGCAGGATTCTCTGGGAGAGCTGACCCCAGGCTGAAGCAGTGTTCCGATTTGGCGTCTGAAGAAAAAGCAAAGCCGATCAGATTGAGCAGCCCAAGCAGGACCCGAGGGAGGCGCGCAAATTGATAAAATCAATCAATAATCGAGAGGAATGCAAATCAAATCGAATGGGATAAAAGAAACTTCCGCCAAAACAAACCCCGGGCGCCCTTTCATATAACACTCGGCTCCCGCTTGTTTTCTGCTGGTCCTTTTCTTCGCACTGAGCAATGATCAATATTGACCTGATTGCCGGCCTTCTCGTGGCAAAAGTGACTGGAGATTCTTCAACTCGGTGGCAAAGCCACTGGGGATGCTCCTCCTCATGCCCACTTGTCCTCTCCAGATCGGCTCCATTTTAGGTTGATCGGTTCCTCATAGTAGCCCATTAGGCCGGATAGTTCGCCCTCCTTAGCATCAGTAGACTTCACGACAGCGTCATCAACTTCACCCGTAGGCATTGAGATAGTGCCCCGGTGAGGCATCCGTGGATAGCATAGCTCCACGATCCATTGGCTTGGTCTGATCTGATGATAACCATACTAGTCCTTGAGGGCGATGGATCACGGACAAGACTTTTGGGCAAAGCCAAGCTCGGGTCTGGCCAAGCCAGGCTGGGAGAGGCCGAAACCGCTCGTCTATTCTTGCTGCTTCGCGAGGCCGTGTTCTACCTTATGTATGCGCGAGTTCCTGTCCTGAGCCATATAGAGCTGATAGCGCTCCTCATTCCTCCGCTCCGTCTCTTCCAGTAGTTAATCTATCCCCTACCCCGATGATAACCAGCACTGATAACAAAAGTGTCTATGAACCGTCAGACTGCGATCCTGGTGAAGCCCGCCGAAGCCCGCCTCCAAGACGCGACGAGACTGCTAAGCAAGAGTTTCTTATCAGCAATTCCTCTGAGGTAACGGCAACAGAACACTAGAGCCGCTTCCCATTGGCCGCTGGAGGAGTAAAGATAAGGCCATTGCCACAGTGGGTCAGTCCTTGCGCCTACTAGCCCGATCTCGGAACTAGTCCCTTTCCCGTCCAATAAGAACCGCCACCGGGCAGAGCGGGCTCCCTGATTCTCCCGATTCCCGCCCAGCCGGTCGGGCAGACTAGGAAGTTAGGAACAGTGTTCCCCGAGTTCAGGCATGCAGGGCGAGTTTCAGACTTTCAGTCGTCTGTCTCGTGTTCAGCAGGTTTGGAGAAACTCTGTTGCGTGTCTTGGCGAGAGCCTCGAAACGTGTCAGATATCTCCGAAGGCGCTACGGAGTACTACCTGCGAACAGACCAAGTCCTCCATTGTCTCCGAGACTGGAGGGGAAACAACAACAATGATGCCGGAAGGGCATCCAGCGTAAACGTACCGGTGATGTCTACTCCGGCAAGGCCGTTCTTCACGAACATCCATTCATGTGGGGATAATAATTCTGCAGTGCTCCACGTGGATACTCTCTCAATCCCATCTGTCTGGTTACACCCCCTCCTCCTCGGCCGCCAGAGCATGCCTTAGTTCATCAAGGGCTCAAGGTCAGCGACAGGTCTCGAACTGCCCAGGCCGAGCCCCCACGCCCCGGTTAACTTTTCTCAGCCCTGACTCAGTCTGGCGAGTGTCGAGTCACGCACGTACCTGCAGCTCAGCTTGCCCACACATGCGGGGGAGGCGATCTAATCACACGTACTTTATTTGTGCTTCGTTGTCATGCGAATCATGCTTGGAAGCCTCAGATGGCCCGAGCAGGGGAAGAAGTCCAAATAAGATCGTAACCGCACGCGATAGGCTTCGACGATCCCTTGGCATCAAGCATATCCATTTGTCATGGAAACTCTCTCATTCGCACGGCCGCTAGTATACTGATAACGGTCGCGAGGGGTCCAACTGTCATCCAGGTCGACTTGCTGACCTCCCCTGGACCCCAATCATGGTTCCCCGATGTGTGACCGCTGACTCCCCCGCTGAGGCGGCTTGGTGGTGTGGGAGGTGCCACAAGAATACGGATATAGGTAGGGATTCGTTCTAGCCTGGAAATATATATATATTTATATATACCTATATTATTACTTCCGGAACTGTTCTCCACCGAGTCTCGCTTCCTCTCCTCATAGTATTTACTACCTAGGTACCTATAAAATTCAGCTATATCCACTGTCGCCTATACCATAGCTCGAAGCCTTCTTCCAAGAATGCCCGTAATCAGCAGTAAATCTAGCTCATACTCAGCTATTTAATCTACCAGTCTGGTTACTCCATGCCTCAATCAAGCTTACCTGGCTAATCAGTGTGTTGCAAGCGCATTGATACTATAGCTTTGCGACTCATGTCTGATGTTCTTTGTTGCGAATTAAACATGGCACATTCTTGGTTCATACAATCACCGAGTATGACGAAGAGGGCTTTTATCCACATACTGGTGGATAAAATGCCTGTTTTCCTTGGATATTAGTTATCCTCGTAATTATCACCGCGAGAGCAGGAGGGAATCCCACAACCCTTTTACTGATATTCAAATCCTACATACATTCCTTGATTTATATAGGGGGGAAAAACAGCATTAGATACATTACCTAGTTTAACAAGATTGCGCGGATTCCTTGGCTGAATGGACAAATCCATGTATAATTGCTACTGTCTTACCTGGTCAGCGCTCCCCTCGCTGAGACTCTCAATTAGACGATGCAGTGCGCATCAAAAAGGCATTCGCAACAGACTCTGGCAAGGCGTCGATCGCCCTGCATAGTACTAGCTGGTGGTGATGCTTTGGCACCCAATCGCGCTAAAGTGAGAGGATGGATTTTGTAAACGGCCCAGCGCTCCTTTCCATTCCGCCCTGCGAAGCTCACTGTATCGACCGTATGGCGGTGATGGACGATTTCCGCTGATAGTTGTAGAGGATGTCGTCTCTTGTAATCACTGGATAGTAGCCGTTTGGATGTAGGCCACTTTCATCGACCGGTCCCCGCTCGCATTGAACCTCGCCCTTGAGGAATGGGGAGAGAATCTTTGCTGTTGCCTTGAAGTACAAGGTCTCCGTTGGCTCAGGAGCCCCGGTCTTGTGAATCGGAGATACCCACTGGCATTGAACGCATGTCGTCGATCTCCGTATTTCTACTGTGACCTCTCATATAGATCCGCTATGTCCAGGAAGAGGGAGGAGGTAACCTCAAGACACTCGTTGGCGGCAACGCTGCCGTTTGATTAGAAAGGTATGATATAAATGCTTAAAAATATAATATTCCCAGGCTTTCTTTCATAACAACAGTATACACACAAAAGCCCCATTATTGTGATGCTACTACCTTACTGATGGTTACTCGGATACAAAAACCCCTCCTGGGGGAAAAACTCCTCCTTGATCAACCGCGGGCTCGTGAACCGCCTCAACGAATCGGCACTGCCAGCTTTATCATTCGTCCCACTCGCCCGCGCACCACCGAATGACTGCTGCCCGATAAGCGCCGCCGTCGTCTTGCAGTTGATGTAGAAGTTCCCAGCCGAGTACCGCAGGGTATCCTCCGCCTCGCGGATCGCACCGCGATCGGACGCGAAGACTGCGCCCGTGAGCGCGAAGCCGCCGCCGCCCTGGTCGACTTTCTTTAGCGTCGCGGACCATTCGGCGTCAGGGTAGACATGGACCGCGAGGACGGGGCCGAAGATCTCTTCGTTGAAGAGCGTGTGGTCGGGCGAGGAGACTTGGTAGACTGTCGGGTGCACATAGAAGCCCACCGAGTCGTCGTAGGTGCCTCCGGCGATGAGTTTCGCGGAGGGGTCTTTGTTTGTCTTGTCGATGACGGATTTGATCTTTTCGAACGAGTTGCGGTGGATGACGGGGCCCATGAAGGCCTCGAGGTCGCTGTCGGGCCCGCCGATTGTGATTTCCTTGACTCCGGCCTTGAGGGCGGAGATGAATTCCTCGGCGCGAGACTCGGGGACATACACCCGGGAGGTTGCAGAGCATTTCTGGCCTTGGTATTCAAAGGCCCCGCGGATGGTGTGGTTCACTGCGCTGGGGACGTCGGCCGTGGGGTGCAGGAGGTGGAAGTTCTTGCCGCTTGTTTCGGCGACGACGCGCGGGAACTCGCGGTATGTCTTGTTGGCAACCCCCTCGCCGATCTGTCCGTATAGCGAGCGGAAGACATCAGAGGAGCCGATGAAGTTCAGGCCCGCGAACTCGCGGTGGGAGAAGACAACATCGTTTATGACCTGTGGGTCACCCGTGACAAACTGGATTACGTTTGGTGGGAGGCCGGCTTCGAGGAGGATCTTATAGACGATGCTGCTGGCGTAGACATTTGAAGGGGAAGGTTTCCAGAGGACAACGTTGCCTAGGAGTGCGGGTCCGGAGATGAGGTTGCCGCCGATTGCGGTGAAGTTGAAAGGCGAGATGGCGTAGACGAAGCCCTCCAGGGGACGGTAGTCGAGGCGGCTGCAAACGGTTTTCAGCTATCATTGCTCTATAGCCTTGTTGAATGAACTCACCTCCACATCCCATCACTCCCACGTGTAGGCTGCTTCTCCAGAATCTCCGCGGCAAAGTTACAGTTCAGCCGGAAGAAATCCGCCAGCTCAGCGGCCGCATCGATCTCGCCCTGCCAGATATTCTTCCCCTGGCCGAGCATGGTCGCTGCAATCAGCTCATAGCGGTACTTACCTGTCACCAGTTCCGCGGCCTTGAGGAAGATCGCGGCGCGGTCAACGAATGGTGTGTCCTGCCACGCCTGTTTCGCCTTCAAGGCAGCCTCAATAGCCTCAGAGGTCTGCTCTTTGGTCGCAAGCGGGTAGTTGGTAAAGACGTTTCCGTGCTCGCTGGGTAGTGGCTGGTCCCAGGACTGTTCGCTTGACTGGGCTGTTCCGTTGTAGAAGATGTTGCTTTGGATGGGCAGTTGGGTTCGGAGTTTGGTTAGGGCTTGCTCGAGCTTGCCGCGCTCTTCGGAGCCGCGCTTGTAGAGAGGCTAACTTTGTTAGCGAGTTCCTAATAGTTCCTTTTGCAGGATACTCACATTAGGCTCATTGCGGGGATCCGGGAGACGGAAGGGCGATGTAGCCTTGCCTCGAACCTGGAGCAAAGGCCTGGCGAGGAGGTGTGGACGAGTAGAGAGCCGCGCGGAGCGCATGCTCATGAGAGTTGATGTAGGCATGACAGGGGACGAGAGTAGGAGTGTAGTGATACTCTGAAGAAGGTGGCTGAGTTGCTCGCCCTTTATCAATACCAGTTTCCGCACCGGATGAACGACCGATGTATACAGACAGAGCGGGCGTGTACAAGTATAGATCGGCGATAAGAGCTGCGGGCGGGGGGGCATCGGAAGGGCTGCCGGTGTCCACTTTCGCATCGCATCGCGTCGCGATATCCAGCACTACTATCCGTTCATTTGAAGCGTGGACAGAATCGGTAGACAATAGTAGCATAGGCAATCTCAACCCAGACAGAGACAAGATGCACCGTGAATTGCAGGATTCCCAGAGCTCATACGGTATTCTCCAACGACTGACGGGTGATCTATGCGCCGCAACAGCATCAGCTACGTTAGTATCTCCAGCAGTAACAATTATCGATAGGTAGGCGACTCCGTTCCCGACAGCTCTTCTACGATCGCTAACGGGTCAGGGCAATTGTTGAGCAGGCCTCCCTGAACCAGTCTCTCCTGCGCGGCCTCCGGACGCATGCAGTGGCAGCCGTCAGAAACCCCGCGCGATTCGTCTACAGCGCCCCATTTCGCATTATATGGACACTATACGCAGCAACGTATACCGTTGCCAATGGCACAGATACTATCGGGAATTCCTTGATGATCCCGGCGACGGGGATGATCACGTTCGCTTCGACAACGTTAGTGAATGTCCCGACAGCCGTGTGGAAGGACGTCCGCTTCGCTCAGATCTACGGGACAACGAAGCAGGCCTATGAGGGCATACAGAAGCCTCTCGTGCATAGCCGCAGTTTCATGCGAGGCGCAACAGCGATCTTCCTTCTCCGCGACTGCGTGACAATATTCGGCTGCTTCACGCTGGCGCCTCGGCTGGCAGACGCGATACCAGAGTCAAATTCTTTGGGCGCTCACCCAAACATCAAGCCAGTCATTACGCAATTGACAGTGCCAATGCTCACCCAGGTTGTTGCGACGCCGCTGCATTTGCTCGCTCTTGATCTACACATGAGACAGTATTCAATGCCGTTGGCGGACCGGCTGACGCAGTCTCAACGGTATCTGGCGTCGACGACGATGGTGCGGTGTATACGTATCTTGCCGGCATTCGGGTTTGGGGGTGTCGCGAATTTGGAGTTCAGGTCTTTGTTCCATAAGATATTCGATGTCTCGTAAACTTGCGCTGGGTAGCATACTTGTCCAGAATCAGACAAAGGGCATAGCAGTGTTATCTTCAATGGATTGTGATAGACCTTCAATCATACCATATCTAACTTTGCCAGCTCAACAGATTCTGTATGATTGTTCTCCGAAACCCTGAGCATCGCCATCGGCAGAGCAGCCGATGCTAGTGGAGTGTTCGCAATCAACATCCACTCGGCAGACCTACCGGTGCTGACCCCGCACGCACGCACGCACGGACAACCGATCCAGACATTGGAGATTTGGAGTATATCATGACACATCCCACAACAGAAGCCGACATGGGCTGATAACGCAGAGCTGCGGGGTATATATGCTCGGGAAGCGCAACGAAGTGCTCGGAGAAGCAACAGTTCTCCAAAAATGCCCGTATCCAAATCCGACGCAGTTATCATTGTTGGCGGGGGTGCCTTTGGCCTCTCAACAGCCCTGCATCTCTCGCAGAAGGGCTACACCAATATCTCGGTTTTCGAAAAGGACGAACATGTTCCCCCAAGATTTTCAGCAGCGAATGATCTGAACAAGATTGTGCGCGCTGAATATGAGGACCCGTTTTACTCGGATTTGACGATTGTATGTTGCCTTTCTTTCTTTTAATCGCTTTTCAACGATGTCCACTGACTGGGTATTGTTAGAAATCAATAGCAGCATGGAAGACTCCGCTGTTCGCTCCATACTTCCACCAAACGGGCTTCCTCCACTGCGTATCCGGAGAGGCGCCCGAAAAGGCCGTCGCCACGCTCAACAGATTCCAAGCATCCGCCGAGAACCACGCAACAATAAAGCCTCATGTTGTACATGCGAATGACACCGAAGATGTTCGCGCAGCCTGCTGGCAGCTCGACGGTCCCCTCCCAGGGTGGCATGGTTACCTAAATCGCTTCGATGGGTACGCCCATTCTGGTAATGCCCTGGCAGCAGTATACCGCGCGACCCAGGCAGCGGGTGTTCGTTTCTACCTTGGAGAGCAAGGAGCTGTCAAGGAGATTGTATATGTGAGCACCCTGCGGGGCCGGAAGTGCGCTGGAATCCGCACCAAGAACGGCCGCTTCCACCCATCATCTCTGGTGATTGTCGCCGCTGGGGCAGGTGTTTCACGACTCATTCCTGAAATTGGTTCATCTGTTGTTGCCAAGTCGTGGTCTGTTGCGCATGTACATCTCACCGATGACGAGACGGCTGCGCTGCGCGGCATTCCGGTCGTCTACGCCCGAGACCTGGGTTTCTTTTTCGAGCCTGATCCAAAGACAAACCTGCTGAAGCTTTGCCCTATGGGCGGCGGATATATCAACACGGATCCGAAGACAGGTGTCTCGCATGCCCCCGAGACACTGCAGGAGAGCGCCTTCCTCCCTGAGGATGACGAGAAGCAGCTCCGGAAGCTGCTAGCGCAGGCTTTGCCATCACTTGCGGACCGACCTTTTGTGAAAAAGTCTCTTTGCTGGTTCGCTGATACAAGTGACTCGGATTTTCTTGTGGATTATTTCCCGAACATGTCCGAGTCCTTAGTCGTTTTGTCTGGTGACTCGGGCCATGCTTTCAAGATGTTTCCCATCTTAGGATCGTTTCTTACGGACCTCCTTGCCTCGCAGCAAAGTCAGCAGCCTGTCGCTCGCTGGAGGTGGAAACAGCCGCAAGCTGAGGGAGGAAAGGCAGATTGGGGTGGTGATGTGAGCTGGCGTCTTGGGGAATCGAAGGAGTTGTCTGCGATAACGCCAGCGAAGGCAAAGCTGTAGATTTCCTTGTAAACCCGTCGGTGGCTCACCATATTGGTAGTTTGATTAGACGATTCGCGGAAATAGTATATATACCATCTCGGAATTGGCAGCTTTGCTCAAACCATTAAATGTAGCCTTGATAGTAAGCATTCGGATGATTACTATCACATACAGTGTCCGAGCATTGCGTTAGGTACTCAAATCCATGTCGATAGCCTCTATCAAATCCGACCCCGCCACGATCTGTACTGCCATATAGAGCAAAATAACAGTGGATGGCTGGAATCCCACTGGTAGGTCTTCAATCCTATCAGAAGTGGTCCACTCGTTACACAGAAACATGACCCGAAACTGCAAGTGAGCATCCGGTAGGGTTCCCGAAAGATGCTTGATAGCAGAACCGGCGATGCTGCCGTTGGAGCAGTGCTTATCAAAACCTTCGCTATGGTGGCAAAGCCTTCCGCGTGGGAGGGTATCGGGCAGGGCCCCGAGGTTCGAGATAACCACGATATGCGGGGATTGTAGGCGGGGTAAGACGATATATACGGTGCCCGTTTGTGCTCTGTGAGCGGTCTTCAAAATGAGATAGAGCACAATGTCTTCCGTATTTACTGGGGTGAGCGAGCTGCTCGTCTCAGGACGGCGAATGTTCCCTAGGAATGCCCGCTTTGCCTCAACATCGACATCGACATTGCAAGTTAATGCGCAGAAGGCTTCTCCTGCCGCCACTCATTCCCCTCTATCTGCCCTCCCCACCCGCGTTCTTCTCAGATCTCTCCTGGTCACTACAATTTCATCAAAGCCTCTCTTACTGCGGACCTCACTGTGGGCTCTGTCCATTCTCTCGAAGCCAAATCGAGGTTTCTTGCTCAGCGTGGACAAGAATCCAGTTCTTCATGGAGTCCTGAAGAAGACGTTCTATGAGCAATTCTGTGCGGGTGAGAATGGGGCAGAGGCAAAGGCCACAATCCAGGAACTCAAGGACATGGGATTCCGCGGCGTGATCATGACTTATGCAAAGGAGACTGTTTTCGACCACGGCACCAACACAGAACAAGGGCTTGGAATTTCTGAATCCAAAAGCCAAGAGGGGCACTGCGCCAATATTGAAGCCTGGCGAAAGGGAACATTAGAGACAGTGGAGCAGTTGGAAAACAGTGATTACCTTGCTGTCAAGTGCGTACTATGGAGTATCATATTAACCTTGTTTGTCTGCTAACTTTGTTCCAGGCTAACTGGGGCGGGTCCCTCGGTCACAAAAGCCTTTGCCAGCAAAAGTATACCTCCCAAACAATTCCTGGAAGCACTCGAAGAAGTATCGAGCCGATGCAAAGAACGTGGCGTGCGAATCCTTGTTGACGCTGAGAGCCAGCACTTCCAGTGGGGCATTCTCCGTGTGACCCTTGACCTCATGCGCAAATACAACCGCGATGGATATGCTCTTGTTTACAACACATACCAAGCCTACCTCAAGAGCACATCCGAGACACTGGCGAACCACCTTGCCGCATCCCAGCAAGAGGGATTCACCCTTGGCTTGAAGCTCGTGCGCGGAGCATACATGGCCTCGGACAAGAGATCTCTGATCCATGACACCAAGGAGGACACTGACAATGCCTATAATTCCATTGCCCAGGGAGCATTGAAACAGACAATCGGGGATTTTGGAACGAAGACCTCCTTCCCATCTGTCAATCTGTTCCTGGCCAGCCACAACAAGGAGAGTGTGATGAATGCCCACCATCTGCACAAGCAGCGCACAGCCGCCGGGCTGCCCACAGTGCCGGTGGGGTTCGCCCAGCTCCACGGAATGTCGGACGAAGTCAGTTTCTCGTTGCTAGCACTCAAGGACAGCAGCGGGTCCCCCGAGGTCTACAAGTGTTCGACCTGGGGGACCATGGGAGAATGCCTGGCATATCTTTTGCGGCGGGCCATTGAGAATCGAGATGCGGTATTACGTACAACAGATGAATACAATGCACTGAAGGTAGAGGTCAGGCGGAGACTGGGAGCAGCGTTTTCAGTTTCGACTTAACGAGATGAATGAGATGATTAATGGATGACTTATTTACACTGCCAAGCGTCAAGATCGCCGCGATCCATCAGGTGACAGCTGCTCTGTCCAAGCTTATTAAGGATTAGATTCTCAATTACTCAGGGACACTAGCACGAGGATAGTATAGGCAGGGATACCCTGTACATAAGAAGGAATGTCGGGATTCAGGATGCTCGGGTGTCTCCTCCGGACTATTGTTAAGTGTGCGTGACGCCAAAAGTCTGTCCGCGGAGTCGACAGGTGGATAATTAGAAGAGTCGAAGAAGCAATACCAGACTGCCTTGGGATGGAGGGTCGAAAATTGGAAAGATGACCAAATGATCGTCCGGTGAGGTTGATTTTGTGGGGTTGGCCTCGTCCATCCAGACCCTCTGCTAAGAATCAGAACTGCCCCCCACTTGATTGATCCTGTTCACCGTCATCTTCTTTACATTCCTCCATCATCCTTTTCCTCCCCATTCCTTCACCCCGGATTTCTTCTGCTTGCCCTTCTTTTCATCCAATTCTTCCTTCTTCTTCTTTTTTATCTACAACAATCCTCCAAAATGGTCGGACTTGGCCCAAAACGCCGGCCCTCTCGCAGGGGTACGTCACCGCCCCCTCTTCCACCCAGCGCTCTTCTCGACTCAATCCCTAATCATGCCTCGCAGGGTCCATGACGGACATGCCCCAGGATCTCCTAGAGCAGATCAAGCAGTTTGAGGAGATCCTTACCGTCGACACCGCCAAACTAAAGCAGATTGTCGAGCACTTCGTCAAGGAGCTCACTAAGGGTATGTGGCGTAAAACCATAAACATTCAAACGCTTCTAACAGGATTGTTTCTTTTAGGTCTCACCGTCGAGGGTGGCAATATTGTAAGCTCCCGCTCTCGCTCCCGTTCCACGTACGATGGCTAACAAATCAGCCCATGAACGTCACCTGGGTGATGGGCTTCCCTGATGGTGATGAGCAGGGAACCTTCCTCGCCCTGGATATGGGCGGTACCAACCTGCGTGTTTGCGAGATTACCTTGACCGAGGAGAAGGGCGGCTTCGATATCATCCAGTCCAAGTACCGAATGCCCGAGGAGCTCAAGACCGGCACTGCAGAGGAGCTGTGGGAATATATTGTCGACTGTGTGGAGCAGTTCATCCAATTCCACCACGAGAACGAGAACCTATCTAAGCTCCCTCTTGGTTTCACGTTTTCATATCCCGCTACTCAAGACTTCATTGACCATGGTGTCCTCCAACGCTGGACCAAGGGCTTCGACATTGACGGAGTTGAGGGCGAGGATGTTGTCCCGCCTCTTGAGAAGGTTTTCAAGGAAAGAGTATAGCCGCCTCGCACCAGTTAGGCAATCGTGTACTAACCCTGCATAGGGCCTTCCCATTAAGGTTGCCGCACTGATTAACGACACAACCGGGACCATGATCGCCTCCTCGTATACCGACCCCGAAATGAAGATTGGCTGTATCTTCGGCACTGGTGTCAACGCCGCCTACATGGAGGATGCCGGCTCTGTGCCCAAGCTCGCCCACCACAATCTTCCCCCTAACATGCCTGTCGCTATCAACTGCGAATACGGTGCCTTCGACAACGAACACGTCGTCCTCCCCCTCACCAAGTACGACCACATCATCGACCGTGACTCACCCCGCCCAGGTCAACAAGCCTTCGAAAAGATGACCGCAGGCCTCTACCTGGGTGAAATCTTCCGCCTTGCCCTCGTCGACCTCCTTGACAATCGCCCAGGCCTTATCTTCCAAAACCAAGACACCACCAAACTCCGCACCCCCTACCTCCTCGACTCCTCCTTCCCCGCCGCCATCGAAGAAGATCCTTTCGAGAACCTTCTCGAGACCGCAGAGCTTGTGCAAAAACAGCTCGGCATCTCCGCCACACGCGCAGAGCTTGAATTGATGCGCCGCCTTGCCGAACTGATCGGCACCCGCGCCGCCCGCCTCTCCGCCTGCGGTGTCGCCGCAATTTGCCAGAAGAAGAACATCACCTCCTGCCATGTCGGCGCCGACGGCTCCGTCTTCACAAAGTACCCGCACTTCAAGGCCCGCGGTGCCCAGGCTCTCCGCGAAATCCTTGACTGGGCTCCCCAGGAGAAGGACAAGGTCACCATCCACGCCGCCGAGGATGGATCCGGTGTCGGTGCCGCTCTCATCGCTGCCCTAACTCTCAAGCGTGTCCGTGCCGGAAATCTCGCCGGTATCCGCGACGCCCAGGCGATGCAGAACCTATGCTAAGCTACGGGATACCTACCTGCATATATTGCAATTCTTTTAACGGCGCTGTTAGGGTTTCACCTGTGGGTTGATTGTGATGAGTAATTACGTGCGAGTATGAGAAAACGGTGATGGTTTACTTGATTACGATTGGAGTGGACTAAATATACATACTCGTGCTTTAAATAGGATATATATGGACAGTGGATGTGCGGAGCTTTTATGGTTCAGCTCTCGCCGCGCTGTTAGATGGAGGTCATAGACATGTTAGACATGGAGACATCAGACAATTTATTGCACTTTTTCAACGATCTTGATCTGCTTAGGTTTCATTTCGACCAAGACTCATGCTTTTATTGCAAACCTGTATCATATGTACTACTATACTACTAGTACTCCAAAACATGCAACAAGTAAATATACCACTAACACATCCAGATCACCAGGGGAAGGTAAAAAAATCTACCCCTGAATCTGCCAAAACCGAATCCTTCCCCTCTCATTTCCGACTGCAAGATACTCCGAATTCGGCGATATCGCCACACTCGTCACCCTACCCAACGGGGTACTTTGCGTCGGCCAGTTGCGGTAAACCGTGCAGGAAGGCAAATGCACAAGCCTCAGGGCATCTTTCTTCGTCTCGCTCGCCATTGCTAGGAACTGCGCGTCGGGCGAAATCTCGATCTGCGTGATCGGGGTTACCAGCTGATCCAGCGCGCGCAGGGGTTCAGGGTTGCGCGGGGGAGAGGTCGATGTCCATGTGCTGCGGTCATAGATGTTCACGATGCCACTCTTACTGCCTATAGCGAGGTAGCGGTTTGGGCCAAGGGATTGTTTTGAGAATTGGGGAAGGTCACCACCGAGGCGGAGGACGGTTGTGCCGACGCCGCCGGCGTCCTTCCAGCGGGAAACGATGCGGTTGAGCTGGCCATCCCATTCAGAAATCTCACCGTTAAGGTTGGCGACTGTCATGCCCTCGCCGTTGGACCACCAGGCGAAATCGGCGATGCCGCCGCGGCCGTCAACGCGGACCTGTGCGAGCCATTGTGCTGTGCCGGTGTTGTGGATGTTCACGACACCTCCACCTTTCTTGGTAGATCCAATGAGACCGATGTACCGGCCGCAAGGGGAGAGTTTGAAGCGTTCCATTGATTTCTGTTCCTCACGGCGATCCGCGGAGCCATTGATCTTGTCGACTTTGCCTGTGTTTAAGTCCCAGATGTGGAAGAAACGGCGCCGGCCGGAGGCGTAAATCTGGTTGCCCTCGGGGGAGGAGAAAGCAGAGGTTGTGATGGGAGTGCGGCGGATGTGGAGAGACGTAAGGAGGGGGTTCGGGGCTGGTGCGTCGGGGGCGATGTGATGGATAAACAGGGTTGAGGCTGGTCCAGAGGAGAGTACTAATGGGTAATGGGGGTGGAAGGTGAGTGAGGTGACGGCAGACTAACGCAAATTCAATTAGTTTTGACTGAAATAAGGTATTATGGAATCTTACCGGTTGGTCCTTTCCGATATCCTTCAATCGTTGAATACCAATGACATCCTTTCGCAGCTTTGGCCGACCGCCCGTCGGACCCCGTGTTTCGATCCTCGTAAAGTCAAGGCCCTGCAAGAGCTTCGCCAGAGGTTGTGTAGAGTGTGCCTCCTCGTCATCTGTATCCATCTCATCCGCACGGTCAGAGTCATCGTCCTCTTGATCCGCCTCCTTGTTCGCCTTTGGGTTGGCCCAGTCTGGCGTGGGGTGCAACTGGAGATATTGCCTGCGCAGCCGCCGAATGTACTCCTTCCCATTGATAACGTCTTCCGACTCAGCGATACGCAACTTCCTTAACTTATTATTCCCGGACAGAGAGATCGTGATGCGCTCATCATCGCTGTCGTGCCACACCGCGGGTAATTCGTCCAACTCATCGTCGTGACCCTCAGCGTCAGCCGATGTTACAGGCGACTCATCTAGCTCCGTGGACACCGGGCCAGCTCCGGAATCAAGGAAGAATAGCTATTATCTAGCGTTAGCGAGCGGCACCCCGGTAAAGAAGTCTTCAATACACACATCCGCATCATCGATATTCTCTAAATCATCCTCTTCATTGTTGTCCTCGGCTTCATCTGCGCTTTCGTCGGAAACAGTTGCGAGAGCCAGCGAGTTGGCATCATGACCGGTCTTCAATACGCTTTGGAAATCCTCGCCTCCGAAGAGCAGGCTCTCTAGTTTCCTTTCTGCATCATCCTTCTCCAGGACGACTTTCTCGTCGCGCGGGTTCTTCTGTTTGGAAGTCATCTTGGGCATTGTCGCCGCTAGACCCGGTTGCTGATTTGCAAAAAAGGCCAAATCAGTTTCAGCAAAAAAGTTATGCGGGGAAGCCCCTTCGATGCTAGTTGAGTTCGTCAGTTTTATTTCTCGACCCGTCAAAATAATTTTCTTCTCGTATGGCAGAACCGAGCGGTGTGGGTGGCGGTACACCAGCGCTACATTAGGGCCATGGTCTACGGAGTAGAGAGATTAATTCCGTACAGAGGATGTTAGCTCTTTCTAAGTTGTGTGACGCCTCTAGTTGTGAAATGTTGAGGTATATAGTAATAAAACGCAGCAGTATAATCTAGCTAATGCGGGCACCGCCATCAGAATTCAAAAGACAAGTCTCCAAACGCCAAGCAGAACATCATAGTAAAGCTCATCAAGGTCCTTTCCGTTGCGCATTTACTTTCGTAAAGGGATTCGTTTCGTCATATTCATTGTGGTCAGGTAAGGTAGATGTCGATCTCGACCCCGAGGAGGCATAGTCCTGCACAATCACAGGGTTTAACTCAGGCGAGTCGAACCGGTTCAGCACCTCTTTTGATTGAGGGGGAATACGTGGGGCTTCCTGGCCACTTTTGCTTGCTGAATCATCATCCGATTCATCGTTCTCCATGCCGGCCAACAATGCGTGCCGATCGTCATGGTCGTTGTCGTCTCCGGAACTCTCCTCTAGAAGATCATGCGACGTTGAGATTGGCTTCTTGATGAAGATGTCGATAATGTAGTACTGAATCGCGTTCATAATGACGGGGAATAACAGCATGACAAAGATAATTTGAACAGCGGTGTTACCTTCAGTCCATCGTAAAGCCCAGTCGCCCACTTCGACTATGAGTGGTACCGTCTGGATAAGAAAGAAGACGCAGATCTTCATTCCCAACAGGCCGACGAAGTATATCATAGATTGTTTAAGCCACCAACCGACTCGGGGCGGGTCGCTGTAGTTCCCGGATTCAATAGACTCCGGAGGGTTCGCAAGAGGAGTATACAGCGCCAAGCGATTGAGGAAATGGAGTATGAAGATCAAGATCGGAATCCCAAGCGTCGTCTAATATCTCTGCGTTAGCAGCCACCACAATCAAGCCTTTTTCAAGGGCGCAGGAAAAGCACGTACATCAATCCCTAGATTCAACAAGTAGAAGGAGCATGGATTCGGCTTATAATGGCTTGTGATCTCAAATTGCCCGGCCGAGAACATAGACATGACCAGGTTAAGTAGATGCAGCATAGACGACCCGAACACTTGCTTCGATGCATCAAATGCCCAGACCTTCAGCGGTCTTTGTGGCCGCTCCCTCCATCGCTTGTAGACGAGCGACAATAAAGCTAGCATCCCAAGCGACGCTTGAACAAGGATAGAGAATGGCCCAAGGAGCCGGCATTCTCCTGTATTTTCGTCATCTCCAGAGGAATCTGAGTCGGCTGGAGTATAAACGGCCGCAGCCGGTGATGACGCCGTTGGGGATGGAACTGCGCCAGCGCTCGTTGCAGGGACCGAGGCATTTACTTCAACGTTAAGAACAACAGCGAATAGCAGGACGGCTGCAAATAACGTCCGAATATACGGCAGAGCCATGGCCAGTTCGACTTCGAATTTGCGTTCAAGATGAAGCCGGGGGGCGGGGAGGAGGAAGTCGAGGACGGAACAGAAGAGATGTCGTTAGGCAGGTCGTGGGGCCATGCAATCATACAAAGCTACTGGTAGGCTGCGTGGATGACAGGCGGGTGAGTAAATTGAACAAGGTTGAGGTTCGCAAAGTCGGATAGTCAAGATGGGAGAAAGGGCCCTCTTGCCAGCAAGGAGCCTGAGCCAGCCAGGTGGGAGGGAGCCTTGATGATGGGATGGTCACAGGAGCTAAAGCAGGGCAGGGCGTCACGACTCCCACGGTCTTAGTTCACTGCCTCCCCGCAGACCCTGTGGCGGCTACGCCTCGACCTAGTTAGCGTGCCAAGGTAAATTAGCGCCTCAGGCAGCGGCGAGCGCTTCGCCAGGCAAGATGATATCGAGCTCCGTTTGCCAAAAGATCATTTACGAGTGCAGTATATCATCAATAGAGTGATCAAGAACTCCTAGATCCCAGGCGCAGGTAGGACAGAGGCTGGGTGCGTGCTTTTGAAATGTCCCGAGATGGACATGTGAGAAGTTACCCAGCCTGTATAATCCATGTCATTGAGAATGCAGAAGGGTCAAGGGTGGCCTGGGACTAGTACACCGTATTCTAGACAATCCATTTGTACGGTGTACGAAGTACAGCTCATTGTCTATGTATGTACAAAGCGAAACTAATGCTGCAGTGGTGGGCCACGGTGGCTGGGCTCTCAACTGCAATGCCGCACAAGTGGATACAGTTGACATCAAAGGGCATGGTTTCGGCTGCTTGTTAGCTGGGGACTAAGTAAGCGCCGCATAAAAACGAGCCTAGATTGCGGTCGATCGGAAGGAGATTCAGGTTCCATGCGAACTCTGCTGCGCCATACGATTTACTTTACCTACCTGCATACCCTTTACAACTCAACACAGAACGGTCTTCACGTCCCAGAGGTTGGCCATGCCAAGCATTGGCAGGCAGTCGATATGATGATATTGATATAGGAAACTGAGCAGTGTAACAGAACTGATCCCAGCCTGGAAAAATCCACACCTTCTTCCTGGATGAATAGCCAGAGAAGCGTGTCATACTACCTGCCAGCCCTCAAAACCCATGAACAAGAGCCATGAAACCCATACGAACGAGAAGCAACAATAAACGCCGAAACCCCGCAACCAACCAAACATAGCGCATCTCCATGCCTTGCCCGAGCACAATGGACACGTTCAGTAAGCGATGAAAAGGAAATCGTCACATCATTCTATACCATGCTGCTGTTTGAGACGTTCCAAATTCTCTTGCCTTTCCGCCAGGTCCTCCTTCGATCTAAGCATTTTCTCCGGCTGGTGGTATAGAACTATAAAGAGCGAAAGAGTTAGTGAGTCGCACCAGAACATCGACTTTGTCATAAACCAGATGCGGATACGTACCCACGAGATATCTGTTCTGAAAATTGAATCCATTGAGTTTATCGCATGCCTGTTTGGCGTCGTGCACGTCTTCGTAGACCACAAATGCGGTGCCCTTGGAATTGTTCGCAATTCCCTGTCGTATTTGGCTACAATCCAGTCAGCGCACTGGCAAAGAGTAGTGGAGTGGTCGCGTTGCTTGAGAACATACCGAATAGGGCCAAACTTTCCGAAGAGATCGAAGAGCTGCTCTGCAGTTACGTTGTAGCTATATCCTTGTTAGCATTCCGTTTGATGCGATGGCAAGATTTTGGGCTGATGCCGCAGGAGGCGAATTAATCAGGCGAGATGGCTGGCATACTTGAGGTTCTTGACAAAGAGAATCCTAGAAAAAGTTAGTAGCTGCAACCTCAACACCAAGATCTGACATTAGATTGATAATACAACGACCGTCCAGATTTAGGCCTAGTCACTCTTATCGGAAGGTCTTTGGTGATCCCGGAGGGGAATGGTTCGAGACTTACCGATTGGCTTCGGGGGCGAGCTTCCGGCTCATCCTCAGGCAAAAGAGTATCAGAAAAAGTGAGATAGTAGACTGGTAGAGATGAATCCGAACCCCAAATGGGCTTTGAAATTAATAAGATGAGAAAAAAGAGGAGGAGAACGGAGAAGTAGAGGGAAGGAAGAGGAGAACTTGCAAGCGTCAAGGCGAGTCGAGTTGGTCGCGAGGTTCGGAGGAGAGCCTTTGTTTCCTCTTTGGGACTAGCCTCTGAGAGTATCAGCAACAGCAGCAGCAGCAGCTGTCGGACATAACAGTGTTAGACAGCTCTCAAAACTGAAGTCGACCTCAATGGACTAGCAACATTTATGCCATTAAGCTAACCTGGGGCCTATCACTCAATCAATATCTTGCTCGCCGATATCTCGGCGACTGGATTGCTCTGCCGCAAACGATTGGGGGCCTGAGGCAGCGAAGCGGACGTCTCTTCCCTTCGCGCTCCTGTTGAGCGTCGGTGCTGCCCCCTCTCAATCTCGCATCCTTTTCTCGCCCATCATTTGCAATCCGGTGTTCCTGCCATCCGCAGATTTTTCGAGTCGTCAAGGCCGGCACTTCTGCTTCTCCTCCCTCTTGTCTGCGTCCGTCGCTTGGTCCTCGGTGCTGCGTCTTTCCGCCGCTCTCGACGAGCCGGCAGAGGGAGAGACTGGAACTTCTTGCCCCCCTCAACTTCAGCGCTCCGCCGTGCGACTCTCCTCCGTCAACCTCTCTTTCTCCCTTTCAGCGCTCTCCCTTCCCTTGCGGATCCGATTCCATCTCATTGTATTTCGTGCGCCAGTCTTTCTGCCAGGAATGACTTTCCATTCACCTGCGGTGGCCCTTCTCTAGCCCGTGTGGTTGACTACCCCTCCGCTTTGCATCTGATTTCCGCAAGCACGTCTCGACTCCTCCGCGGCCACTTTCTACTCCATTTTCCATCCTCCTCTTCGTTGCCTGATTCTGTCCTCAGTCTTCACGATGATCAGTGCTACTTCCTTCGTGAATCCCCTCGGCAGCCGGCCGCCGCGATATCGAACCCCTTCCCCTCCGCGACGCGCCGTCGAACCTATTTCTCCGTGCTCGACCAGCGACATCCATACCTCACAGTTTGAGCGCGAACTTTCGGGCCCTGCACCCTCTGATAATGTCCGCTTCTCACCGAGCAATAAGAGGGCGTCTCCTACGGATGCTGGGCCATCCCATCGGGCAGGTCATGGCCGATCCAGTTCAACCATCGATACTCTCGCGACGATCGCACTAGCAACCAGTCCTACCTTCGCACCTCTCTCCTACCGTCCCCCGTCGCAAAACTCCCATTCTACCATGTCACTATTCCCTTCCGAGCCTACAGAGCCGGTTGAACGCCCGTCGAAACGGCCGCGGTCGGAAAAGGATGAATCTCCATATCTACAACATCGATCAAATACTGTTCCTGATGCGATTACCCCTTCGATATCAGATAGCATGAAGACTGACGCAGAACTATTGTTGAACTTTGCGCGCCCAATGAATATCTACCCACCGGCCCAACCCTCCAAACGAATTAGTGCGGATGAATCCCTTTCCAACTATGACTTCCACACAGCTAGCCAACCCAAACCGAGTTCATTGTGGGCTTCCGACGGCGAAAACCCAGCCAGTAATTATTCTGCATTACCCAGCCTTCCGCCGTCGCGTCTGAGATCCCAATCAGATGGATCCGCTGCTATGTCCCGTCCCGTCATCCAAGGCATCAGGCCAAATACAAGCTCCTCAACACTTCCACCCATAACTTGGCAAGACGAGTCAGATGGCGGACCTAAAGACTGGGACTTTGGACCCACCGCAATTGTTGAAGATACCCGGGCTGATATTCATGATCCGGACACAGTGACGAGCATGCTCTCTCACAGCCAGTCGCTCAAAAAGGAGGACGAGACAGAACCCGAAGAAACGACTCAGGCAAGCTGCGCCGCTTGCAACCTCGTTCGAATACCAGTCGATACTAGTGATCAAGACGACGTCACATGGATTAGCTGTGACGGTTGCAAACGGTGGTACCATATTGTTTGCGCTGGGTTTAAGAATGATCGTGAAATCAGGACGGTCGACAAATTCATTTGCAGAACCTGTCGGCCTACGCACGGTCAGACTACCTTTGTCCGAAAGTCGTCTCGCGCTCGTACCTCCATCGATTACGCAGGTCTCAACCAGGGCTTGGTGAAGGCCGCTACAGACTCATTGGAGCATCATTACATTGAGCCTATCAAACAGAACAAAATTCGCTTCGTTCCGGAGACCTTCCCACGCATGCGCCCCGAATTGGTTACAGCTGAGTACTTCGAGCGAGGCAACGGTATGACAGAACCGATCGTCATTCCCGCCGAATACAACACTCGTGAATCGGTCCCATTTATCGGTCCGGATTATGATGCTCTCGTCCAGGGGGCTTCGACGCAGGAGATGTTTGATGAACTCCTTGACAACCTTCCAGATAATGAGTTCGAGACGGTAGTCGACTGTGGCCAAGACCAATTGGATATGGTCATCCCACAGGGCTTGACAGTCAGAGCGGTCTCAGATCTCTACGGCCCCGAAGAAAGAGTAGAAGTCATTGACGTCAAGTCCCAGCATGGAGAAGATAAACGGTGGACAATGCAAAAGTGGGCAGACTACTACGAAAGCACGGGTACCAAGGTCGTTCGGAATGTTATCAGCCTTGAAGTTTCGCAGAGCAAACTCGGCAGGCTAATTCGTCGGCCGAAGATTGTGCGCGATCTTGATCTTCAGGATGCGGTTTGGTCAGATGATTTAAAAGCCGTGGGGGATTACCCTAAGGTACAGTTCTACTGCCTGATGTCAGTAGCTGACTGCTATACCGACTTCCACATTGATTTCGGAGGCTCCTCGGTTTATTACCACATTCTGAAAGGCAAGAAGTCTTTCTTCTTCATACCCCCCAAGGACAAGCACTTGAAGAAGTATGAGGAATGGTGCAACTCGCCCGCTCAGGACTACACCTTCCTAGGAGACCAGACCAAGGAGTGCTATCGTGTTGATCTTTCCGAAGGCGACACCATGCTCATTCCATCTGGCTGGATCCACGCTGTCTGGACTCCTGAGAATAGTCTTGTCATTGGTGGGAATTTCTTGACCCGGCTCAACTATGGAATGCAGATTAAGATCGCGAAGATTGAGAAGGAAACCAAGGTTCCCATGAAGTTCAGATATCCGTTCTTCCAGAAGATCCAATGGTTTACCGCGCTAAAATACCTTGAGGAAGACCCAGTGCCTCAGAGTGTACTAGACTCCTTCGCCCAGGACGAGAACTATCGCTTCTATCGGCAATACCCTATCTACTACGAATTTGGGGAGCGGGCCAATACTAAGCCTGTTGGGTCGCCTTACCACAATTCGCGCTTTTACTCGCAAGCTGAATTGGAAGGTCTGCCCGATCTTGCCAAGTTCCTTCTTCGAACAGCACTGATTGCAGGCTCTTACCTCGTGGATGGCGTTACCGCTGAGACTCGCAACGCTGTCAAGAGATCAATACCCAAGATGTCAGGTGAGCCAATCGACATTATCCGAACGTTTGGGGTGTGGATCGCATGGAAACGAGGCAACGAAAAGGCTGCACAGTGGACTCGTCCGGGCGTGGTGGAAAGCAATGCTAAACTGAGTCTTGTGGAAAAGAAGCCTGCTGGAAGGCCAAGTCGCCGCTCAGAACGTAATGCGGAGAACCAGCGTACATATGCAGAGAGGCAGGCCGTACAACGTCTATCAGAGTTGCCCGCCGAGGAAATTCAGGAAGGAAAGGAAACCATCGTTGATAATGGCAGTACGGTACCGCCTCCAGCTACCGTCTCCCCTCCCGCACCAGCTACTTCTATTCCAGCACTGCCCGTCACGGAAGAGACAGCTCCAAAACCTCGGATTACCTCACGCGGCTCTGGCTTAGGTCCTAAACGCGTTGCGTGTGATGCATGCCGCAAACGAAGAATTCGATGCCATCACAAGGAAGAGAATGGTAGTGGGCCAACTCAGCAAATAGCAGCCGGAGGCCAAAGCCTGGGAACGCATACCCCCACAGCACAAGACGCAGCATCTGCGCTGAACTCACTGGCCGCAATTGCATCCGGTGCTGGCTTCCAGAACGGCCATGGCATCGTCAAGGGTGCGGACCGGATAGAGGTCTCAGTCAAGAATGCTGGCAGTATGGCTACACCACGTTCGGCGGCAGTCAAAGGCGGTGATATCAGTCCCGATGGTCCAAACTCAGCAAAGAAAGGCCGCAGCAAAGCCTGTGATGAGTGTCGGAAAAGCAAGGTTTGTTAGAAGCCCTCAATTAGATGTTCCAGTGCTAACTGCTGCAGCGTCGTTGCATTCACGATGAATATGGGCGTATCGACCCTGTGAAGGCGCAGGAACGATCAAAACCCCGATCGACAAGTCTAGCTAAACGGCCACGTCCTAACGATCAAGGGCCAGGTACGGGTGCTAATAAACGCATGAAACAAGAAAGCACCTCACCATTAACAAGGCCGGCGCAATTGAACGCCCAAGGAGTTGATAGTACTCGTGTCCAAACGGTTGTCGATGCTGGCTTGCTCGAGAAACCTCCACACCTAACTAAAGGCCGCTCACATCACCCGGATGCTATGCTTGTGGACACGGAGGTACTCGCTGGTCAAAATTCCTATGCGTCACCACCAGCGTTCCAGACGGATGGCATTGCCAACAAGGAATTGACTGCGTCTGTTTCCAAACTCACTGCTACATTGGTATCTCCACCAACCTCTCTGGCAGATGAGATGGACATTCATGACCAGGTGGACGGCGAAGGCGAGCACGCTGCCCTTTATACACCATCTTCCGGTTCCCGCCATTCTTCCCGCCAGCCCCGCCAAATTGAGAGATATATGCCAGAGGTCCATTTCGTCAAATCGACTAAGCTAGGAGGTAATCCCCAACCTGTTCGTCGCTCGTCCTTCAGTGGTGCAAGTACCAGCGTGCGCAAGAGTACACCAAGCGCGTCGTCTGGACCAAAGAAATCAGCATCTCGCCCTTCCTCGTCCCATGGCAAGAAGAGTCTGTCGCCCTCTGTGGAGAAGAAGTTCGAGCGTCATGCTGCCTCTTCCATGTCACCCAGCCAGCATAGTAAGGGGGTGAAACCGGCAGAGAGTGACGCTGATGCCGAAAGTTTGCGCCTCATTCGTGAGATTCAAGAGCAAGAATTCGGACTACGGCGTCGGGCTGGGCGAGTGTGACGCGACCTTCTCTACTTGTCAGATCGCGATCCTCTTCGTCGGAGCTACCCAGCCCCAGCCGGCGCCTCTGCTTCCTGTCCTACCCAACAATCTCTTCTAACCTCATTCTGTTGTAGACATGCTATATTGGGACGCTTCCGAGTTTGGGATCGAGACGAGGTAAACCCCGAATTCCGCTGGTCCTGTTTTGTCGCTTTGTTGGGAAATCTGAATCTGGGGTTATGGAGTTTCTATTATAAGCCGGAGTATGATGGATATGGATTGCATTTTGGTTCACTTTTCCCTCGTTCCTTCTTTGTCCTTCCTACGTCCTCCTTTATCCCTTCCTTTCTCTCTCACAGGTCTCTTTTACAAGTATTGGCGTTACTGGCTGGCTGTCTTGGGCGTTCACTCTCCATCTTTTCTGCTTTTCATTTTCCAAGCTATCCATTCCACTATCTGTTCCGAATGTTTCAATTGCTTCGCATGATATCTCTTTCTATTACATGCCATGCTGAGTTGAGTTGAGTTGACTTGAGCACTTCGAGCCATTTCCTTTACTCTTTTATTTTCCCTCTCTTCAGCTTGTTCCAGGCTTAAAGCCTACTATTATCGATAGTATCATATCGGGCGTTACGGTGTGTACTACGAACTCGGGCTTTTCTTATTCTTTCTTTCTGAAGCTGAGATTGAAGATTCTACTTTCCTACTCTTAACTTCCCTTTTCTTCGATTTCCTTTAAGATGGCTCATTGGTTTTGAGTCAAATCCGTTTTAGGTTTATACAAGTCGATAATTTTACTATTTGTGCTCATCTCGGCTTCGTCCCTTGCTCGCTTTCTTACTCTTCCGTGTTGTAGTTTGGTCAGATAATACAGAGGCACATTGTGATATATCAATGATATATGATATGTCGATTCCGATAGCCACCAATCTATATTCTTTGAGGGTTGTCTACAAACATTTAGAGCCACCTTCTGTAGACCGCGCCTATGCGTAAAACCAAAAGAGAAAAACAATCAACAAAATGCTAGAACTCCAACTAGCTCTTATGGCTCCTTGCAGATGCTGTACGTTGTAAAAATCAAATCAGTTCATATGTCCTTATAGCGCTTAGGTCCACAGTGCGCTCTAGAATCCAGTCGTGGAGAACTCCGTCCGAAATCGAGTAAAGATAACGTATAGGGTATACCATGTGCAAAACAAGTACAGAAGCCAGCTGCAGAGGGATATCGAGTACGAATAACCAAAATAACGATAAAGGTGTGTAAAAATACTGAGCGAGGAAGCGGGACATTGCGATCGTAATGTCATCACATCGTCAACAAAATTGCTGACCAGCAACAGCGTCATCAGGCATTTCAACTAGGGTTCTCTGGCCCAGAGTTTGACCACCGCTTAGCGCGCGTCTGATCTCCAATGAAATCTTTGATAATACAGGGTGCTTCATCGGGACCCTGACAGACTTTGTGGCGGTCGAGATGCTTGAACCGGGGACCTAAAGGCCCGTTGACATAATGATACTGGCCCGCAAATCGGTATTGCCGGTGATCTCCCAAGGGATAGAATTTGTCACCCCAGTGGCCATTGAAGTAAAACCACTCTGTGGGTGCGTTAGGGTTCAGAGTAGAGGTGCGAAGGGTATCATTGACATGATCGTATGTGTACGTGTGCGAGTTTAGAAGAGGGTCCCAGAGAGGACCTCGGTCTGTTTGATCATGGAGAAGTCCCCAGGGAAGGATGTATGAATGAATACCTGGGGTGGCATACATAGCATGCGTGCCTGTTGCTGAATATATGACGGGCTATTTGATAAATTGTCAGCGTCCAAAAATCCGGAGCACCGCGGCAACTGAGTTATAGACTTACCCGATGACCTATTTTCTCTACTGCTTCGTAACTATACGCCTCGCCCCCGGAATGAGCACTGAAGAAAAGGGCTTTTGGCTTTCCGTGATGGAAGCGCACGAGACAATGTTCCCAGTCCCCAATATGGTTGCCAAACCTCACGTTCAGCACTACATTCCCGAGGTTGAAACTGTAAAAGTAGAACCAGAATGCATCCACAATACCGTTCCCCTTATCAATAACAACCAAAATTGCCGGAGCTTCGCTTCGCCCGCCGACCCCTCGGATGATTAGGGGTTCCCCTCCATAGCGTTTCCGGAGTTCATCGCGTATTGCCTCATCATCAGACATGGGATAGCCGAAATCTTCTCTCCAAAGGCCTTCATCCGCCCCGTCCTGCAGGGGTCGCTTTGTATCATACCATTTGGCTCGGTCTTCAGGTGTATCGTTTGGGGATGTTCCGTCCACTCGACCGTCCCAATCTGCCCATGACTGTTCAGTGTCATCTTCTGGTGGAGCTGGGACATTTTTTTCCCCTTCCATCCACGGCGGGCGCTCTTCAACGTTGTCGTTGCTGGTCAGAAAAACATGGCGCCCGCCCTCCCATTGATTCAGCTGGTCGAGATCTCGCAAGGACGGGTGATCTGATTGTGACTGAATGGGGGTATAATTGAGGGTCGGAGTGATATGATGAAGGTGTTCAGCAATGTCACACGGCCAGAATTGTTCGCCCGAGAAAAGGTGTACTAGCGGAGCGTACTCCAGGACATAGTCGGGGATGTGCCGACGGGATCGCTCTGCCGCATCCCAGTCTTCTTCGGGATGGTCGGCTTCATTGCCCCAGTCCTCGCGCCAGTGCGGTACGCCTACTTCCTCCTCGGAGGACATAGACACCGAGGCGGGCTGACGATAGCCGAAGCGAGCGGAAACTGGGTGAAAATGGGAGGTTCCACAAAGGCCAAGCCACCGACAAGCCTTCCTGTCGACCCAAGAGGAAGAGGAAGCAACCCACGCCTTATCGTCATGGTCCTCCTCGTACCAGATAAAAGCCGACGGGTTCACCGCACGGGCGATACTGTTGAGGGTCACATATGCGATGAGTGAAGAGAGCGTAACAATTGCTGCGATGCTTCTCTGAACCATCTGCTCATAGGTACTAGCTGAAGCCGCAACGTCGGAGTTCCCGGAAAATAATGGCGATGGTAGGTCTGATTCAATCTCGTTATTCCACACAGCACTTTTCGTAGTCAACGGAGAAGTAGTGGTCGTCAAAGTAGCAGGAACGGTCGCTCTGTTGTACGATTCCCCAATTGGGATAGCACCACCGTGGGGCGATAAGATAGTGGCGGTCAACGGAGCGTCTGCGGGGTGGTCGGCAACAACAGCTACTACCGGAGCAGTGAAGAGGAGGAGGAGCAGCAAGGAGTGAGAGCGAGCATCCAGGCTCGGAAGTGCAGGAGAATGAGGGAGAGGAGGGGACACTATAAGAAGGGAATAATGAAAACATTGTTCGGTCAGCGGGTGGTCGAGAACATCCGCAAGTAGCAATGACGGTATTTGCTGGCGGGGAGTGAATCGACGACGGGACCAGCAACAGGTCCCGGAAGCAGGAAAAACAATTGGTCAGATGCGGAGGAGCGGCCGGAAGCGACGGAAACGGGTTAGATAATGGACAATAGGCGGCGAAGGGAATGGAAGAGGATGGGAGACAAAAAGTGGGCTGGGAGATGACTGATGCATTGCTGATGACCTCCCTTGCTTCCGCGCAGTGCCGGATCGCTGGAGAAGGACCAAGTAGAAAGAGAAACTAGTCTGATTGGTGCGACCGACAAGGCAAAGAGAGCACTAAGTAGATAGGACTTACTGTTGGGTGTTGTCTTTATGCTTGTTCGGGTGATGGGCAACAACAGGGCTGAAAGTGGCCGTGATACACCCAGTCTGGAGTTCACCACCCTATGGGAAGGTGGGGGCGCAGGGGTTCATTGACCAGAAAATGAGATGATTACAGAATCATCGGGGAGGAGGGCCTGTAAGCAGGATTGTGTGATGGGTGATGTGTTAAGCAGGCTTGACCAACAATTGATCAGCAAAAAGGACAAAGAATGACTCCGGGTGCAGAGGGACCTGGAAGTCCAATGCTGGATGGATGCGGGCGGCAGGGCTGACGACGAGGGTGATCTGAAGCTTTGTCCGGTTCAGATCGACTGACTCGTGATCGAATCCTTACGAGTGAATACACCAGATACCGGCGAGTATCGATTCAAGATACTGTCAGAATACCGTCCATGACTATTCCTGATATAGAAATGTCCACTGTCGATCTCTTGCAGGCCGAGAGTCCGCGAACTCCAACCTTGGTCGTGCAGGACTAAGGAGACATCCACGGCAATAATGTCGCTCTCCAACCCTCTGCCAGAGGACGATGACTCTGAGTGGGAATACGAATATCATGACACAGAAACAGAGGTAGGTATGGTATCATCTCAAAAGGCCTTCTGGTTCCCAGTGTCCTAATCCATGCAATCTACAGACAATTTTTCTGAACGTCGACCTGACAACACATAATGGTCCCCTTCGGCCCCCGCGGCGTCGTAATGAATTCAATGAACCCACTGCATCGACATCAAGCACCACCGCCGCAACCCCGGCTCCTGCGGCCACCACCTCCCGTACCGATGCCCAAGATTCGACACCCATAAACGGCCCCGAGATCGAGCCTGTGCCCGCCGACAGAGTCCAGATTCTCGGCCTGCATACCTCCAATCCGATTATCTCCTACCATAATCAAATATTCAGCTGCTCGTGGGCAGATCAGCTTGGCACCGAATTGCTCTTCGCACCCTCTGAGACAAACTCTGGGTTTGACGGCGCGGACTTGACACCCACTCATGTCACGCCACTGAAGCACACGAAAGACTTTGACCTCATAGCCGCCAGCAGCGTCAAGATTTTGGGCCGAAAAGCGAATCTTATATCGAGTTCCGGTTCAGGGGCGGCAGCGGCACCGCCGCAGCCACAGAGCTCATTTTCTACCTCAACGCCAGTGACGCCTGCACTGATTTACAAGCCAGAACATCAGTCGAACCAAGCCAAGTTTTTGGAGCGTTTGAAGGACGTCAAGAGGCGCAAGGGTGAAACAGACAATGTGCGTACTGTCTTCAGTTCCGCCAGGCGGGGTCCAATTCTCGAGGACCGTCTCCGTGGATGGGTACGGACAGAAGAGCAACTGGCCACCATTCAGCAACTTAATGAGCGGGCCCTCCAGGGCGACTCGGATGCCATTGCGGAGCTAGAAACTTTCTATTCTCAGCTTGGGAATCCAGATGCCGGTCCATCCGAGGCCCCGTCACGTTCGGTGTGAGGATTTGCCTATTCCTTCCGATATTCTTCAACTGTCCTACCGGGAACCGTCGTACAAGCCGGTAGCATCCGGGTTTGAACCATGAGGTCAACAAACTGCACCACTTGTCTATCATATCGTCGATCATCAACATCACGTGAGTCAACCTACGAGCCGAGGCTCAAACAAGCCACAACCTCGCCCTGAACAGACCCGAAAGTAAAGGAACTTCATGTCAGGTGCTCATACACCTCAGCGAGGTATTAAATAAATCGTCATGCAGCTTGAAGGACCCTCAGGACATCCTGATTCTTGGATTCCAGGCTCCTTCAAGTCCCGGATTTCCGGAGGAATAAAATATGGGGACTGCCGGGTAGTACTCCGTGCTGGTGCCAGACGACCCACACCCCTTATCGCGAACTCGACCCGAGCCGGTTTTCGATGCAAGTTAGCGTCATACGATTATTGCAGGCTGCAGGAACGGCACATGTGATCGACAGCTATCTACGACCTGCCAGGCTTCCCAGGCAAGTAGTTTGGGGCTTGGATGAGATCGGAGCTTGTTGTTTCAGGATGATCCATGTTATGGTGTCCTCATTCGGATTTGAAGTGTGAGGTCAAGCAGAGTGGGAAGGGCCATACTACATGTACATGTTCTTCTTCCTACGGGGCTGGAGCATCTCCCACACAGATTCATTATTAGAAATTAGTTAGGTCTATCAGCTAGCTCACTAACTAGCTATCCAAATCCCCTGAAGGTAAACGAGATACCAAACCGTGCGACTAGCCCAACTTTCCCTCAGTCTCTCCCTTTGTTGACATCCAAAAGTCCCAGCCGAAACAAGGTACCAGGGATCAAGAAATAGCTAAACCCACAACGAGATAGAACTAGTCAAAAAAATACTTGTAGGCCACAGGACTTGGAAAGCGTTCGAATATCTGATATCATATGAGAAAAAGGAAGAACGCCACAAGGCAAAAAAACAGTACAATGTATCCCAATAATAAGAAGATGCTACCCCAAATTCAACCCGTGACAAACAAGAAAAAAGAAAGCAAGAGAACGTAACCCAAAAAAAGTACGCCTGTACCCCGACCCGATTATTCCCTCGTCCAATGATCTCGTTCCTTGATGCTCCGTGAAGCCTAGAGGAAGGGGAAAACTGCAGCCCCAGAAGGACAGAATTTGGAGATTAAAAGATTATCCCGTCTTCAAGACGAACGAAGGAGAGCATGGTCTGCTTAGAAAGAATGTGGATTTCTCGACTCAACAGGCGACGGGGGCGGCGGAGGCGGATACTCAAAAGCCGTGGACGACGAGCCCTTATTTTGTGTATCTGTGACATCCATGGATTTGGGGATCTGTGTGGTGGAGGCCATGAGGGCGGAGCAAATATCCTTTTGGCTGTAGGTTGGAGTGGTGAGGGATGGGCGAGTGTGAGTTGCGGGGGCGGGAGATGTCATTGTGATTGATTGTAAGATGGTTTTTGTTCAGTCTGGGCTCTGGTGAGGGAGGGTGGCTCGAAATGGTGGGATTGTTTTGGTTTATCTATTGTAGTTATAGTAGTGAACGAGTAGGTAGTTTGTGTCTGAGAGTCTAATAGTCAGTCGGGCATACTTGTTTTTTATATAACATGAGAATGTAAACACAAGTGTACAAGATGTATAGAGATAGAGTCATGGGCCTGCTCCGAGAACTGCCGACCAGAGTGTAGTGGAGAGAGTCGTTCAAAAGCTGGGGCTACATACCTTGCTCTCGATGTTTTCTCGAAGCTCTGTTCTGATGTAATATAGGAGCACTTTGCTAATATGAGGAACGTAGATCTTGACGAACGATATCCTAATCAAAAACGAGCGACGAAAGACAGGGGGTTCAGAAGAGACAGTCGTGTCCTTATGTAGGGGCCTGGACCAGAACGAAAAAGCCCAGAGAGAATCCAGCCCAACCTAACGAAACGAAGGTTTGAGGTTTCGGGAGTTGACAGCTAATAGCACGCAGGGCTAACCCTTGGAAGACCAGGACCGGGCTGGACAAGAGTTGTTACATCGGCAGAGTCAAATGCAAGGCGAATAAGACTGAACATCCGGGCAGGAAGATTTCACACAACCTGGGATGGAATCAAACAGAATGCGTCCGATCCCTTTGTGCCTTGGGTAGGGGGCCACCTTTCTATGGAGCCAGCAACGAGTAGAAATGTTTGTCTGTCGGCGACCTTGGCCCCAGGGACTCAGAAGTATCCTCCCTGGGATTCTGGGAAGCTAGAAGAGTCAGAGAAGAGTCAGCCCACACCAACGCCTCACCTTGCCCAGGTATCAGGTATCCGCGGCCCAGCAGATCGGGAGTCCCTCCCCAAGGTTTCAGCAAAAGAGCCAACTGGCGGGAACGGAAGGGCGGATAAGCGCGCCGGCGACATCATCTTTTTCCGGGGGAGTTTCGCTAATGAAACCGCCTTCCCTCTACCGGATGGGGAAATTATGGGGAAGAAGGGCCAGGAAAGCCTACGTGTGCAGGCCGAGTTGTGGGGAAGTCTATGCAAAATGGTCGTTGTTTTATTGAAGGAGCTGGAGAAAAGGGACCCAGAAAAGGAGCCGCCCAGCTCCGCGGGACACCAACTTGTTCCTTTCTCTTTCTTCGTGGCAACTTGGGGAAAAGCCCAATATAACTTGAGCGAATAGCGGCCCCCGATTGCTGTTTGATTCGAAATCCTGAGTCAGGGGTCCTCAATCACTCCATTGATCCGACTCAGGACCAGCAAAGCGACTTTTCTCCGGCTGCTTGGCTGGTGTAACCAGATGAAGCTGCTCCGGGTTCACCGAGGCTGGTCGGCCCAACGACCTGACCATTAGATGTATCCATTCATTGAATCATTGGCGTTTCCCCTGGCGCCTGCGATCCAGCAAAGGTGAAGATGAGCTAGAGGGAAAGCAACAAAAGTACCGCGTTGTCAAGTACTTTGCTGATGATCACATTAATCAATTGCGGAGAATTCGGCAAGGATAAAGCGGTCGTCCTCGCCTTGCTGCTCAAAGGTTGCTTTGTTTCCGCTCTGGCAAAGGTCATGTTTCAGCACCTGACGATTGATCCCTGCCAACCGGCCCTCAACGCTCGTCCCGACTACCAAGCCGACGCTAGGCAGCTCAACCGCCAGTAATGAGGCTGACACCGCGCCTAACACTTCATTTCCAGATCATACCCCGAAACAGCCCCGGGTCCAGAGTATGTGACCCCACTGTTGTGGATTAATGACGGCGCAGCGTCTCTTTAACAATGAACCCGCCGCCGATCCGCTATGTACAGACTGTAAATGCGGCCCTGAGACAATGGAAGTCGGTATTGCGTTATCACTCGCCGAACTCGCGATAAGCAAGCTCCTATCGATCAGCACAGATCAATGCTTATAGGGGCAAATCCTCGCAACCAACAACAGTCGACCCGGGCGCCACGCGGCTTCACAAACAGGTCACGCTATTCGAAGTGGTTCCAGAGCCACACCGCTTCACCAGGAACGTGTCCCCTGGCCGGAGATCATGGCTTCTTCTTGAGAAGCGGTGTGTACGTACGACGAGGTAGGTAGGGTACATGCGAAGTAAGGCGTGGAGCCGTGATTGAGCTCCGATAACAATGTTTGCAACTCTGTTGTATCAGCGCATCACCCTGTGTCCATGGACGGTTGTCCATGTCGTGATTGAACTCAGGGTCCTATTTCTGGGTGTCTTGGGGTTGGATCTGCCTTGGCTTTGGTCCGTTGTGCTACGCCTGGATTTTGGCCTTCAGTCTCGCGATCACCTGACAGACTTTCCACCCATCGCTGGCCTCTCGCCGATACCTTACCATGTAGTTGATGATCAATATCCACTTGCCAGAGCTCCGATTGCGTGAGTCGTGAGGCCGGTTAATTTGCTGCGAAGATGATACTGGTCTAGCCAGCCTAATCTGGGCGTACCAGGTACGATCCCTCAGTAGAGTATTCATCAATCTTCAGTATGATACGGTCATCTAACTATTCCTCGCTGCCAATTACTATCGCTCTGTACCTCGAGGTCTAGATCACAGGCTTGGTAGTTCCTCTTTGAAGGGGACAGTTGAGCCCCTAGGTCATGTGCTGCGATACGGTTTGCCAAAAGTCTCAGATGATCCAAATGTCATCAACAACCCGCTGTTGACTTGGGCCTCAGGGAAGGGTGATTCGCATATCTCTATTATTGCTATGGACTTTTGGCCTTCCAGGAAGCCGTGGAGACGCGCTGGTTCTATGATTCTGGCCGTCTTCGCCTGCCTTTAAACGAGTACACAAATCCAGAATTGGGTATACTTGCTCATTGATCTCACGAGGAACCAGAAGAAAGCCTCGTTCAATTCGATGACCTCCTCTGAGGCCATGGTCGACGTAATTGGCGTTGATGCTACTGTTGAGCTAGAAGTGAGAGTGCCGTTCCGTTTGGCAGTCCAGTGTTGATACATAGTGTAGAGAAGAACTTGGTTAGAGACAATCAACAACTAAATAACCTCCTTAGGTAGTAGTAACAGTCGCGTACTGACAGCGTTAGCACCTGTTGCGTGTAATGAGCTTGCGAGATTCTGGTAAAAAGGAGCAGAATTGCAGAGCCTGCTAGGTTGCCCTTAGGGCCTCCGCAAAGTTCCCAGCTTTGTCTATATACCGGTCCTAGGTAGCTTCAAAGCCGCCTTGCGGTGTAGCACACAATTCGAGAAAGATAGTTATCGGGGAAGAGATGATTGATTACATCAATCGAAAAAAAAAAAAATATGATAGTTATAAATCTCGACAATTGGGTAATTATATATTCTCCCAGCTACACAGCACTCCATCCCCAAACCCTGCACTGTTCTTTCGAGAAATACTACTCGGTGTACTACTCAGTGTAGATATTGAGATTCGTACGAAGGGTCATTGCATTGCATTGCATTCAATGACTCACACCATAATATCGAAAGACACCCCATGCAAACGAATCAAGTCAGTAAGCATAGATTACACCTACATACCACATACAGCTAAATCGATGAGTATCAATTGGCACTCAAGACAAAGACAAATTATGGCTATGGCATTGACCGTGAGGCCACCTTACCGCACGTCGTGCTTGGTGCACTTGAGGATAATGAGGTGCGGCATACACTTGTTTCGATTTTTAACTCATAGCAAGGATGCTATTGCAGGCTCGCAGGAGCGTTTTAGCTTCAGCCGGCTGATAATGCAATGCACGAGGTCAGCTCGAATACACACGGACAGCAGTTCAAGTTAGTATTATACTATTCGTCACGCCTAGAAGATGTATCAGATATTAGAAGCACGGCCATAAATGAAATAAGGGCTTGACTGGTTCCGCGGACTGGGCGACGAGGCGCAATGCCGCAGTTTCTGGACATGTAATTGCGTCGACCAACCAGGTCGTATCGCAATATTCCTTAATCTTTTCGAGATATTGCGTTGATAAGAAGTAAACTTGGGCGTTGGAAGAATTTTGGAGGGAGTGGTGTACTCACCGCATCTCCAGGCCCCTCTCCTATCGCCGATACTGCGGCGTAAGATAAGACGACAATTTGCTCTTTGCACCGAATCGACATTTGCGCCGATTGTTTTAATCACGTCTTGCGCTTGAATCTTGAGTGGCCAGGCCTGTTGTCAGTTTTTTTTTTTTTTTT